>CM022300.1:69508784-69833907 GCA_011799875.1 Thinopyrum elongatum
GTTTATGCTTGCGTGTCCATTTCCATATCCATATGCCAATATGCTTGCATGCAAATACATTTGTAGGCCTTCCAAGCTTTGGAGGCATTCAAGGTCCAACATGATGGCAAGTGCTTCAACCTCTCCCATTGTTGGAGGGTCATCAAGGACGAGGAGAAGTTCAAGGCGCAATATGCCGCCCTCATGGCACGTGGGGGGAAGAAAGCCATGGAGGAGGTTGGCGAGGGTGAGAAGGCACGGCCACGGGGGAAGATCAATTCCAAGAAGGAGGACAAGCGGGATGCGGCGTCGACCGCCTTGATTGCAAGCGTGAAGGACATGATGACCAAGAAGGACTCAAGGGAGGAGAAGCGCCAGCGAGACGAGGAAGAGCAAATGAACACCTTCATGGAGATCCAAAGAAGGAGGCTTGAGATGGAAGCGGAGAAGCAAACCAAGATGCTTGAGATGGAGGCGGAGAAGCAAGCCAAGATGCTAGAGATCGAGGCCGCCAACGCCAAGACCAAGGCGAAAGAAGTGGCTCTTGCTAGCATGATGACAAGGGTGGAGATCATGAAGGTGGATCTCAACACCGTGTCGCGAAGGAAGAGGTCGTGGTTCGAGAAGATGCAGGCCGACATGCTCAAGTTCGACGATGAGTGATCTATGGCGGCGAGCACCATCATTTTTTGTATGCTGGCAAGTGTGCTGGCATGACCATGGCTGTGATGGCGTGGTCGAACTCCCGCCCCTTTTTGTGCGCTGGCATGTGTGCCGGCCGCTAGCAAGTGCGCCAGTATGAACTGTGTGGTTTTTTTAAGCTGGCATTGTATGCCGGCCGCTGGCATGGTGCCGGCATGAACTTCGGGCGGTGGCATGGCCGCTGGCATGATCTATGGCCGCGGGCCTTTTTCCAATTTGTGTGTGGACATGAAATGGGTCGCGGCTGTTGGGCGCAATACCGACCCAAATCAAAAAGAGGGCAGACGCCGAGCGGGCGGCCGACCCAAACGAACAAAAAGCGGACAAAAGCACCATCCGTTTGGGTCGGTGCTTGGAGTTGCTGTTAGGCCAACTAGATCGATTTTTCTTGCCATGGGAAGAGGTGCTTTGTGATGGGTTCGATCTTATGGTGTCCTCACCCAGTGACAGAAGGGGTAGAGAGGCACGTATGTATCGTTGCTATTAAGGATAACAAGATGGGGTCTATTCCTACATGAATAGATCTTGTCTACATCATGTCATCGTTCTTATTGCATTACTCCGTTTCTCCATGAACTTAATACACTAGATGCATGCTGGATAGCGGTCGATGTGTGGAGTAATAGTAGTAGATGCAGGCAGGAGTCGGTCTACTAATCTTGGACGTGATGCCTATATATTGATCATTGCCTTAGATATCGGCATAATTATTCGATCTTCTATCAATTGCCCAACAGTAATTTGTTTACCCACCGTGTGCTATTTTCTTGAGAGAAGCCACTAGTGAAATCTACGGCCCCCGGGTCTATATTTTATTATATTGCTTTCAGATCTATTTTCCACCGTATTTGTTTTTAGATCTATTATTCAAAAAACCCAAAAGTACTTTGCTGCACTTTTTATTTGCATCTTTTATTTCGCGTTTTATTCAAATCTATTTATCCAACTACATAGAAAACAATCTATCTTTTTACCGAGGAGGGATTGACAACCCCTCTTACGCGTTGGGTTGCGAGGATTTGTTCTTTGTGTGCAGGTACCGTTTACATAGTGTTGCTTGGTTCTCCTACTAGATTGATACCTTGGTTTCATAACTGAGGGAAATACCTACCATAGCTATACTGCATCATACCTTCCTCTTTGGGGAAATACCGACGTAGTTTCGAGCCGCATCATTGAGCTACTCAATAACTCTTTATTTTAAAAAAATTACAAGTGTCAAAATTTTATCCAACCATCATCATTGTCCTTTTATTTTGTAAAAATACAAATCATGGCAATGACTTTCAGAGGATCATAAGATTGTTCCCAAGCTAAGAAAAAACTTAAACAAAATGCATTAAAACATTAACTTGGCAATATGGGGCCTAAGTTGAGCAAGTGATTCCCTTATACAAATACAAAACAATCATACTTAAGCAAGCATGTCAAACAGCGGGGCACATGATTGAATAATATCTTTCAGATGAAGATCATTGCATAAAACTCTACACATGCAAAAATAACTTCCCCAAGCTTAGAGATTTGCAAGAACTAATCTCGAAAAATTATGAAATAAAGAGAGAAAGTGCGTATGAGCGCTCGCGTTCATAGGAAACACCTAGCCATATGAGCACGCATATGAGCGCTTGCATTTGTACGAAACACCGTCTTCCACTCTTGTTCTCTAGTCGCTTGTGCCCAAGAGACATATGAGCGCTCATACGAGCATGCGTGCTCCCATAGAATACCGTCGTTGGCTTTGTTGCCTCTGAACATTTTTGTTGGCTCCTCCCTCGCTCAATACGATCGTGCATACGACCATCAGCAGTCATATAAAATGTCATCTTTTGTTCTGTTTCATCTGGAACTTCGTTTGCTTCGAAAATTCCTGCGTGGTTAGTTCCAACACTTGCACTAGGAAAATATTAAGAAGATCCAACAATGCAATGGCACCACACAAAAATTTTGAGATGAATTTTTTTTTCACCTAATGAAGACTTAAACCAAACCAACTTTAATAGCAATTCATGCATAGTGACAATGCAAAAGAATGAATGCAAACTAAACTAAAAAGACAGAAAACTAATAGAGAGTCCTACTTACTTTTGGGCTGACAGCGCTTTCTTTAGAGCCATATAGCTAGGCTTTCATGCTCCATTTATTTGCTCTGACCATGTTTCAGAGCACCTCATAGCAAATTTTGTCGAAGTCATACCAGCTTGCGGTGCATCAGCATTGTGTAGATGAACAAGTCTTCGCTCTCAAGCGAGAGTTGATGCACCAAATGGGATAAGCATGTCTCCTCGATTTTCTGCAGCAAGAGGGTTAGAGGATTATATTTAGACTTCAAAATTTTACCATGGGTACCATTGTGGGAAAACACTCTATGAAATTCTCTCGAAGCCGAAAAGGCACCCTTCTCCGGTAGGATTTCTTGCACCATATTACTATGACAAAATGCATAGCAAAGAATTATTGGACGTGTTCCAGGCTTCACTTGTAGTTTATCATGATTGCTAATACTGGACTCCTTAAATAAGATATCTTGTGACTCATAATAATCTTCATACTCATTTTGAGGATGATATTCCTGCACGTGAACATCATTAGCATCATATTCATCCGAACTAGAGAAATCATAATCATGAGGATTATTATAAATAACATCTTTTTAGCAAAGATAAGATCTCAATGTTTATCTCCCCATGAACGAGTGTCAATATAAAAGAGCTCATTATTTTTGTGCAAAGAATTACTCCCTCCATTCCATAATGTAGTGCATATAGATTTTCTGAAAAGTCAAATATTACAATTGATTTTTGTTCTTCATTGCAACAGAAATTGCCCGCTGCAGCTGTTCCTAAATCGATTTCTTGGCATGGTCAAATTACGCGTGTGCCTGCTAATAATACCAAAGTGATTGCAAGGTACAGCATTTCCTGCAAAAATGGAACCATTCAAATTAATAGGTTCTTGCTTGTCCTGGCAATGCATCCACATTTGAAATTTAGAGACACTGTTATACTCATGCTCTACTAAGGCACGAAAGGGTTCTTCCTTTTCATTGACGAGATGTCGAGTCGCCGTGATCAAGCTGCTTGCAGTGGATAGTTGTGGTTGTTCACCCTCTGCCTCTTAAAATGTGCTAGTTGTTACCATGTTAAGTATGTATATATGGCCCATATGGTTGTCAAAATTGTTAAGTTCGGAATTGTTAAGTACCGTGTTACCTAGATCCGCCTTTTGTTGAATAGTGTCACCACTATATGTTACTGCTACTTGTGCGCTGCATTGCGATTTCCCCGAAGTGGAGAGGATGATGCAGTACAGTAGAGATAAGTATTTCCCTCAATTAAGAACCAAGGTTATCAATCCAGTAGGAGAACCACATGACACCTTGTGAACAACACCTACACACAAAAGAACAAATACTTGCACCCAACGCAAACAAGGGGATGTCAATCCCTTGGTGGTTAATTGCAAGGATCAAGTCTGATAATGGTAGATAGATAAACAAAAACACAAAATAAAATAAAGGTAAATAAATTGCAGCAAAGTATCTTTGGATTTTAATATATGACAAAGATAGACCCGGGGGCCATAGTTTTCACTAGAGGCTTCTCTCTTGAACATAGCATATGGTGGGTAAACAAATTACTGTTGGGCAATTGATAGAAAAGCGCATAGTTATGACGATATCCAAAGCAATGATCATGTATATAGGCATCACGTCCGAGACAAATAGACCGACTCCTGCCTGCATCTACTACTACTCCACACATCGACCGCTCTCTAGCATGCATCTAGAGTATTAAGTTCATAAAGAACAGAGTAACACCTTAAGCAAGATGGCAAGATGTAGACAAAGTAAACTCAATCAATATGAATAAACCCCATCGTTTTATCCTTAATGGCAACAATACAAATGTGTGTCTTATCCCTTTCTATCACTGGGATATATACCACCGCAAGATTGAACCCATTACAAAGCACCTCTCCCATTGCAAGATAAATCAGTCTAGTTGGCCAAACCAAATTAATAGATCCTATAGGTCTGTGGTAAACTACTCACACATCATCGGAAGGGCAGCAAGGTTGATTTATAGGCCCTCCGTGATCGATTCCTCCTCTGGCAGAGAACCGAAAAAGGCCTCCAGATGGGATCTCGCAAGAACAGACGCTTGCGGTGATGGAAAAAGTGTTTTGGGTGGCTCTCTGTTGGTTTATTTCCTAACTTTAGAGAATTTATAGAGCTGGAATTATGTCAAACAAAGGAACGAGGAGCCCACAAGCTACATGCCCCCCCGTGGGTGTGCCCATGTGGCTTGTGGTCTACTCCTTCATATTCTGGCCCTCTCCCGAAGCTTCCAGGGTCTCTTATGTCCAAAAAAAATCATCAAAAAGTTCTATGGGATTTGGACTTCGTTTGGTACTGATTTCCTGGAAAACCAAAAACAAGCAAAAAACAACAACTGACACTTGGCACTAATTAGTCAATAGGTTAGTCCCAAAAAATGATATAATATTGCATATAATTGCACATAAAACATCCAAGATTGATACTATAATAGCATGGAATAATAAAAAATTATAGATACATTGGAGACGTATCAAGCATCCCCAAGCTTAATTCATGCTCGTCCTCAAGTAGGTAAATGATAAAAACAAAATTTTTGATGTGGAATGCTACCTAACATGTTCACCATGTAATCTTTCTTTTTTGGCATGAATATTTAGATCCGAATAAATCAAAAAAATAGTCTATAATTTGACATAAAGACACCAATACTCAGGGATACTAACAAACAATCATGTCTTTCAAAATATCAATGATAAAGAACGCTATCCCTACAAAATCATATAATGTTGTCATGCTCCATCTTCTTAACACAAAGTATTTATGATGCACAACCCCGATGACAAGCCAAGTAATTGGTTCATACTTTTTAATGCGCTTCAACTTTTTCAACCCCCACGCAATACATGAGCGCAAGCCATGGATATAACACTATGGGTGGAATAGAATACGGTGGTAGAGATTGATATGGAGAAGACAAAAAAGGAGAAAGTCTCACATCGACGCTGCTAATCAATGGGCTATGGAGATGCCCATCAATTGATGTCAATGCAAGGAGTAGGGATTGCCATGCAACGGATGCACTAAGAGCTATAAGTGTATGAAAGCTCAAAAATAAAACTAAGTGGGTGTGCATCCAACTTGCTTGCTCATGATGACCTCGCGCATTTGAGGAGGCCGATCATCAAAATATAAAAGCCAAGTTCTATAATGAAAAATTCCCACTAGTATATAAAAAATGAAAGCATCTGAGACTCTCTATATGAAAAACATGGTGCTACTTTGAAGCACAAGTGTGGAAAAAGCATAGTAACATTGCCCCTTCTCTCTTTTTCTCTCTTTTTTTTGGTGGGCTCGTTTTGGCCTCTTTTTTCTTGGGCACTTTTTGGCCTCTTTTTTTATTCCTCACTGGGACAATGCTCTAATAATGAATATGATGATCATCACACTTCTATTTACTTACAACTCAAAAACTACAACTCGATACTAGAACAAAATATGACTATATGAATGCCTCTGGCAGTGTACCAGGATGTGCAATGATCTAGGGTAACATGTATAAAAAATGATGAACAGTGGTTGAGCCACAAATACTATGTCAACTATATGATCATGCAAAGCAATATGACAATGATGATGTGTGTCATAAAAAAATGGAACGGTGGAAGTTGCATGGCAATATATCCTAGAATGGCTATGGAAATGCCATAATAGGTAGGTATGGTGGATGTTTTGAGGAAGATATAAGGAGGCTTATGTGTGCTAGAGCATATCATATCACAGGGTTTGGATGCACCGGCGAAGTTTGCACCACATCTCAAGGTGAGAAAGGGCAATGCACAGTACCGAAGAGGCTAGCAAATTGTGGAATGGTGAGAGTGTGTATAATCCATGGACTCACATTAGTCATAAAGAACTCATATACTTATTACGAAAGTTTATTCGCCCTCAAAGCAAAAACTACTATGTATGCCCCTTGGGGGATAGATTGGTAGGAAAAGACCATCGCTCGTCCCCGACCATACTCATAAGGAAGACAATCAATAATTAATCATGCTCCAACTTCTTAGCATAACGAGAGACTATACATGCCTGCTTCGGGAATCACAAACCTTAACATGAATATTCTTAGTAAACAAAAATTATTCACTAGTACCTCCCACATATTACCATCCTAATATCGCAAAACTATTGCAAGGAATCAAACTTATCATATTCAGTGATCTACATAAAAGTTTTTATTATATCCCTCTTGAATACCATCATATTAGGACCAATTTCATAACTTGTGCATATTTCCATTACTTCTATCAACTCTCAAAATGATCTAAGTGAATCATGAGAGTGCAACTATTTCTTTAAAATATAACCATCGCCGTGCTCTAGAAGATATAAGTGAAGCACTAGAGCAACTGCCTAGCTCAAAAGATACAAGTGAAGCACAAAGAGTATTCTAACAAATCACGAATAATGTGTGTCCCTCTCAAAAAGGTGTGTTTGCAAAGATGATTGTGGCAAACTAAAAACCAAACAAAGCAAAGGCTCATATAATACACGATGCTCCAAGCAAAACTCATATCATGCGATGAATAAATATATAGCTCCAAGTAATATTAATGATGGTTAGTAGACGAAAGAGGGTATGCCATCCGGGGCATCAACAAGCTTAGATGCTTGGGTGTCCTTCGATATTTCCTTGGGGTGCCATGGGCATCCCCAAGATTAGGGTTTTGCCACTCTTTATTCCTTCACACATCGTGATCTCACTTAAAACTTGAAAACTTCAGGACACAAAACTCAATAGAAAACTCATGAGATCCATTAGTATAACAAACAAATTACAAGCTTTAAGTATTGTTTTAAACCCATTCATATTTTATTATTGCATAATACCTACTGTATTCGAACTTCACCATGGCTTATACCCCCCGATACAATCCATAGATTCAACAAAACAAGCAAACAATGCAACAAAAACAGAATTTGTCAAAAACAGAACAGTCTGTAGTAATCTGAATTATGACTATACTTATGTAACTCCAAAAACAGAACAGGCTTATATCTTGAACTATTACTCCACACATCGACCGCTATCCAGCATGCATCTAGAGTATTAAGTTCATAAAGAACGGAGTAACACCTTAAGCAAGATGACATGATGTAGACAAAGTAAACTCAATCAATATGAATAAACCCCATTGTTTTATCCTTAATGGCAACAATACAAATACGTGTCTTGTCCCTTTCTGTCACTGGGATATAGAGCAACGCAAGATTGAACCCATTACAAAGCACCTCTCCCATTGCAAGATAAATCAATCTAGTTGGCCAAACCAAATCAATAGATCGGAGAGAAATATGAAGCTATAATAATCATGCATAAAAGAGTTCAGAGAAGACTAAAATCATATTCATGGATAATCTGATCATAAACCCACAATTCATCGGATCCCAACAAACACAACACAAAAGAACATAACATCGAATGGTTCTCCAAGAACATCGAGGAAAACATTGTATTGAAGATCAAAGAGAGAGAAGAAGCCATCTAGCTACTAGCTATGGACCTTAGGTCTGTGGTAAACTACTCACACATCATCGAAAGGGCAGCAATGTTGATGTAGATGCCCTCCATGATCGATTCCCCCTCCGGCAGAGTACCGAAAAAGGCCTCCAGATGGGATCACGCAAGAACAGAAGCTTACGGCAGCGAAAAATGTGTTTTGGGTCGCTCTTTGTTGGTTTCTCGATTTAAGAGAATTTATAGAGCTAGAATTTGGTCAAACGGAGGAACGAGGGGCCCACAATCTACATGGGCGCAGCCCCCTTGGGCGCGCCCATGTGGCTTATGGCCTACTCCTTCATCTTCTAGCCCTCTCCCGAAGCTTCCAAGGTCTCTTATGTCCAGAAAAATCGTAAAAAGTTTCGTGGCATTTGGACTTCGTTTGGTACTGATTTCCTAGAAAACCAAAAATGGGCAAAAAACTGCAACTGGCACTTGGCACTAAGTTAATAGGTTAGTCCCAAAAATTGATATAATATTGCATATAATTTCAAATAAAACATCCAAGATTGATACTATAATAGGATGGAACAATAAAAAATTATAGATACGTTGGTGATGTATCTGTTACTCAAATGTTGTTTGCCAAGTTCTTAAATTTTCATGGAAATTATTAGTATCGCACATAGTTCATTCAATTTAAGCACATGCCCGGTAGAGTAGAGGATGTCCATGTTTTCAACGTGGCAATCAGTGCCGATGTCTAGAAGGCATTTGCATATTAATTGTCCATATTGCAAAATGAGATAATATATAGATAGGCCAGGCCATACAATTGACATATTTGACACGCATGAACAAATTAGTCGAGCATATATATTCTCAAATTGGTCTAGTGCCTAGTTCGAGGAGTAATTTACAAACCATTAGCTTGCTCATTTACGTCAATATAACAACCCGCACATGCACAAAAGAGCTACTGCACCTGACACTGACCCAGCATGCACAACTGCCATCTTCCATCATCATGTCGATCCTGGGCTTAGGAGGAGAGGAGGTCGCCAAGTCGATGACCTACACCTTGATCGATCGAGGCTGGGGCAGCGCTCGCCATGACTGCCGCGACCGTCGGGTCTACCTACATCGTCCCGGTGGCCGACGACATGATGTTGGCTCTCGCCAGGGCAGCCATCACGGCCCCCAGGCATGCCCCAGTGACGTCTGGCGAGACGACATTGGCTCTTGCCAGGTCTACCATCACAGCCCCCAGACCTACCCTCGCGACGTCTGGCCGAGATGACATTGGCTCTTGCCAGGGCTGTCGCCACGGCCCCCAGGCTGCCCCAACGACGTCCGGTGCTACTCCCTCCTCCATATGGGACATAAGCCCATGCCTCGTGTGGTGGCTGCCACTGTTGCAGTTGTCCTTGCTTCATTGTGGTTCCTGCTCCACCGTCCTCATGATCCGCCGCACTCTATGCCCAGCTAGCAGTATCGCCCGTTGGCGATCCCTGTCCGCTTTCAGGACGAATCTGGCTAACCTGGTGGCTTGCTCATACTGCTTTCCTGCCTCCTCTGGCTTTCGTCAGAAGAGGGGGCAGCATAGCCGTCGACCACCAAGCCGACCATCGCGCTGGCAGCCTCGATTCCGTCGTCGACCAACTCCATTCTGTCGTTGGTCGTTGGGGGTATGCCGGTATGTGTGGGTAACTAGCTAACAAGGGGATCAGTAGTGAGTCACCGCCGCCGGCCATTGTTGTGGTTATTTATAGCTAGCAACTGGCTAGGGGATTGAGGGTTTTACAATTTACCCCTGTGGCTGGTCCTTGTGCGTGAAGACTAAGTGGAGCACACAATTCCCAGCACATAATCGTATGCGGTGTCATGTTATCACATACGTGTTAACATAAGGAAACATATGTGTAACTTACAAATCATCACACATGAGTACTCACACCATGCATCGTGTGCTATGCTCCTAGCCATCGCAAACAACTCGTTTGCATTTTCAAAGTTTTTTCTACAGACATAATCGCACACGAAACAACTATAGTAATAGTCTGCAAGGGTTAGGACATGATAAATATCCTCTCTTCACTCTCTACCGTCTCTTTTCTCTCGCAACCCCCAAATCTGGCCCTCTTCTCCATTCTGTCCTCGCCTCCAAAATATCCTCCACATCACACATGTCCTCAGAAACTTGAACCACCCTCTCCATCGTAGAAGACACGAGGGAGACACAGCTCATACGTGCACCAAAGCCCGTGGTGGAGGTGGCGGCGGTACACGCTGATGAGGGTGCGGCGACCTTGGTGGCGAGCGCGGAAGAGTTGGCGGCTGCAGCAGATCTGTTGGGGGCACGCGTGGTTCTGTACCAGAAGGGGCGGTTGAGGACGCGTCCAGGACGAGACGCGATGATGAGGCCGCCGTTGCCTTGGCGTTGGCAGCATGCGCAGATTTCATCGTGGTAAGGGCGGCAACATCCTTAGGGTCTGCTAGAGCTCTAGTAGCACGCCCAACTGATGCCTTTGCTGTTCACAGCCGCTTGGAACATGTCCGTCAAGGCAGCGTCGCACGCGCGTGTTTGGCCGTGGATAGGATTTTCCCTGAGCCCGGCGCTACTGTGTAGAGAATGTTCAAGGACATGGTCGTCACCGACCCAAATCTCGATCCTTCGTTCCGAAAGAGGATTTTGCATCAGTGCAGAGAATATTTCAACATCGTCACACCAACAGGCAAGCCCGGCAACAACACCGATGAGTAGCTGTTTATATTTTGCTGTTTTCTGAACCTTGCTGATATGTAATGTCGCTATTGTGTTGTTTGGTTGATTACGTATGAGTACAAACAATAATTTGTGCAATCATTTTCTGAATCAGGTGCTTATTAACAGGAATTGTATGTGTTATTATCGGTCTGTGTTACTACACAATATTGATTACTGACCTGTTAGCCGGGTATCGCACACATCTTGTTGCGTCGAATAGTTTGTGTTATTTTTATCATCACAAACAGTTCAGCCGAGTGACCTGTTTTCCTGGTATCACACAGATCTTGTTACTTCTAACTGTTTGTGTTATTTTTTATCATCGCAAACAGTTCATCTGAGTTGCCTATTTGCCGGGTATCACACACATCTTACTAAGCCGAATCATTTGTGTTCTTCTGGATCATCGCAAACCATTCATCCGAGTGACATGTATGCTGTCTATGGCACACATGTTGTCTTAGGTAATCATTTATGTTGTTTCTGCTCATTGCAAACAGTTCATCCGAGTGACTTGTATGCCGTCTATCGCACACACCTTGATCCATCTAACGGTTTCTGTTTTTTTGGCTCATGGCAAACAGTTTGTATGTATCAACTGTATGCCACGTATCGCACACGCAACCATTTCTTTTTGAATCGTATTTCATAGATCCGCCATCGCACATAGTTTGTCTTATTCGTGATGGTTTTATTACCATAACGTTTGTGATTCATACATCACACACAGTTTCGTCGATTGGTCTCCGATACATGTGTCGTCAGGACCATCATGCAGTAGTGTGTATTTGATATTCTAGATGTATATGTTTTTCTCTACAAACTTGGTCAAAGTTTATAAAGTTTGACTTTCCAAAAAATCTATATGCACTACAGTATGGAATGGAGGGAGTACTGATAACTCACAATTATAGAGGATCGCGATAGTCTTCGAGGGTAGTATTTCACCCAAATTTATTGATTCGACACAAGGGGAGCCAAAGAATATTTATGAGCCTTAGTAGTTGAGTTGTCAATTCAACCACACCTGGGAAATTATATTTCGGCAGCAAAGTGTTTAGTAGCACAGTAGCAATGGTAACAGGAATGGTAACATAAGCGAAAGTAACTTAGCAAAGATCAATATGAGAAAAGCGTAGGCATTGGATCAGTGATGGATAATTGTGTTGGATGATATTCATCATACACTGGTACCGTAACGTGCTATAAAAACGATTTTTAACCCCTTTCCGTGACGGAGTTTTAAACCGTCGCCTAGTGAGTGTGGGCGATAGGGGGGTCCTTCCCACACGACCAAGAAACCATCGGGGATAAGCGAGTGGCTACTGATGATCACCATAGAATAAACGTATGAGAAGTCACGCCAGTCCCACATGTTATGTCTCGATGTTACGTTTCTGATCTGAGAGACATCCGAAATGATTACGCCGCTATAGTCGTGTGAAAAAGGTGGATATCACAAACATTTAATCTACCGATGTGTTTGCGATAGGTACCTTATTGCACACAGTTCAAAAATGTAAAATGTGTGCGGTGCCTCCACTATCGCCAATGTGTCCATTTTCATAACTGTGTGCGATAGGTATTCCTATCACACACGCACACATGTTTGACACGTTTGCCGTATTATCATGAATCGCACACACATATGAGACGAAACCGTGTCTGCGTCCGTTGGGCATCGCAAACGTTTCACGTCAAAGAACCGTCTGTTCTCTATTTTTCATTGCACGCGCTGTTTTCTTTCTAACCGTGTGTACATTATTTTATTCTCTCATGTTTAATTTTAATTTTCCCTGTAATTTATTATTTGAATTGGAAATTTTGAAATATAAAACGTGGAATTCAAATTCTTAGCACAATGGTTCAACAACCAATCCATAAATAAAATTCTCAGTACAATATGTTCAGTAATTACAAGATTAGGCATCAATTAACTATGATGAGCCACAATATTTAGAGGCAGTAAAGGTGAAGAGACAAGTGTAAATCATTTTGGCTGCCGATGGTGTTGAAGAAGCAGAATGCCCATAATGTGCCCTCCTGCATACCATAGGCACGAACAACTTTTGTCCAACCCCTTGTGACAATCGCCCGCCCATCCTTCACCGCCTTCAGGAAGACTTCTAGAGCATTATCATGGTAGTATGAATTATATACTTTAACCTTAGTTGCCTCCACTCCAGTCATGTATTTGCAAGGGAATCATCGGTAAATTGCTTCGGAAACCACTGAAAAGAGAAAACTTTCAGATACTCAGGTCTAATAGAGTAACTTGTTGTGGGCAGGGGGAAAAGGCAACACATTACTTACCATCCTAAAGTTCACTGTGGTCTTGGACAAAGTGTAAATAAAGAGCTTAATTCCCATCACCCGTCTCTTTCGCCTAACAATCTTTCTTAGTTTCCTCACTTGACGCTTGTTCGTGAATATGTAATTGCCCCATACACAAAAGGGATCGAACCGTGGATCAGTACCGCTCATATATGTACCTACAAGCAACCAGTAAATGTTAGAAGCTAAACTGAGATTGCACAAATGATGTAAAATACAACTACCTCAGTTTCCTAAGTACAAGTATTTTTCGAGATTTCAATATGAACTACATACAGATGTATATAGACATAGTTTAGATTACAATCTAGATTCACTCATTTTGCTCCGTATGTAGTCTATATTGGAATCTCTAAAAATACTTATATTTAGGAACAGATGGTGTATAAGACATGGGATGCAGCTAACCTCGATGGCAAACAACAACATCACCCATTGTAGCCCTGTGTAAGTACATGGAAAGGCAATGTTAACTACAACAGGGTTAACATCCACCAAAAATAACAAATGGTAATAAAATGGCAGCATGCGTATTGATATCTTTATTGTGAAAGAGTAGCATGATAGCAAAGGGACGGATTAAAAAATGGATAGAATTGTTTACTACAACAGACAACCTAGTATAGCCATTGAAACTGGTACTGATAGAAATGAAATTGATAGAGTTAAACATCGCAAGGCAGGTGCTGCTAGAACATAGAATGGCCCTATTGTCTATAAAAAGGTCAGGAAAATAGATAAGATGGGTTAGGCGTGTTTACTACAACATGCTTAATACATGAACCATATAAAACATGTCCATTGCAACTGGTATTGGTAAGATTCAACTGGTCAGTTCATACTTGGTAAGTCCTAAGGGGTAGTTACTGGGGCACTTCATATGGACAAGAGCCTGCCCCAAGTCGGCCGCAGCGGAGGCGAGGTGTTCCTAGGTTGAAGCGTGGATCAGTGTCGGTGACATGTGTACCTACAAGAAGCAAGTAAATGTTAGAAGCCAAACTGCAATTGCACAAATGATGTAAAATACTGTAAGACATGGGATGCAGCTAACCTCGATGACAAACAACAGCATCGCCCGTTATGGCCCTGCATAAGTACATGGAAAGGCATGTTAACTACAACAGGGTTAGCATCCACTAAAAATAGCAAATGAGCAGCATCTCTAGTATATCTTCATTGCGGAGAGTAGAACGGTAGCAAAGGGACAGATTAAAAAATGGATACAACTGTTAATTGCAAAAGGCTTAACAACATCCTAAGTCATGTTTTGTAAGTTTGTAGCTGCTATTGGTGAAATTGAGCTGGACAGTTAATACTTGAACATCACACAGTGTGCAGTACTGAAAATAATAAGTCACGTTTAACTACAGGCAACCTAGTATAGCCATTGAAACTGGTACTGATAAAAATGGAATTGGCAGAGTTAAACATCGCAAGGCAGGTGCTGCCAGAGCAGAGAATGGCCCAGTTGTCTACAAAAAGGTAGGGAAAATAGCTAAGACGTGTTAGGCATGTTTACTACAACATGCTTAATACATCAACCGTACAAAACATAGCCATTGCAACTGGTATTGGTAAGATTGAACTGGTGAGTTCATACTTGGTAAGTCCTGAGAGGTAGTTGCTGGGGCACTTCATCTTGGCCAGAGCCCGCCCAAAGTCAGCAGCGGCGGAGGCGAGGTGTTCCTCCGGGCCGAAGCGTGGATCAGTGCCACTGACATGTGTACCTACAGGAAACCAGTAAATGTTAGAAGTTAAACTGCAATTGCACAAATGATGTAAAATACTGTAAGACATGGGATGCAGCTAACCTCGACGGCAAACAACAACATCGCCCGTTATGGTCCTGTGTAAGTACATGGAAAGGCATGTTAACTACAACAGGGTTAGCATCCACCAAAAATAGCAAATGGGCAACATCTCTAGTGATATCTTCATCACGGAGAGTAGCACGGTAGCAAAGGGACATATTAAAAAAATGGATACAACTGTTAATTACAAAAGGCTTAACAGCATCCTGAGTCATGTATTGTAAGTTTGTTGCTAGTATTGGTGAAATTGAGCTGGACAGTTAATACTTGAACATCACACAGTGTGCAGTACTGAAATAAACAAGGCACGAACATGCTTAATACATCAACCGTACAAAACATAGCCATTGCAAGTGGTATTGGTAAGATTGAGCTGGTCAGATCATACTTGGTAAGTCCTGGGGGTAGTCGCTGGGGCACTTCATCTGGGCCAGAGCCTGCACCAAGTCGGCAGAGGCGGAGCCGAGGTGTTCCTCCAGGTCAACACACACAGCGTCCATCGCGCCATCGACCACCATCAGCTCCTCGACCTCCATGTGATATGTGGTTGGCCTTGCGCGATGATGCTCTAGAGGTAGGTGCGGTGGGGATTTGGAGGCATGAGGATGTTTCGCAGGCGCCATTTAAGCAATCAGGTCGGGGCCATGATAGAGATCGGTGGGTTACTTGACTGGATCGACGATGCTCGGGCAGAACGTAGATGTGGTTGTAGATGTGGTTGCGGCGGTGGCGGTTTGAACTACCGGGAGGGGGCGTGGGGGGAGATACTGCGGAAATTTGATGTGTGGGGATGTGGTGGGAGGAATAAATTCTGAAATCGCGCTCCTTATGAAAATTTCACTGCGAAATAAACTTGGGAGGGGGGAACACACAACGCAGACGAAGCGCTTAAAATACTCATGTGCGAGAAAAGAGAAAATTGGCAAATCCCATCTCCAAAAAAATGTACACGTATAGTTGATTTTTTTGGTCAATGGTACACTTGCTTTATTAGGAAACATCGCACAGGTAACTGACTTATGGATCATTAACGCAAAAAAGCGGACATGGGTACGCCATAGAAACTGTGTGTTTTGTGATATTCTAATAATTCTTATATCTATCAACATCTCCAGTCGCACCTAATTTAAAAATTTCTTTCATTGTAGCAGGGTTATTCAATGTACATGAACGAGGCAAAGGTGAAACCCGATGAACAATCATTGGTTTATGAAATGCAATCTAGTGTCAACCTGCCTGGCTCGCATAGCCAGAATTGATCCTATGCAACAAGAGAGAACCTTGCTGCCATTTGCTGGCACGGCTATTTATGCCAGTGTGCGGCCAACTCACGCAGCGAGGTGGGACTAAAAACCAGCAATGGCCAGCTCTAGTCTCCGGTGGCTTCCGGTGGCTGCGGACGGATGTTTCAGGAGGATTTAGGGCCGGGGTGCGGCTACAAAACTTCATTGAACACATACTAATCAACGCTCAAAGCCCTCAAAGGATGCGCTTACCGAAATTGTATGTTAATAATAGATAGCACCAACTTAAAGTACTACTGGTAATTTGCTCTAAAACTAGTACGTATGTAGTACTAGTATATGCTCGTAATTAATTATACAAACTTACGGGCGACACACGCACTAACTACTTCTCACATGCTGGCATCGGGGCATGCTGGCCAGATGCTGTCGTTCTCCTTCCTGGCCTTGTCGACTGGAGCCCACCGTGCTTCGATCTCCGCCGAGCTCTCCTCAGCACGGCGTGCGACCTCTTCTTTCTTGCGGCGGCGGGACTCTCTCTTCTTGACTGCTTTCTGCAATTTCCGCTCCTTCTATGCGGCTTTGGCAGCCTCTAGATCCACTGCCCATTCGGCCATGGTAGCATCAAAGTCCAACCACGTACTTGTGCAGCCATAGGCGGCGATGAACTCGGCGCGGCGGGATGCTTCGCTTCCTTACCATGTGTGCGGTCGCGGGCGGCGAGGAACTCGGCGCGGCGGGATGCCATCGCTTCCTTACCAGTTGCTTTGCACCGTGGTGCCATGAACGATGCTTGGATAGAGCTCTGGGACGCAGTGGCCGGACAGCCGTACAGTGCGGTGGTTTTTAAGAGCTCAAGGACAAACGACGAAGGAAATTTGGCTTCCCATACAATCTTGCTCATTCATTATCACACGGTTCATCTCCGTCGCCTTCGGAAACAGTGTGCGCTGAGCCTATTGTGTGTTGCATTATGATTGGCCGGAACCCCAGCCACGCGGATCGCGTGTGTGCACCATAGGATGTGCCGTGATTGAACGACAATCCACGTCCCTCTCATCACACCCGTGCAGCTGTAGCTGGATTGGATTTATCTGCGCTAAATTCCTAGAAAATGCACATAATCCCCTAAATATGGTAAATGAGCCCTGAAAAGTGACAAATTTGAACACGGTGATTTGCAGGGTGTATGTTCGTCGTAGAAAAAAACTCAAGGACAAAGAACGAAGGAAATTTGGATTCCCCTTCAATCTTGGTGATTTCCCCCTTGAAACCATGGAACTTCCTCGGTGATGGTTCGATTTATGAAGGGCGTGCATGGAGACATAAGTCAAACCTTCTCAAATTTTTACCAAGGCATGGTGAGGCTATACCATGGCACCATGCCAGGCGGCATGTTTTTCGAGCATGTATTTCATTTTTCTATAGTTGAAAAACCAATAAACGAACGTTTGTGGTTGACTATTGCCACACATTTCCTTGAAATATCTACACATTCCTTGTAAAAGGCATGAGAATTTACTAAATAGCACGAGCATGGTTTTCCAGACCGTTCTGGTGCACCTTTTCATGCACCGATTGTTTGAATTTGAATTATGTGCATTAATGCCTAGAAAATGCACATAATCCCCTAAATATGGTAAATGAACCCAGAAAAGTGCCAAATTTGAACACGGTGATTTGCAGGGTGTATGTTCATCGTAGAAAAAAACTCATGGACAAACTAGGAAGGAAATTTGGATTCCCCATCAATCTCGGTGATTTCCCCCTCGAAACCATGAAACTTCCTCGGTGATGGTTCAATTTATGAAGGGCGTGCATGACGACATAAGCCAAACCTTCTCAATTTTTTACTAGGGCATGGTGCGGCTAAACCATGGCATCATGCCAGGTGGCATGTTTTTCAAGCATGTATTTCATTTTACTATAGTTGAAAAACCAATAAATGAATGTTTGTGGTTGACTATTGCCACACATTTCCTTCAAATCTCTGCCCATTCCTTGTAAAAGGCATGAGAATTTACTAAATAGCACGAGCATGGTTTTCCAGACCGTTCTTGTGCACCTTTTCATGCACCGATTGTTTGAATTTGAATTATGTGCATTAATGCCTAGAAAATGCACATAATCCCCTAAATATGGTAAATGAACCCGGAAAAGTGCCAAATTTGAACACGGTGATTTGCAGGGTGTATGTTCATCATAGAAAAAATTCATGGACAAACTAGGAAGGAAATTTGGATTCCCCTTCAAACTCGGTGATTTCCCCCTCGAACCCATGAAACTTCCTCGGTGATGGTTCGATTTATGAAGGGCGTGCATGATGACATAAGCCATACCTTCTCAATTTTTTACCAGGGCACGGTGAGGCCATACCATGGCACCATGCCAGGCGTCATGTTTTTCAAGCATGTATTTCATTTTTATATAGTTGAAAAACTAATAAACGAACATTTGTGGTTGACTATTGCTACACATTTCCTTGAAATCTCTGCCCATTCCTTGTAAAAGGCATGAGAATTTACTAAATAGCACGAGCATGGTTTTCCAGAACATTCTTGTGCACCTTTTCATGCACCGATTGTTTGAATTTGAATTATGTGCATTAATGCCTAGAAAATGCACATAATCCCCTAAATATGGTAAATGAACCCGAAAAAGTGCCAAATTTGAACATGGTGATTTGCAGGGTGTATGTTCATCGTAGAAAAAAACTCATGGACAAACTAGGAAGGAAATTTGGATTCCCCTTCAATCTCAGTGATTTCCCCCTCGAAACCATGAAACTTCCTCGGTGATGGTTCGATTTATGAAGTGCATGCATGACGACATAAGCTAAACCTTCTCAATTTTTTACCAGGCACGGTGAGGCCATAACATGGTACCATGCCAGGTGTCTTGTTTTTCAAGCATGTATTTCATTTTACTATAGTTGAAAAACCAATAAATGACGCATTTATGGTTGACTATTGCCACACATTTCTTTCAAATCTCTGCCCATTCCTTGTAAAAGGCATGAGAATTTACTAAATAGCACGAGCATGGTTTTCCAGACCGTTCTTGTGCACCTTTTCATGCATTGATTGTTTGAATTTGAATTATGTGCATTAATGTCTAGAAAATGCACGTAATCCCCAAAATATGGTAAATGAACCTGGAAAAGTGCCAAATTTGAACACGGTGATTTGCAGGGTGTATGTTCATCATAGAAAAAACTCATGGACAAACTAGGAAGGAAATTTGGATTCCCCTTGAATCTCGGTGATTTACTATCGCACATGATTCATCTCCGTCGCATCTGTGAACCATGTGTGTTCACCCACACATGCAAAAGGAAAAAGAAAACCCTCGCCCCCCTGCCCACTTCGTCCCCACCCACTCGCCGCGGACTCCTCTGCAAGTATACACCTCATCAACTTCTATCTCGGCGGCCACCCTAAGCTCAACGGCTGTCGTCGGCGGGCGGAGGTCGTGCTCCAAACGGCACGGGATTTCACTCCTACCGCTTGTCGCTGCCTATCTGGACCAACTTTCTAGACTCTGGTCGATTGGGGTTTTCTGCGGGATTGGGCCGGGGATTTTTCTCATGGAGAAGGTAATCAATTTAGCAAAATATTCATTCATCTCTTATCGCAGTCCATCCGTCGCTATTAATCAATCGGCGGAAATTGTCGTGGATTCATTTTAATTCTAGCTGATTCGAGGGTTTTCATTCATGTGTCCACAGTGCGAGCACAAATCGGGCAAGTGTGGTCACGGCCAGTCGGAAATGAAGTTCTATCTCACCATTCCGGATGACTTCAGGGAGCACTCGATATGTTCAATCTCACCCTACCATGGTCGGCTGGCCTTAATTTTTGAACATATACCGTCTATTACTACATTTGGATAAAAGGTACGGTGCCACAAGCAGCCTGGACATCGAAGCCGATTTTTTCCCTATATTAGGCAAATTAATGATGTATTGTTCATTCAGTTACTCTCATATTTGCATCAAATCTTTGTTACATTATCTATTTTTAATTATATATTTTTGTACTATGCTTTCAGCTATATATTGTTCTGATCTCTCAGTTACTCCCATATTTGCATCTTGCTCTGTTATTTCAATATATCTAATTTACGATCTTAATTTTCATTTCAAGCAGTACATCCCTTGCATTGCAAGAACACGAGTAGAAGGAAATCTTGGGCTTTACTTTGTTGATGACTCCATGGATGTCATATTGACAACGCAGCATGGATTTACAATGACAGTTAGCATAAAACTTGATAAAGATGGTCACTCCTATTTTGATGCGGACCTTTGGAGGTTTTTTTTAAGTTTTATGAACTGAAAGCTGGCAATAAAATTCTAGTGCGTGCACCACAACCTGATCTAATTAACATGGATGTTTACTTCCCCAACGTCATCAGCCGATCAAAGTCTGATCGAGGTTAGTGTTCTTTCAACTTTCTCCATGATGGCATATTACTTAGCAAAATCGGGGTATTTGTTCTGACTAACTGATCACTATTTAAGCAACCAATTGTGATTTCATTTTCTAACTCCGTTCCTAGGAAGTAACAAATTCTATTTACCAATTTATGCGCACTATATATTCTTCTGCCATGTTCTGAATAAATAATACCTTTCCACCTTTTAAGCAGGATATGTTGGATGCATAGTTAATGATCTGTATGTTACTCAGCGTACCAAATTTCAACGAAAAGACTTTGAAGCATGTCATAAAATTTGTTGATAATCTGACAGAGATAGCACAATGTATGAACGCTGGATTTTGGATGGTATTAATTCTACCTATGGTGCACACATTGAACAAGACCAATTGTGTGCGCAAAACGCTGGTACAAAGTCTTATTTTTATGTTGATGTTCATAAACTATATATATCTTCAATGATATGTTACAACTGGTTTTTATTCAATATTTCAATAGAAATTGCCCGATGCAGCTGTTCCTGAATCAATTTCCCGGCGTGGTCGAATTACACTTGTGCCTGCTAATAACGCCAAAGTGATTGCAATGTACTGCATTTCCCGCAGAAATGGAACCATTCAAATGAACAAGTTCTCGCTTGTCATGGCAATGCGTCCACATTGGAAAATTAAAGACACTGTTCTACTCATGCTCTACCAAGGCACAGGAGGGTTCTTCCTTTTCATTGACAAGATGCCGAGTCGCCGTGATCAATCTGCTTCCAGCGAATAGTTGTGGTTGTTGGCCCTCAGCCTCTTAAAATGTGCCAGTTGTTACTATGTTTAGCCGGTCTATTCTACTAATATTAGAAAAATAGTTATTCCGCTAACACTTCCAAACTGCACGCTCAATGGTAGTGCACCTCATTCTTGAAGCAAGAGCACTGCAGTAGTTATGTGAGTGAACTTCCCGTCGCAAAAAAACTGCACGCAGTTTTTTTCAGTACTGTTTTTGCTCTAGTTTTTAAACCGTTTGTCGTAACGAGGCGTGTAATATACCGTTGGAAAGGTATGGATTAGGTGCAACTTTGCCATATAGAATTTTTTTCATGATTCCTTACGGTTTAAGAGCAGTTTTGAAAATGGTGCAGCACCCTACTAGTGGCAGCGAGCTTATTTTCGCTTTTTTTCTATACCGCTCGTCAGAATGAAGCAAATGATACGCCGTTGGAAAGATATCGTCGAGGCGCAACTTTTTGATATGTATTACTTTCTCTAGTTCGTTACGGTTTAAGAGCGGTTTTAAATTTAGTAAATCACGGAATTGTGCTTTTCAAATTTTTTGCAATTTTTCGGTACTGTTTTCCCTCCAGTTTTTTAACTGTTTGTCGAAATGAGGTGTGTGATACGCCGTTGGAAAGCTACTGACAAGGCACAACTTTCATATGTAGAAATATTTTTGAGATTCCTTACGATTTTAAATTAATTTTGAAAATGGTGCGGCTGACGACGAGTGACCGTGGCCGTTTTTTTGCGAATTTTTACAAACCGCTGGTCGGAATGATTCATATGTTACGCCGTTGGAAAGATATCAATGATACGCAATTTTTTCATGTAGAACACTCTTTCTAATTCCTTACGGTTTAAGAGCAATTTTGAAATTACCGAAATGTGGGCACTCTGTTTTTCACGACACCAAAATCGACGTGTGAACTTCTTCGGATAAAAAAATGCACTGCTTCAGACTAAAAACCACATTGCATCAGACAAGCAAGAGAACTGCATGATTTCTTTTGTTAGATGTAATTTTTCCCAGGCATGGAAATGCAGTGTGCTTCATACAGGGCGTAAGTGAACCACAACATTATCGAGAAGTGAACCACATTCTTTCTTTTTTTGTCATTTTCGTAACATTTTTTCTGCACTTCACGTTGGCAGTAAGTGAACCGCGACACTACCGAAAGTGAACCACAACAATATCGAAAGTGAACCGCATGAGTTTTGTTGTCATTTTTCTAACTTTTTTATGAATGAACGTGAACCAAAGAGACGAGGGCTATTTTTGTTTGCCGGATCCAAACCAATGAGTGAAGTACATCAGAGATACAACCGAACCACATCAGATGGAAGCAATCAGCTGAGTAGAGTCCACTAAACTAAAAGTGCACTTTTACGACACGAACAAGTGAACCGCAAGAAAAATTCTCCACACGAAGTGCACACTTGATCAAAGAGGATGTGCACTCTCTATCTGGAAGTGCACTACCAGATGTTGACAAAGTGAGCTGCATGTTTTTTCCACATCAGTGTTGTGCGCTGGTGGACTACAAATAATGAGAGTAGTGTACTGCACATTTTTTATACAAAAATGACTCCCAAACTTATTAAAACAAACTGAATCTTTTTATTAAATGAACTGCATTCATTTTCTCTAACAATTGAAACGCACTTCATACATAAAGCAAAAATTATTCGCAGGAATCTATCAAACTGCACAAACGAGCTGGCCGAACCGCACGCGACTGCAACCGCACTGCACACAAACTACTTATCTTTTTTCCTCTGAAAAAAACTAAATTTGTTCTGAACAGCAACAACTGTGGGAAGGCTTGTGCACGACGAAATGCACCACAGCGCCGCCCGCACTACATGCGGCGACATGGCAAACTGCAAGAAAAAATAGGCAACAGCCGACGCTGACACCAGGATGGCTTGCCGTCGGGTGGTCAGCCACTGCAAGAAATGCATGTGTACTTCATGAACACATATGGTAGCACTGCAAGAACATGTCAACGCACTACCGGCAGGGCAGGAGGAGCTTGAAGACGAGAGGTAGCAAGAGCAAGAGGAGCCCGAAGGCAACACGGGTGTGCAAGCCGTCGTTGGTGGTACTGCAAACCGTCGTTGCCCGCACTGCACGGCGTCGTTGGATGTACTACAGGTGCAGGCAGCGACTGCTCTAGGCCAGCATGGCTCTGGCCCCGTGCAGGAGGTTTAACACCAGATCCTTACTATGCAGCGACGCCGGAAGTCGCTGGCGGAGCTTGTATGGGGATGGGAAGAGGCGCGTGGTGGCGCTGGCCCTCCCCTCCCTGCTCACCGACGTGGGTGGGGTGAGAAGTTGGGCGGGCTATGTTTGCCCGCCGGCGCGTAGATCCCGCTTGTGAAGGTCGATGGCAGAGGTCGGAGTGGATCCATTGGGCTGCCCGCTGGCGGACTGCAAGCATGCCCCTGCTGCACAGCAGCCACGCACGCCACAAACTGTAGAAGCTTCGCGCCTCCACCGTTGGCAAAGGGGCCCGTTTAGTTGCCGGGGTTAACCGCCGTTGAAGGAGAAGGTTGGGGGGAGGAGCAGAGCCTGGGATCCGGTGGATTCGCGTATGTGGCGCGGTGGTTGCCGGGCCGGGGCGCCGATGCGCCGGATCCGATGGTAGCTGGCAGCGGTGGTTGAAGGTGGCGGTGCTAGTTGCCATGGAGGAAGCCACGGCGGTTGACCAGAGGCAGCAAGCCAATTGAGCGGGGAGGCGGCGGATCTGGGCAGGGCGCACTCCATGGTGGGTCATGGCAGGTCGGCGGCGCATCAGAGGTGGCCGTGGTGGGTCATGGCAGGTCGGCGACGCATCGGCGGCTACTGTGGTTGCCAGCGGAGTTGGAGGAAGGTTGGGGTGCGTGGGCAGAGGAAGGAGGAGTGGGGCGCTAAGGGGGCTGAGCCCGATCCGGATCCTGCGCCGCGCCGGAGCGCCATGCTCGTGGGGGTGGGGATTGGGGGTGGTGGCGCTGGGGCATGGGCATCGGGGAGAGGTGGGTGGGGATTGACCGGGGAAGAATGTGGGTTCGATGGGGGTGGGGTGCGTGGGGCTGGCCGGCTGGGGTGGGTTTTTTGTTTTTGTTTTTGCAGTTCGGTGGGGTTCGGCGATGTGGGGTGTTCGGGTCGGTGGGTGTTAGCAGAATAAGCTAGTGTTAGCAGAATTAGACTCTCAAGAGGTGTTATTAGAATAGACCCACCCTATATATATATATACATATTGCTAATTTACAAGAATATAATGAACCGCGCGCTCACAAAAGAGCTACACTCTGCACCTGACGCTGACCCAGCACGCACAGCAGCCATCGTCCATCAGCGTGTCGATCATGGGCTCAGTGGGAGCGGAGGCCGCTAAGTCGATGACCTCCATACCTTGATCGATCGAGGGTGGGGCAGACTCGACATCGAGAATCGCTGGTACTGCCTCAGGCGTAGCGCTCACCAGGGCTACCGCGACCGCCGGGTCTTCCCGACGACATCCGGCGAGACGACGTTGGCTCTCACCAGGGCTCTCGTGACGGCCCCCAGGCATGCCCCAGCGACGTCTGGCGCTGCACCCTCCTCCATCTGGGACATCAGCCTGCGTCTCGTGCGGCAGCCGCCACTGCCACAGTTGTCCTTGCGTTGTCGCGGTTCCTCCTCTATCGCCCGCACCATCCGCCGCACTCTGTGCCGAGCCAGTAGTATCGCCTGCTGGCGATCCCTGTTCGCTTTTAGGATGACCCTGGCTAACCTGGCGGCTTGCTCATACCGCGTTTCCTGCTTCCTCTGGCCATCGTTGGGAGAGGTGGCGGCATGGCCGTGGACCGCTAAGCCGACCATCATGCCTTCAGCCTCGATTCTGCCATCACGCGACTCCATCCCGTCGTCGGCTGTTGGGGTATGCCGGTATGTGTGGGTAACTAGCTATCAACGGATCAGTAGAGAGTCGCCACCGACGACCATTGCTGTAGTTATTTATAGCTAGCAGCTGGCTAGGGGATTGGGGATTTTACAATTCAGCCATGTGGAGCGCGGGAAGCCTTCACTGGAGCCCGGGAAGACTAAGTGGAGCACACAACCCGACAACCGTATGCGGTGTCACGTGTTATCGCACACGTGTTACCATAAGGAAATGTATGTGTAACTTACATATCATCGCACACACGTACTCGTACACGCATCATGTGCGATACTCCTAGCCATCGCAAGCAACTAGTTTGCAGTTTTCAAAGTTTTTTCTACACACAGAATCGCACATGAATTAACTCCATTAACCGTCTGTGTTATATATTCTCATCGCAAACAGTTATTCCGAGTGGGATGTTTGCCATGAATCACACACATCTTGTTTACACGGATCATTTGTGTTGTTTTGGCTCATCGCAAACAGTTCATCTATGTGAACTGTATGCCACATATCACACACATCTTGTTAAGTTGAACCATTTCTGTTGTGTTCGCGAATCGAAAACAGTTCGTCCGAGTGAACCGTATGCCGTATATCGCACACACCTTGATCTAGCTAACCGTTTCTGTTGCATTCCCTATTAGCAAACAGTTCATCCGAGCGAATTGTATGTCGTATATCCCACACACCTTTATATAGCAGCCCGTCTCTGTTGTTCTACCTCATCGCAAACAGTTCTTATGGATTAACCGTATGTCACTCATCGCACACGCAAATGTAATATGAACCGTGTTTGATGTATCCACCATCGCAAATGTTTTGCACCTTTTTTGACGGGTTTTTTAAATCACGGTTTGCGATTAATGCATCGCACACAGTTTCGTCGAAGGGTCTCTGATTATAGTGTCGCGTTAGCAGCATCCTGCAATAGTGATATAATAGTCACAACCTAGAGCGATACACAATAGCTCCAATTCATCAATGTAATGTATGCATGTATTCCGTATATAGTCATGCGTGCTTATTATAAGAACTTGCATGACATCTTTTGTCCTACCCTCCTGTGGCAATGGGTTCCATAAGGAAACTAAGGGATATTAAGGCCTCCTTTTAATAGAGAACCGAAACAAAGCATTAACATATGGTGAATACATGAAATCCTCGAATTACAGTAATCTACGGAGAGTATCCCAATTATTGTCACTTTGGGGTCTACAGGTCAGAACAATAACAAGTGCATATAACTAGTAGATAGGATCAAGAACTCAAATATATTCATGAAAACATAGAGGGTTTAGATCTGAAATCATGGCACTCGGGCCCTAGTGACAAGCATTAAGCATAGCAAAGTCATAGCAACATCAATCTCAGCACATAGTGGATACTAGGGATCAAGCCCAACCAAATTGACTCGATTACATCACAAATCTCATCCAACTACATCACCGTACAGCAAGCGTATGAAGGAATTACTCACTACCGGTGGTGAGCATCATGGAATTGTTGATGGAGAAGGGTTACTGATGAGGACGGTGATGAATTCCACCTTTCGGAGCCCCGAACGGACTCCAGATCAGCCCTCCCAATGAAGAACAGGAGGTAGCGGCGGCTCTGTATCGTAAAACATGATGATTCCTTCTCTCTTATTTTTTTTCTCCGTGAGACGGTACTTATAGAGTTGGTCTTAGGGTAAACGAAGGTTCATGGGACCCACAAGCTCATAGGGCGCACCCTGGGGGTGGACGCGCCCTCTAAGCTTGTGGCTCCTGGGTGGCCCCCCTCTATTAGTTCTCTTCGGCAATATTTTTATATATTCTGGAAATATTCTGCATAAATTTTCAGCTCAATCCGAGAACTTATATTTTTGCACAAAAATATCACCATGGCAATTCTGCTGAAAACAACGTTAGTCCGGGTTAGTTCCATTCAAATCATGCATATTAGAGTCCAAAACAAGAGTAAAAGTGTTTGGAAAAGTAGATACGTTTGGGAAGTATCAACTCCCCCAAGCTTAACTCATTGCTTGTCCTCAAGCAATTCAGTTGACAAACTAAGAGTGACAAAGAAAAGCTTTTACAAACTATTTGTTCTAGTTGTTGTATATATACTTAACTAGCGTTCAAGTTTTCAGCAAAGATTATGAACTAACCATGTGAATGATAACACTTAGGTCTCACATTTACTCATGACAATAACATAACCAACTAGCGAGCAATAATAAGATATCTCGGATGCCAACAATTTGTCAAAACAATCATGATATAATATGATAACATGGTATCTCGCAAGCCCTTTCTGAGATCGCAAAACATAAATGCAGAGCACCTCTGAAGTTCAAGCAACGACTAAACATTGTAATTCATGGTAGAAGAGATCCAGTCACGTCACACCCAACATTAACTATACTCAACGCATAAGAATGACAACAATGCTCTCAGGATAGGTGCTTGAATAAGAAGGTGATGACTCAACAATAAAAGTAAATAGATAGGCCCTTCGCATAGGGAAGCAGGGATTTGCAGAGGTGCCAGAGCTCGAAGCATAAAACAGAGATAAATATATTTTGAGAGGTGTGCTTTTCCTGTCAATGTTACAACCGAGGATTTTCAATATCTTCCATGCTAAACACCTCGGCGGTTTCCAAGCTGAAAGGTAAAGTTTCATGGCTAGCCGAATTCACGGGTGCCCTCCATACAATCAACTTTTCGGGGGAGTTTGTTTCATTATATTTTTCTTTATTTTGATTACGAGACTGGGCATCCCAATTACTAGCCTCTCTCATGCAATGACAAGTGAATAAACACCCATTGTGAGAATAACCCGCTTAGCATGGAAGATACTTACCGCCCCTGGCGCTCCATGAGTGGTACGGGCTCACAAAACAGATGCTTATTTGAATGATTGGAGGTGGCACATGCAAATTTACTTGGAACGACATAGTAATACCGCATATAGGTAGATATACTGGACTCATCTGGAAAAACTTTGGGTTTAAGGATTTGTATGCACAAGCAGTATTCCCGCGTAGTATAGGCGAAGGCTAGCAACTAGATTGAGAAGAGATCAACTAGAGAGCAAAAACGGTCATAATCATGCATTGAGAATAATTAATATTCAATACGAGCATGAGTAGGATATAAACACCATGAACATAAATATCGTGGAGGCTTTGTTGGTTTCGAATCAACCACATGTCTGAACATGTGCCAAGTCAAGCCACTCAAATCATTCAGAGGAGGATACCATACTACCATATTACATTATAACCATTTTAATGCATGTTGACACACAAGCTAAATCATTATCCACTCCTAGTTGTTTAAGCATGGCATGAGCAACTATAATCTATAATTGTCATCACAAACATGTTTACTAATAATATGTTGAATCAAGAACGACTGAGCTAAACATATTTACAAAAATTGAGAACAGGAAGAGTTCATACTGGCTTTCCTTCACCGCAATCACTTCATCAAATCATCGTCATTATTGCCTTTCACTTGCACGACTAAATGATGTGAAAATAATAATAGTGCAGGTATGCCATGGACTAAGATGGAATCTGCAAACATTTTATTCAAAGGAGAAGACAAGGTAATATTGGCTCTTTGTTAGATCAACAATACTGCATATGAGAGCCACTCAACATTTTCATCGTGGTCTTCTCAAATAAAAGAAATGAATTTTAGAGAAATGCTTTTGGGTTTTTAGTTTTTCTGAAGAAAGTAAACTAACAAGGGAAAAACGATAACGAGAGAAACTATATACATGGGAAAGCTCTCAACAAAGAAAAGAAGAAATGAGAAATCCTTTTGGGTTTTCTTTTACTACTATAAACTAACTAAACAAGAAAGAAAAGCTGAAAAGAAACAATAAATGTTTTGGGATTTTTGAAGATTTTCAAACACACAAGAAGAAAGCAAAAATAAAACTAACATGGATATATAATGAATAAGGATGAACACCGACAACTGGAATGAATGTGTGATACATGAATGTAATGTCGGTAAGAAATATGTACTCCCCCAAGCTTAGGCTATGGCCTAAATTGGTCTATGGCCATGGCTGAAAGTAATCAGGTCTAGGGTAATACTGGGGCTCCTGAGGATCCCACTGGTAGACAGGCTCCTGAGGCTCCCACTTATAAATGGGCTCCTCCGCCGTCTCTGGCTCAGGTGCTGGCTCTGGTGCTGAGGGCGGTGTCAGCCCCCAATAAGCGTAAATGTCCTCTGACATAATGGTGTACCTGTCTAGGGAAAGATCGAACAAGAATGGTGTAGGCAAAGTAATAATCTCACGAGTACCCTGATTGAATACCAAGTTATACCAAAATAGCCTTAGGCCATTGTCAATAAGGTTATGCCCAACCATGCTATCATAATCAAAATATTTAGTAGGTAAAATCCTCTCTTCCTATCTCAAAATGTCTTGCGAGGAGGGAAGCATAAATACCACCACAAATAACACCCTTCGAACGGTTTGTGTGCAATCATCGAGCGATCATAGCCCCCAAGTTCAAAGTTCTATCACGATAAAGAGCATGGTGATACGTCTTCGTCGTATCTACTTTTCCTCACGCTTTTACTCTTGTTTTGGACTCTAATTTGCATGTTTTGAATGAAACTAACCCGGACTGACGCTGTTTTCAGCAGAACTACCATGGTGTTGTTTCTGTGCAGAAATAAAAGTTCTCGGATTGGAACGAAACTTTTTGGAGAATTTTTATGGAATAAAAGAAAAATACGGGAGCCAAGAACCACCGGAGGAGGGCCCTGGGTGAGCACAACCCACCAGGGCGCCCTCCCCCCCCTCCTGGTGCTCCCAGGTGGGTTGTGCCCACCAAGTGGACCGGCTGACCCTATCTCCGACGCTATAAAATCCTATTTTTGGAGAAAAAATTGGAGAGAAAGAATTATTGCGTTTCACGAGACGGAGCCACCGCCACCTCCTGTTCTTTATCGTGAGGCTAGATCTGGAGTCCCTTTGGGGCTCCGAAGAGGGGAATCTTCGATCTTCGACATCACCAACTCCTCTCCATCACCAATTCCATGATGCTCCCCACCGGGAGTGAGTAATTCCTTCGTAGGCTCGCTGGTCGGTGAGGGAGTTGGATGAGATTCATCATGTAATCGAGTTAGTTTTGTTAGGGCTTGATCCCTAGTATTCATTATGTTCTGAGTTTGATGTTGCTATGACTTTGCCATGCTTAATGCTTGTCACTTTGGGCCCGGGTGCCATGATTTCATATCTGAACCATTTATGTTCTAGATCCAGTCTTGCAAGTTATAGTCACCTATTACGTGTTATGATCCGTAAACCCCGGAGTGACAGTATTCGGGATACTTTCCGGTGATGACCGTAGTTTGAGGAGTTCATGTATTCATTATGTGCTAATGCTTTGTTTCGGTTCTCTATTATAAGGAGGCCTTAATATCCCTTAGTTTCCTTATGGACCCCACTGCCACGGGAGGGTAGGACAAAAGATGTCATGCAAGTTCTTTCTATAAGCACGTATGACTATTTATGGAATACATGCGTACATTATATTTATGAACTGAAACTAGTGCCGTATCGCCCTAGGTTATGACTGTTATATGATGAATATCATCCAACCAATTCACCGATCCAATGCCTACGAATTTTCCATATATTGTTCTTGCTAAGTTACTACTGATGTTGTTACTGTTACACTTGCTACAAAATCATTGCTATCATTGTTACCGTTACCGTTACTGCTACCACTACTATCAAAACTACCATATTACTGTGCTACTAATCATATTGTTGCAGATAATTAATCTCCAGGTGTGGTTGAATTGACAACTCGGCTGCTAATACTTGCAAATATTCTTTGGCTCCCCTTGTGTCGAAACTATAAATTTGGGTTGAATACTCTACCCTCGAAAACTGTTGTGACCCCCTATACTTGTGAGTTATCAAGACCTTTTTCTTGTGCCGTTGCCGGGGAGCATAGCTATATTTGTTGAGTCACTTGGGATTATTATCAATTTATCACTATGAAGAATTTGAAGGATACGAAAACCAAGAACGTTCCCTCTAGGACGAGGGGAGGGAAGGAACTGCCATCACACTCTGCACTTGATTCGCCTTCTGTTCTGAGTAGACTTGCAACACCACCACATGCTATTAATCCTGATATGTCGCAAGTTATTTATGATGCTACTTCTATGAATACTACTCATGATGATGCTAGTACCTTGCTGGATGATGGTGTGCCACTAGGTGATTTTCTTGATGAACAAATTGCTAGAGCTCAAGATATTGAGAATGCTGAAATTCATGAAATTGTTGAAACTGATGAAATGCCTGAAACTGAAAATCTTGAAACACCTATTAGACCTAGCTCTCCTAGATATGAATTGCCTAAGGTACCTGAAGGTTATGTTATGGATGAGGAGACAGCTAGAGATTTTCTTGCTTGCAATGATAGAGATGATCTTAAGAAATTATTATGCAAACTGGAAGAGAAATCTTTGAATGCTAGAATGAAATGTGATCCTAAGTTTGCTACTTCACCTATCTTTGTTGATGATAAGGATTATGAATTCTTTATCGACCCAGAGTTGATTACTTTGGTTGAATCTGATCCTTTCCTTGGTTATGAAACTGAAACTATTGTGGCACACCTTACTAAATTGAATGATATAGCCACCCTTTTTGCTCATGATGAGAAGATTCTCTTTTATTCTATTATCAAATTATTTTTGTTCTCATTAAAGGGTGATGCTAAGATATGGTACAATACTCTTGCTCCTGGTTGTGTGCGTAGTCCCCAGGATATGATTTATTACTTCTCTGAAAAATATTTTCCTGCTCATAAGAAACAAGCTGCCTTACAGGAAATATTTAACTTTGTGCAAATTGAAGAAGAGAGTCTCCCACAAGCTTGGGGAGGCTTCTTCAATTGCTTAATGCTTTTCCTGATCATCCTCTTGAGAAAAATGAAATACTTGATATCTTCTATAATGGACTAACCGATGCTTCTAGGGACTTCCTAGATAGTTGTGCTAGTTGTGTTTTCAGGGAACAAACTATTGAACAAGCTGAGGAATTATTGAATAATATATTGAAAAATTATGATGATTGGACTCTTCCTGAACCACCGCATAAACCCACTCCAAAGAAGAGGGGTATCTTATATCTCAGTCCAGAAGATATGCAAGAGGCAAAGAAATTTATGAAGGAAAAAGGTATTAAATCAGAGGAAGTTAAAAATTTACCCCCTATTGAAGAGATACATGGACTTGACACACCAACACCCAAGGTGGTAGAGGTAAATTCTTTAATGAAATTCAATGAAAGGGAAAATCCTTATAATATGCATCCTAGTCAATGCCTTTATGAGTTTGATAATTACATTTGAAAGCAAGATCACTTCAATGAAAATGTTATGAAACAATTGAAATATAATTCTGATATGATTGCTTGCTTGAGTGACTTGATATTAAGAATCTCCAATGATGTTAGAGGTGTAGGAAAACATGCCTCTATGGTTCAAACTCAACTAGAACAAGTTGCTAAATCTCAAAGAGAGTTGCTAGATGAAATGAATAATAATATAAATGACTTTGTTGTTAGAGTAGCAACTAGAGGAGGTAAAATGACTCAGGAACCAATTTATCCTGAGGGACATCCTAAAAGAATTGAACAAGACTCTCAAAGAATTAACACTGATGCACCTAGTCCTTCTAAAAAGAAGAAGAAGAAGAAGAAGAAGAAGAAGAAGAAAAATGATAGGACTTTGCATGCCTCTAGTGAACTTGAAATAGAAAAATCTCCTGATAATGATAATGATGCTTCTATTTGTGATGCTGAAACTCAATCTGCTAATGAACATTCACCTAGAGATAATGAAAAAGATAATGATGATGTTCATGAAGATACTCAACTAGACAATGATAAACAACCAGATAATGATGTTGAGATAGAACCAGCTGTTGATCTTGATAACCCACAACCTAAAAATAAAAGATATGATAAAAGAGACTTCGTTGCTAGAAAACTTGGAAAAGAAAGAGAACCATGGGTTCAAAAACCCATGCCCTTTCCACCTAAATCAACGAAGAAGAAAGATGATGAAGAATTTGAACGCTTTTTGCTGAAATGCTTAGGCCAGTCTTTTTGCGCACTCGTTTGACTTATATATTAAAGATGGTCCCCTATGCAAAATATATAAAAGACATCATCTCTAATAAAAGAAAAATACCGGAAGCTGAAATCTCCACCATGCTTGCTAATTATTCTTTTAAAGATGGAGTACCTAAAAAACTTGGAGATCCGGGAATACCAACTATACCTTGCTCCATAAAAAGAAATTATGTCAAAACTGCTTTGTGTGATTTAGGAGCTGGTGTTAGTGTTATGCCTTTCTCTTTATATAAAAGACTTGATTTGAATAAAATCACACCTACTGAAATATCTTTGCAAATGGCTGACAAATCAACTGCCATACCTATCGGTATTTGTGAGGATGTTCCCATTGTTGTTGCAAATGTTACTATCTTAACTGACATTGTTATACTTGAGATGCCCGAGGACGACAACATGTCGATTATCCTTGGTAGACCCTTCTTGAATACTGCGGGGGCTGTTATTGATTGCAATAAAAGCAAGGTCACTTTTCATATCAATGGCAATGAGCATACGGTGCACTTTCCAAAGAAACAATTCCAAGTAAATGGTATTAATGTTATTGAAAAATCTCGGACACTCACCATTGGAAGGTTTCAACTACCTCTACCTACTGCCAAAAAGAAATATGAAATGCTTATTGTGGGGGGCATGCATATCCCCGTTGAGGTAACTTAGTGTTTTACGAAAGTTCTTTGGTTTCATGCTAATAGAAAGTGGTTGTTAATAAGACTTGACCAACCTTATTAATGGATCATTTTTTAGAGGTATGAAGTTGATGAATTTAGTAAGCACAACCTTAAGCTCCCAACTTTTATTTTCTGTTTTTCTTAGTTATATAAAATGAAATGCCATGTTTTGTCTGTTTCCTGAATTTCCCGTGCAATAAAAAATGACCCAAAAATAAAAGTTCTCAGAATGACCTGAAAATTTAATATGATTTTTTCTGAATATTTAAGAATTTTTTATGCAAATAACACCAGGGGGGTGCATCAGGTGGGCACAACCCACCTGGGCGCGCCAGCAGCCCCAGGCGTGCCCTGGTGGGTTGTGGTCCCCACGAGGGCCCCTCACTTATCTCTTTAACCAATGTCATCACCTACCTCCAGAAAAAATTCACCATTGCTCTCTCTCGTGTTCTTGCTCTCAAACCCACGGATTTTGATCTCTTTGCTCGAAGCTCCGTTTCGAAACTGTTTTGGGGGATTGCTACTTGGTATGTGACTCCTCCATTTGTCCAATTAGTTTTTGCTCTACTGGATTATATTTTGAATAATTAGCTACTCTTGGTGCTGTTGTAGATGATCTTGCATGTTGAATTCTTAGAGTTCTAAGTGGTTTGAATGCTCAATATAGCCTGTATGCATCCCTATGTGTAGTTTCTATCAATCTTGTGAAGTTTTGTTGACAAAAATTTTGTGACCCAATACTTTTCAGAAAATTGTACGCAAAAATGATGAACTTCTTTGGAAGGATTTCTTCGAGGCGTAGGTCCTCGAAGGCATCTTCTAGTAGGGGCTCAACCCATCAATCGTATGTTGAACCAAGTGCAAGTTCAATAAGGGAAGCTGCTACCAAATCCTGCCTATGGTCGTGCGACGATTTTATGGTTAGTGCAAGTATTAAAGAAGAATTTGATCAATATATTCACAATGCTGAGCTCGGCCCCTACATTCAAAATAAGTGCAATCAATACCTCAGTCTCACAGAATCGTTTACTAAAGAGTTTAAATTTCATCCTCGTGAATCTAGAGTTTCGCATAAACTTTATGGCTGCTCAATTACCATGTCTCTAGACACGTTTAGTGGTGTGTGTAAAATTCCATATTGGGGTTTGTTGGATGAACCACTAAGGTCTGAGTATGAGTCATTCTTGATCAACCTTTGTTTAGGCGAAGATAGAGGAGTGACACAACGTAGAATAAAAAGTATTCATTTTCCATCGATTAAATACTTTGCACTGTTTAATGGAAAATGCATCGTAGGCAAGCAAGACTGTAGTGCATTGTGTGTTCCTGACTTGAGCCTCATTCACACTGCCCTCACCAGCATTAAATGTCATAACCTTGGAGCGATTGTTGCACACAGATTTCAACACAACGCTGGTAGTGAAGATTTTTATGGTGGGATTTATGCTTCACGTTTAGCAGAGTTTGGTGTATCACTTTGGCCTAATGATCCCATCCTTCCCACTCAGTACTTAGAATTTGAGGCCATGAAGCGCCATAAGTTCCTTAAGGGTGAAATCAATGATTATACATATACCCTACTATTTAATAAAGCTTCTGTTGTGCACACCTTTTTGCCTTTACCTGCTCTCTTTGATTTTCACAGCAAAGGAAGATATTATGTTCTTGAGAGCGAGGCCCGCGCACACAATGCAGAGGTTGTGGCTGCTCGGCAGGCTGAGGAGGCTACACCAAGAGCCTCCGTGAGTTATCATTCAGATTATTACGCGGGCAACAGATGGTGATTACCAAGCTAGGCCAAAAGCCTAAGCTTGGGGGAGTACGTATTTCCATCAACATTACATTCATGTTCACACATTTCATTCCAGTTGTCGGTGTTCACACTTTTTCATTGTATTATCCATGCTTGAGTAATTTTCTTGCTTTCTTGTGTATTTGAAAAACCTTGAGAAAAGCACAAAAAAATGTTGTTTGCTTCTTTTCGGTTTTTCTTTCTAGTTTAGTTAGTTGTAGTATTTAAAAAAAACCCAAAAAGATTTCCTTGTTCTTCTTTTGCTTGTTGGGAGCTCTCCCGTGTAAATAGTTTTTTATCTTTAAATTACTTTCTTCAAGAAAAACTAAAAACTCCAAAAATATTTCAATGTGTTTCTTTGAAATTCTTTTCCTTTTATGAGTCGTACCGAGAAGAAGACCACGATCAAATTATTGAGTGGCTCTCATATGCATTGATATTGATCTAATAAAGAGCCCATATTACCTTGTCTTCTCCTCTTGAATAAAACATTTGCAGATTCCAGCTTAGTCCACGACACCCTTGCACTATTATTATTTTCATATCATTCTATCGTGCAAGTGAAAGGCAATAATGATGATATTTGATGAACTGGCTGTGGCAGAGAGAAACGGGTATGAACTCAACTTGTTATGTTTTGTAAATATGTTTAGCCTAGTATCCATGATTCAGCCTCTTATGATCAAACATGTTTGCAATGACAATTAGAGATTATAGTTTCTCATGCCATGCTTAAGTAGCTAGGAGTAGATAATGATTTATCTTGGATGTCAACATGCATTAAAATGATTGTGATGTGGTATGATGATATGGTATCCTCCTCTGAATGTTTGAGTGGTTTGACTTGGCACATGGTCATGCATGTATTTGAATCAAGGGTTAATTAGATAAATGACACTCCAATTATGGCGATTCATAAAAATGCCACTGCAATTTCCAAACTTTGAAAAATGCCACTGCAATTTTTGTAAACTTTGAAAAACGCCACTGCAGACTTTGAAAAATGCCACTGGAAATGGCATTTTTCAAAGTTTGGAAATTGCAATGGCATTTCTCGAAATCGCCAGGTTTGGAGTGGCATTTATCAAATTAACCCTTGAATCAAGGGTTAATGAGATAGCCTCTATGATATTTATGTCCATGGTGTGCATATCCTACTCATGCTAGTATCCAATGTTACTTATGCATAATGCATGTTCATGACCATTTTCGCTCTCTAGCTGGCCGCTTCTCAACCTATTTGCTAGCCTTCGCCTGTACTAAGCGAAAAACTACTTGTGCATCAAAATCCTTAAACCCAAATTATTCCAGATGAGTCCACCATATATCTACCTATATGCGGTATTACCCTACCGTTCTAAGTAAATTTGCATGTGCCACCTCTAAAAACTTTAAATAAACATCCGTTTTTGTGTGCCTGGATTGTTCATGGAGTGACAGGAGGTAGTCAATATCTTCCACGCTAAGCGGGTTATTCTCATGATGAGTGTTTATTCACTCGTCCTTGCACGAGAGGGCAGTAATAGGGATTCCCAGTCCCGAAATCAAATTGCAAATAATTAAACAAAACTCCCCCAGGACTGATGTTGGTATGGACGGTACCCGTGGATGCGGCTAGCCGTGGAGTGTGTTTGTTGCTGGAGGGGGAGTAAACCTTTACTTTTATCGCTTGGGAACCGCCACTAATGTGTTTAGCATGGAAGATATCGATAATTAATGGTCGCGAAGTAAACAGGAAGGGTGCATTTCTCAAAATTTCATTTATCTCTATTTTAAAAATCTAAGCTCTGGCACCGCTGCAAATCACTGCTTCCCTCTGCGAAGGGACTATCTATTTAATTTTATGTTGTGTCATCACCTTCTCAAATAAGCGCCAGATCTGAGAGCACTATTGTCATCCCCATGCATTGCGTATAGCTAATGTTGGATACATCATGACTGGACCTTTTCTACCATGAATTACAATGTTTAGTCGCTGCTTGAACTTTGGAGGTGCTCTGCATTAATGTTTTGCGGTCTCAGAAAGGGCTAGCGAGATACCACTGTTGTCATATTATATCATGATTATTTTGACAAAGTGTTGTCATTCGAGATATCTTATTATTCCTCGCTAGTTGCTTATGCCATTGATATGAGTTAATACAATTTCTAAGAGTTATTGTTGACATGGTTAGTTATAATCTTTTGCTGAAAACCTGGGTGCTACTTAAGCTTATTTATGTAAACAAGAGCAAAAGAGTTCGTAAAAGTTTTTCTTTCTCACTTTCAGTTTATCAACTGAATTGCTTGAGGACAAGAAAAGGTTTGAGCTTCGGGGAGTTGATACGTCTCCGTCGTATCTACTTTTCCTAACGCTTTTACTCTTGTTTTGGACTCTAATTTGCATGATTTGAATGAAACTAACCCGGACTGACGCTGTTTTCAGCAGAACTACCATGGTGTTATTTTTGTGCGGAAATAAAAGTTCTCGGATTGGAACGAAACTTTTTGGAGAATTTTTATGGAATAAAAGAAAAATATTGGAGCCAAGAACCACCGGAGGGGGGGCCTGGGTGAGCACAACCCACCAGGGTGCGCCCCCCTCCTGGCGCGCCCAGGTGGGTTGTGCCCACCTGGTGGCCCCGCTGACCCTATCTCCGACGCTATAAAATCCTATTTTCGGAAAAAAATATCAGAGAGAAAGAATTATCGCATTTCACGAGACGGAGCCAACGCCACCTCTTGTTCTTCATCGGGAGATCAGATCTGGAGTCCGTTTGGGGCTCCGGAGAGGGGAATCTTCGATCTTCATCATCACCAACCCTTCTCCATCACCAATTCCATGATGCTCCCCACCGAGAGTGAGTAATTCCTTCGTAGGCTCGCTGGTCGATGAGGGAGTTGGATGACATTCATCATGTAATCGAGTTAGTTTTGTTAAGGCTTGATCCCTAGTATCCATTATGTTCTGAGATTGATGTTGCTATGACTTTGCCATGCTTAATGCTTGTCACTTTGGGCCCGGGTGCCATGATTTCAGATCTGAACCGTTTTGTTATCACCATTATATCTATGTCCTAGATCTGATCTTGCAAGGTATAGTCACCTATTACGTGTTATGATCCGTAAACCCCGGAGTGACAGTATTCAGGATACTTTCCGGTGATGACCGTAGTTTGAGGAGTTCATGTATTCACTATGTGCTAATGCTTTGTTCCGGTTCTCTATTAAAAGGAGGCCTTAATATCCCTTAGTTTCCTTATGGACCCCGCTGCCACGGGAGGGTAGGACAAAAGATGTCATGCAAGTTCTTTCTATAAGCACGTATGACTATTTACGGAATACATGCCTACATTATATTTATGAACTGGAGCTAGTGTTGTATTGCCCTAGGTTATGACTGTTAGATGATGAATATCATCCAACGAATTCACCGATCCAATGCCTACGAATTTTCCATATATTGTTCTTGCTAAGTTACTACTGTTGTTGTTACTGTTACACTTGCTACAAAATCATTGCTATCATTGTTATCGTTACCGTTACTGCTACCACTACTATCAAAACTATCATATTACTGTGCTACTAATCATATTGCTGTAGATAATTAATCTCCAGGTGTGGTTGAATTGACAACTTAGCTGCTAATACTTGCAAATATTCTTTGGTTCCCCTTGTGTCGAATCTATAAATTTGGGTTGAATACACTACCCTCGAAAACTGTTGCGATCCCCTACACTTGTGGTTTATCACATGGCGCTAAATAGCAAGGTCAGGTGAACTGAGCGTTCGACTCTCCCACCGACTAGTCAAACACCTCCCGACAAATAATGAGTAATAACACAAAACGGGAAATGTAAACTAGCAACTCTAGCTTCAGAAACTCCTCTCAACTCCCCCACAGTTACCGCAGATATAAAATCCACGACGCCAGTAGCATGTGGCTCTAGAGGGCTACCCTCATTGGGCATCATGCAAATTTCTCAAAATCTCTCAAGTGTCATCTCTTTAGGAATATCATAGAGGTGGAATGACAACGTGGGTATATCACTCCTAGCATGAAAATGAAAGTTTTGCACGAAAGTATTAGTGAGGAGGAGGTATCGGTCACACTTATCTTTGAGGAATGGAATGATGTCGACATTGTTAGCCAAATAATACAAATCATCAAAAATTCCCACATCCCTCAAGAACATGTTGCATGTCCACTCGCATAGTCGCACCTTGGCCGCACGAGGAAGATTGTACTTGGGCTTCAGGGTTTCCTTAGGACCCCGGCTCGAAGAACCACTCAACCTCCACCTAAGCATTTTCCTTTTCTCTGAAAATTTCTGAAATTTTTAGTACCTCAAAATAAAATGAAAAGAACTTAACAAGATTGATAGAAACTACTCCCACAAGTGTCTAGAGGCTATGTCATGCATCAAAACTACTTTGGACCATACAAATTCAACATGCAAGCTCATATTCATGGTCACCACATCAGCAAAAAAATTCAAAGTATAAAGCACTGGAACAAAAACTAATTGGACCATTGGAGGAGTCACTTACAAAGGAGTAATCCCCCAAAATAGTTTTGAAAATGGAGCTCCGAGTAAGGAGATCAAAAATCGCATGGGAATGAGCAAGAACATGGGTTTGAAAGCAATGGTGATTTTTTCTGGAGGTAGGAGAAGGCAATGGGTGGTTGGAATAAGTGAGGGGCCCCCTATGGGATCGACAAGCTCACTAGGCGCACCCAGGGGGTAGGCGCGCCCTGTGAGCTTGTGGCTCACTGGTGCACCCTCGGGGTGTGTTCACTGTCAAAAATTCTTAAATATTGCAGAAAAAATCATACTAAATTTTCAGGTCATTCTGAGAACTTTTATTTTTGGGACATTATTTATTGCATGGGTAATTTAGAAAACAGGATAATCATGGAATTCTACTTTATTAAACTTCAAATAACATAGAGTAAATAGTAGGTACAATAGGTTGTGCTTACTAAATTCATCGACCACATGCCCCTCAAAAGGAATCCAAGGCTGATCAAGTCTTATTAACAAACTATTTCCGAGTAACATGAAACTAAAGAATTTTTGTATGACACTAGGTTACCTTGACGGGGATATGCATCTTCCCAACAATAAGAGTTTCATATTTCCTTTTGATGGTCGGAAGAGGGAATTCGAAACCTCCAATAGTAATTGTCGCAATTTTTCAATAGTGTTGATACTATTCATTGAACTTTGTTTCTTCAGGAAATAAACCATATGCTCATTACCATTGACATGAAAAGTAACCTTGCTTTTGTTGCAATCATAACAGCCACTGCAGTATTCAAAAAGGGTCTACCAAGGATAATCGACATGTTGTCGTCCTCGGGCATATTAAGTATAACAAAGTCTGTTAAGATACTAACATTTGCAACTACAGCGGGCACATCGTTACAAATTCTAAAAGTTATAGCAGTTGGTTTATCAGCCATTTGTAAAGATATTTCAGTAGTTGTTAGCTTGTTCAGTTGAAGTCTCTTATATAAAGAGAAAGGCATAACACTAACACCGGCTCCTAAATCACATAAAGCAGTTTTGACATAACTTCTTTTAATGGAGCATGGTATAGTAGGTATTCTTGGGTCTCCTAACTTCTTAGGTAATCCACCCTTAAAAGAATGATTTGCAAGCATGGTGTAAATTTCAGCTTCAGGTATCTTTCTTTTATTAGTGACAATATCTTTCATGTATTTAGCACAAGGAGGCATTTTCAAAATATCAGTCAAATGAGTGTGCAAAAAGACAGGTCTAAGCATTTCAACAAAGCGCTCAAAATCCTCCTCATCTTTATTTTTAGAAGGCTTAGTAGGAAAAGGTATGGGTTTCTGAACCCATGGTTCTCTTTCTTTACCATGTTTTCTAACAATGAAATCCCTTTTATCATATCATTTATTCTTAGGAGCTGGGTTATCAAGATGAACATTAGGTTCTATTTCTACATCATTATCAGGTTCTTTATCATTATCTGGTTGAGCATCAACATGAACATAATCATTATCATTATCACTAGCTGGATGTTCATTACCAGATTGTGTCTCAACATCAGAAATAGAAACATCATTATGATTCTTAGAAGGTTTTTCTACCACAGGTTCACTAGAAGCATGCAAAGTTCTATCATTCTTCTTTTTCTTTTTCTTCTTAGATGAACTAGGTGCATCAATATTAATTCTCTGAGAATCTTGCTCAATTCTCTTAGGATGACCTTCATGATATAGAGGATCCTAGGTCATTTTACCTCCTCTAGTCATTACCCTAACAGCATGATCATTCATTTTATTATTCATTTCATTAAGTAAATAATTTTCTGATCTAGCAACTTGTTCTAATTGGGTATGAACCATGGATGCATGCTTACTCAAACGTTTAACATCATTAACAATTCTAAACATCAAATCACTCAAACGATCAATCATGATGGCATTACGTTTCAATTGATTGCTAACATACATATTGAAGTGTTCTTGCTTAACAATGTAGTTATCAAATTCATCCATGCATTGACTAGCAGATTTATTATAGGGAATATCACCCTCATAAAATCCATAAAGAGAATTTACCTTCACTACCTATGTCAGGGTATCGAGTCCATGTATTTCTTCAATAGGTGGTAAATTCTTAACATCTTCGGCTTTAATACCCTTTTCTTTCATAGATTTCTTTGCCTCTTGCATATCTTCTAGATTGAGGAATAGAATACCTCTCTTCTTTGGAGTTGGTTTAGGTGGTGGTTCAGGAAGTGTCCAATCATCAGCATTTCTCAATATATTATTCAATAGTTCTTCAACCTTTTAAACAGTTTGTTCCCTGAAAACACAACCAACACAACTATCTAGGTAGTCCCTAGAAGCGTAGGTTAGTCCATTATAAAAGATATCAAGTATTTCATTTTTCTTAAGAGGATGATCAGGCAAAGAATTAAGTAACTAGAGAAACCTCCCCGAAGCTTGAGGGAGATTCTCTTCTTCAATTTGCACAAAGTTAAATATTTCCTGTAGGGCAGCTTGTTTCTTATGAGCGGGAAAATATTTTTCATAAAAGTAATATATCATATCCTGGGGACTACGCATACAACCAGGAGCAAGAGTATTAAACCATTTCTTAGCATCACTCTTTAATGAGAAAGGAAACAACATAAGAATATAATAGTAGCAAATTTTGTCCTCATGAGCAAATAGGGTGGCTATATCATTCAATTTGGTAAGGTGTGTCACAAGAGTTTCAGTTTCATAACCATGGAAACGATCAGATTCAACCAAAGTAATTAACTTTGGATCCACAGAGAATTCATAATCCTTATCAGTAACAAAGATAGGAGAAGCAGCAAACTTAGGATCATATTTCTATCAAAGACTTTTCACTACTACAGGATGCTGCTAACGCGACACTACGATCAGAGACCCTTCGACAAAACTGTGTGAGATGCATTAATTGCAAACGGGGATGTAAAAAAACTGTCAAAAAAGATGCAAAACGTTTGCGATGGCGGAGACATCAAACACGGTTCAGATTTTAGTTACGTGTGCGATGAGGGGCATACAGTTGATCCATACGAACTGTTTACGATTAGACAGAACAATAGAAATGGGCAGCCATATCAATGTGTGTGCGATATACGGCCTACAGTTCACTCCGATGAACTGTTTGCTATTAGGGAATGCAACAGAAACGTTTAGCCAGATCAAGGTGTGTGTGATATACGGCATATGGTTCAATCAGACGAACAGTTTACGATTAGGGAACACAACAGAAATGGTTCAACTTAACAAGATGTGTGTGATATGCTGCAGACAGTTCACATAGATGAACTATTTGCGATGAGCCAAAAAAACACAAACGATTCGTGTAAACAAGATGTGTGTGATACGCGGCAAACAGCCCACTCGGATGAACTGTTTGCGATGAGAAAATATAACACAAACGGTTACTAGAGTTAATTCGTGTGCGATTATGTGTGTACTAGAGTTAATTATTGCATATAGCAGATGAACATAGTCGGGAATAGCCGTCCAACAATATTATTTTCGATGACATGCATTAATATATTCTTAGTTAAATCTAAGGTCAAAGTTTGGTACTACAAAATACGAAGGGGGCCAATAAAGAATAAACCACGACAGAGGTAGCACCTATAGGAACACAGACGCCCAGTATGAAAGAAAATGTGGGTCAAACCCTAGTTGAAAAGGGCAACAATGTCTAACTCCAGCTTACAAAAGGTACAAAAGCACGAGGATTAATTGTTCATCAGGTTTACACATAACTCGGATTGAACAGGACAATGACATCTAACTCAACCAAAGATTTCGGCAGTTACAATCAAATGGATCAGTCTGATCCATAAAATCAAGATCCTAGTACAATAATTCTACTGCTCCATGATGACCACAAGCTGTTGTAAATAGAAGCCGAACATGATCAGAAGCCCTTAGGTCCACCTGAAACTTCTTTTTATGCTGTTCAACACTTGCAGCCGTGAGTAATTTCTTGTTGAAAAACTTAATCCTCACGGACAATAGTGCCCTCGCATTCAACATGAAGAATGTGACAAAGCTAGTGTTTGCACTGTTGGATGAATATCGTTCCAATGTTACTGTCTTCAAATGAATGTCATGAGATCTGAAAAAATCCCCGTGCTTCATCAACCATCGATTGGTTATACCTTTTTCTCCATGTGTTGTTGCCTAAATAGAGATGAAGATTGAAAACAGTTAATGTCTAAAAAAGGTTATGTTGAAAGAGTGATAGTTGAACGATTAATTATAGTACATTATATATGGGCTTTCAATGTGCGTGAAATCATCACCTTTATATACAAATTCTCCAGACATGGAAAGCATTGCAGCAAGGCAATAATGATGTTGAGATCAAAACACCACATACCGATATATAAGGTCTTGATAGAATCCACCACCACTGATAGGATGGACAAGCGCTTCATTGAGCATAGAACATAATATTAGCACTGAAGTGTACTCCAAGATGATACTTAACTTATGCGCACAAATGAAAAATGCAAATTACAAAAGTGTACGTGAATAATATACAGTACATCAATAGGTGTGGAGGCAAACTCCATCTCGAACCATTTAAACGGATCACGAATTGCACCCAAGGTCTCCAGTTTAGGAGCAGAGACCACAGTTATTTGCGAAGGTTTATAACAACAATCAAGGACCAACCTTTGAAGTGAAGGGGCATCTTCGATGATGAGCTCCTGTCCTTCAAAACTAATTCCAATGCTTACAAGGTGAGGCGACTTTATTTTGAGACAAGAGATATCAATTCCTGCTCCAAAAACAAGCACCAAACGCTCCAGTGCAGGGCAGCTGGAGTGGATCATGATGTGCAGTGAGGCCTCCGACAGATGAACCAACACAAGCGCAAGTTTTTTCAGCAGTGGCAGTCAAAGCATTTGTACCAGATTGTCTGCTAGATGGCATCGGGTCAAGGTGGCGGTGTGGAGAGAGTAGGAAAACCATGAGATGGGCATCGGTGGTGAGGGCACAGATGCAGCTATTGGTGGTAACCTATCGCTGTAGTAATGGTAGAACTCAAGCTGCTGGAGTTTATCGAATTGACGGGATGTCAGCCAGGCGGCCACCATGCAAGGTATGTCTAGCAGGTAGCATGCCGGGATGCAGATGCGTTGAACAAAGCCTTGGTGGGAGGAGATGATGGCTCCGGGGAGTTCAGAATCATCATCGACAGATAGCTGACGACAGTCGAGATTAAGAGGCGCGGCGCGCCACAGAGTACGCCACCGAGATGCGAGGACTTGTGTGCGGCAGCCATCCTTGGTGGGGAGAAGGGAGATGATCTCCCCAAGGATGCCGTCCAGGAGATCGCTGATGCGGTCCGCCGGAGATTCTACTGGTTCCTCATGTCCAGGGGGTGTGGCCGCTTCTGGCCGCGCAGCCGGGCCTAAGATCTACATCCGGCGGCGGCACTGGCCGGAGCCTCATCTGTGTACATACCAATCTGAAAGAAAAAATGGCAGAAACATACATGTAGGACATTCAAAATCAATTCTCAAGATCTGGAAGAAAAAAGGCACAAACATATATCTAGGACATTCAAAATCAATTCTCAAGCTCTGGCCATGAATTATTAGCACGCAAGCTAACCCTGGTTGGATTATTAGTAAAAATCATTTGTACAGAACAAACAATTAATCACTAACTCTATACGGATAACATTCAAACAATCAATACACTACATGCATCTTACGGATCTTAATTACTCTAATTTCATGGACTGAGAGAACAAAACCATAGGATTTGCATTCCAAAAAAATTATAGAGGGGGGGAGTAACCAGAGAGAACACATGATATGTTTGCCACACAAATGGGTATATAGATGACTAACCGGTTTTCCGTCGGAGTCGCAGTCGTTGCCGGAGTTGCTGTTGACCTCCGGCTCCGGCTGGGGGGGCACGACGGCGCCGATGAAGTCAAGGTCATGCTGCTGCCCGCGCGAGACCTCGTCGGCGGCGACGGCAACCTCTGTGGCTAGCTTCACGCATTGCGCGGGTGCTTCACCAGCCCCGGCGTCGCCACTCCCTCCGATGGTGCACTTCGGCGGCATCCTCATACACTCCAGAGTCCAGACATTGGTGACCACTATGGACCGGGGGTGTGGCCGCCTATTATGGCTGGCGGCTCAGGCGCACAATTAATACAGACCAGTGGGAGCGAGGCAGGCGGCGGTCAAAAGCTGTCTCGCCTCCTGGTGAGCCTGCGCGGCGGACTTCTGCCATTCCTACCATCATTTCACACAGCTGCTCGCACGCCTCCCGTCAATACGCACACCTGCACGCACACCTCCCGGTATGCCTGCGCGGCGGATTGCTCGCATGCGTCCCATCAACTCACGCCTGCTCGCACGACAAACGGGGCGTGTGGCAGCATGTATATTTCCGCTTTACTGCTTAACTGAAGCATGGCACGGTCTAACGCACACGGTCCGAATAAATAATCCGTATGAGATATTGGTTGCCAGTTTTTAATAATCTCCTGTTTGTAAGAAGATTATATCAAAACGGGTCTCATTGACGAAAAAATACAATATCACAGTCTACTAGTGTCCATATATGACACCACGATAAGTTTCATGAATTTGAACTAAGTTTTGGTTTTACTGAATTTTAAAAATATATATTCTCAATATTTTGAAATCTCTTGCACAGGGAAACATGCACCCAGGGACACATATGATTTTGCAATCCACTTTGGTGCACATGTAGCTCAAATTTGATTTTTGCACATTAAATCCCTAGGAAATCAATCAATGTATAAAAACGGTTGAATGATGTCTGTTTTTTTTATTTTAACACGACACTCCGCCTTTGGTCACATGTTCACTGTAGAAAAAGTTTGACATGCCTCAGAGTGGCTGTGGTGGTGCGGGATGTGTGTGTCTGTGTGTGTGGGGGTGGAGGGGAGGGGTCCGGCAGTACACTACGAGTCGTGAACCTCCGTGTGGGATTATTGATCATTTTGTGAGTCATATATGCCACATCAAAGTCATGAATTGGTTATTTAAAGCATTACACAGCCCTTTCATACATAATGTTCGGGCCACATGCATGCATTGGTGGTCCTCTCGGACACTCTCCCTCGTGCGGTTATCAGCGGCGTGCCCATTCGTTAGCCCGCAAAGGTTTTCAGATTCCACCGACAACGAGAGGCATTTAACCAAAAGGTGCATTCATCTTGGCATGTGTGTGGTGTGGATCATGGTGGGATTCCATATCAAAGTTCGAGCACGTGCATACACACTCCCACCGGCTTGAAGTGATGGGGCTACACACATCATGGTGTAGTGCGTTTCCGGTTTGCGAAGCATGTGCCACGTCAAATTTGTGCATTGGGTATTCAAACATCACATAACACACGGGCCCATGCATGCGGTGGTTTTGTCCTATGACATCACTCGCGTGTGCCTCTGTCTGTGGGCCCACGAGGTCGTCGTCGACCAGTTGAACGTACAATGAGAGAGAGGTTAATTTGACCAACAAGGATGGTTCTTTTTTGGTTTGTATTACGTATATGCATGGTATATGAGTATGTACATGTCAAAGAGGGGGCAACATGAATACTCTATATATATGCGTGTCATAACCTCGCTCCATGTGGCGACTTTCCGGTTCCCGAGGCAGGTGCCACATCAAAGTTGTACATTATATTGGTATTCAAACATCACGCAATACCATGCAGGCGGTGGTTGCCCTATATATAGGAACTCACTCGTGTGTGGCGCTTCCATCCGTGGGCATGCGAGGTTGTCCTCCATCACTTTGACCCAACTAGAGAGAGGTTAATTTGATCATCAAGGAATGATTCTTTTTTGGTTTGTGCTATACAATAGAAGTACATATATACCACGCGTCGAATGGGGGCGTACATATAGCACATACCACGCGTCATGAACCTCGCGCTCTCTGTGGGGATTTTTTGGTTTCCTATATTCATGGTGCCACATCAAAGTTGTGCATTGCGTATTCAAACATCACACAAACACCTCTTTGGGCCACATGCAGACAGTGGTACGTAGTCCTATATAGGATGATCACTAGCGTGCGACGTATGCTTTGCTTCTGTGTTGGGCCCGTGAGTTCGTCGTCCATCACTTTGACCCAGCGAGAGAGAGGTACGTTTGACGAACAAGGAGGATTAATTCTTTTAGGGATGTGTTACTAGGTGTATATATAGTACGTGTCAAAGGGGGGGTGACCAGCTTGGTCCATCACTTTCACCGACAGCGCGAGAGAGGTTAACTAATTTGACTTATGAGGGGATTAGTTTTTTGTTTTGTCTTGATATAGGTCATGATGTGAGATTACATATATAAAATAGCGCATCTGTACACATGAATCCATCCCACTGGATCGAAGGGGGGGCGAGCACATGACACGTCATGAACGACCTCTTGCTCTGTGTGGGGACCTCTGCGATTTTCAACGCATGCACCACATCAATGTTGTGCATTCGGTCGGGTATTCAACACATATGCATGCATCACACACCTCCATAAATATGTTCGGGACACACAATAATGGTTGTCTTTGGACACACTCTCACTCGCTTGGTTATGGGCGGCAAGCCTATATATATTCGTGGGCCCGCGTGGATGTCCATCATTTCGACCAACGACGAGAAAGGTTACCAGGGTGGATTCTTCTTCTTTGCTTCCAGTTACCGTATAGTAGGTCAACCCATTGCAAGACTAATTAAGTTTGAGCGCTTGCTACGCGTCGTGAACCCTCGCTCGGTGTGGGGATTTTACGGTTCCAAAGCATGGTGCCACATCAAATTTGCGCATTGGGTATTCAAACACCACACACACCACTTCCATATACATACTTGGGCCACATGCACAGAGTGGGTTTGTCTTCATACAGTACTCCCTCGCGAGGTTATTGGGGACAAGCTAGCCCATTTTGCGGGGCCGTGTGGACGTCTATCACTTTGACAAACAACGAGCGGGGAGAGGTTGTAAGACCAAGTTGGATTCTGCTTGGTCCATGTTACAGTACATCTTGGTGAGATGCCCTCCCCCCGACGTGTGTGTGTGTGGGAGGGGGCGGGCTACTTCGTGCTACATGCAACCTCTGTGGGGTCGGGGAAGTTCGGTTAATTTGCGAGGCACACGTGCCACATCAAAGTTGTGAATGGTAGTTAAATATCACACACCACACCCTTTTCATACATATAGTAGGGCCACCCGCATGTGGTTCGTATGTGGTCTCACCCATCTCGCGCCACAAGCACACATTTGTGGGTCGGCACACGGTCCACCTTTGTCGGGAAGCGAAAGGGGAAGTTTGACCATATATATATGATGGACTCCTATAGGTTTTGTGTTACGGTAGGGTGAGATTTCAGACCTAGCTATTTGGGGGCATGCATTCGTAGCTAGGATTCCCTTACCGCCGACATGAAATGGGGTTCGTAGGGGGTGGCTGACTAGCACTACTGTGCTTTTGTGCGATAGGTGCCACATCAAAGTTGTGCATTGGGTATTCGAACATCAAACCACCCTTTCCATACATATATTTGGTCCACATGCAAGTGTGTTCGTGTTCTGACCCTCTCCCGCATTATTCTTTTTGCCAAATTTATAAACAGCACACGATTTGGATGTAGAAACCATCTGCGATTGGGTACGCAACAGACACAGTTCGGTCAGACTACCCTTGTGCCACGCCCGTGCTCTGCAGTCCCTCACATCAGCATAGTAGATTGGGATCCACGAGGCTTGCCTCCCGGTCTCGAAAATATCTACTGCCTCGTAATCTCGAAAATATCTACCGCCTGGAAGGTTTTAATGTTTGATAGCACATGATTAGTATGTGCCGACCGTGTGCGATGTATGTTACCCCCGCTCTGCTTCAGTCCCTTGATTCAAATTTTCAGTATCCTCGGCATTTTACTCCCGCCTCTGCATGCCTCGCAATCTCAAAAATATCTGCTCACCCTTGATTCAGATTTTTAGTTGCCCCGCCTTGTTACTCCCGCCTCTGCATCCCTCGCAATCTCAAAAATATCTGCTCGCCCTTGATTCAAATTTTCAGTTGCCCCGGCATTTTACTCCCGCCTCTGCATCCCTCGCAATCTCAAAAATATATGCTCGCCCTTGATCCAAATTTTTAGTAGCCCCGCCTTGTTACTCCTGCCTAGTAAAATTTTCAGTTGCCGCGGTATTTCCTCAAACACCACCTTGCCCCCCCTCCACACACACCACACACTCCCCAAAACCTCCGCTCACACAGACACACACCACCCCTCCCTCGCTCGAAACCATTGGTAGGTCGCCGCCACCGCCTCCATCCTCAACCTCTGCCTGTGTGCCGGGGAGCTCGAGGAGCCAATGGCCAAAAAGAGGTTTATCGCGGCCTCTTCGCCCGACACCAACGAGGTGGCCGCCGAGGTGTCCCCGTCATCCTCCGCGGGCTCTTTATCGATCCGTCGTTGCCGGTCACCCGATTCGCCCGCCGCCGTGCCCCTACGCCGGTTCAAGGACTTCCCCGTCCTCCCTCGGGCCCGGCCACCGATGAGGTCCTACATCGGGGTCCGGCTGTCGGTGTCAAAACCGGCAAACCTCGGGGTAGGGGGTCCCGAGCTGTGGATCTAGGATCGATGGTAACAGAGATGATGAACATGGTGTTTTACCCAGGTTCGGGCCCTCTCTTTGGAGGTAAAACCCTACGTCCTGCTCTTGTTTATATTGATGAAGTATCAAGGTACAGAGTTGATCTACCTCGAGATCATATGTTGTGGTCTAAACCAAAGGGGTATGATGAGTAATGTCATAATCTATCTATCAACGAGCCTGGCCTCGGCTTATAATGTACCGGAGGCCTAGGATAACAAGAGTCCTAGTCGGCTACATTGGTGGAGAGGAGTCCTTGTCTTGATCACCAAGTCTTGTGGAATCTTCCTCGTATATGTCATCAGCTGTCCGAACTGGCCCATTAGTGAACCGCCACGGGAGTCCTCGGCCCAACCCATTGGTCGGGAGGCGACATGGTGAGTACCCCCTAGTCCAGGACACCGTCAGTAGCCCCCTGAACCGGTCTTCAAGTTGGGGACGCTCCTCTATTCTTCCGAATTGTTCTTCATCTTCGGTCGTCGGTCTTGAAAACTGGTTCAACAAATCTTCCCATCTCCGATCTTGAGGATCACCGAGGTGTATCCGAAGAGTTCATACGTCGGGTATCCGAGGAGTATTTTTAAGTTATCGGCCTTTATCAATGCCTTGTAAGTTTTTTACGCCACACCTGGGGTTTGAAGTGTTTCCCGTGTGACGGCGCCCTCTTGCGTCCGAGCTCTAAGGCCGAACTAAATCCGAGGCGTCTCTTCACAACCGAGCTCCCACACTATTCGACATTCAAGGTATCCTCTTGCGTCCGAGCTCCAATGCCGAACCGAATCCGAGGTATCATAGATTACCTTGGCCTCTGAAAATTTGAATGAGTTCATCCGAGCTTAAATGCCGGAGTAGTCTTCTATGGAACGAGCCATTCGAATCCAAGCTTTATGCTGGACTGCTTCCGAGCTCCAACGCTGGACTGCATCCGAGTTCTAACGATGGTCAGCATCCGAGGTGTCATAACTACCTCGGTCTTCAAAAGATTGAACGAATTCAGCCGAGCTTAATGCCGGAAATGCCCTCTATGGAGCCAGCCACTGGCGCCCGAGCTTTATGCCGGACTGCTTCCGAGGTGGTGCACCACCCTGACTGCGGGCTGATTTTTGTGAATATTTTCAATTGGTGCAATTTATTCTCTGCCGAGATATATAGCCAGTAGCCCTCAAGGTGTGTGTCGGTCTAAAACCCGAGATGCACCTGAAGGATGGCATAAAACCGGTGATCCCAGTAGCCCCTGAGACTCAGGTCGATTCACAAAATCGGCCTGAGGATCAACTCCTAGCTCTGTAGCATACTTAGGAATAGAAATGTGGTGTGCATATTCCTCGAGACTTAGGTTGGGTGCGGCCGACCAACCTGAGGATCATAATCTCCTCGGGAACTATTTCGCACTTTGTAAACTGTCTGCATTGAATCGTCGATGCATTAGCCCCCGAGCCAATGGTCGGGTGGCAACACCAGATCAGGGGATCGATGTGCCCCTTTAATATTTGTAAATGAGAAGCGCAAAGCCCAGTAGCCCCCGAGCCTTAATGTGGGCACGGGTGGCCAAATTAAGGATCAATATCCGGAGTATATCACAATTTATGTGTAATGATTCTATGTATCCAAGTACTTTACATCACTAATGCTCGGATCCGCATTGTACAAAACTTTGTTGAACGACCATCGGCTTCAACCTCTTCGGCCAGCAGCCGAAGAGTGTTCGTCCTACTTTATAAAGCCTTTATAAGGGCAAAGATTTACGACAAACAAGGCAATCCGGCCATACGGTTTTATAAACAAAGGTACGCAGAGAGATATGTTATAAAACATCTTCTGGGAAAAATAGTTCCGTTACAGGTTCCTTTTCCCAGGCTGTCATGTTGATCATGATCATGAAACCTCAACTCCGATCAATGGGGGAGGAAAATATTGAGGATTTAGTTGGGAGAAAGTTCCCGAACTCTGTGGTCCATGATGAACTAGAATTTTCGCTTCCATCGTTGCCGACCAATTATATCCTTTAAGATGGCTAGCTTTTGGCTTCACCCAGTCTGAGGTACTAATCCGGATGACCCGGTAGTAACAATCACAGAGGTGCTCCCTTTACCGCCTAGCCGAACAATCGGGCACGTAGGGGTAAGCACAGGAGCCAGGCAACCCAGCTTGGCCAAAATCTTAAGTCAAATTGATGCATATTTATAGCTTTATAACGATAATTATGGAAGGCAGCGCTTTGTATACTGAATACAAACACTGATGATATATGTTTATTTTGACTCTGTTGCGACCGTTTATCAGTTGAAAGTGGCCCATCGTCGGCTTCTACCCCTTTGTAGATACTACGCAGGGTGTTTCCGCAGTAACCAGACAACCCTTAGCCGACGTCTCGGTGCCCGAAGGCGGTTGTGTTAGCGGAAACAAGGCAATCAGATATGCGGGCTTTATAACTTTCACTTAGTCATAGGAGCTTTAAACTGGGGAAGCTAGCTACGAGCCCCCGGTTTGTGTTCGGCACCGACCGAAGTCTAGCCATTAACACTTCGGCCAATATTATGAAAGGCCCATCGTTTAACACGGGTTAATCGGTATCAATCTATAGTGTGACACTGTCATCGGATCGCTGACCAGTTTACGCCTATTGTGACAGTCAGTTTTCGGCTTTCTCCACTAAGGTGCTTAACCATTCAAGCTGGAACCACAATCGCAGTGGTTCTCCCTTTGCACACCTAGCCGAACAAAGCCAAACATAGGAGGCAAGCACAGGAGCCGGGCAACCCAACTATTGACCGAAGACACAATTCGAAACTGATGCATATATAGCAATATCCGAGAATGTTTTTGCCGAATCTCGAAAGGTGTCCGGCGTTGCACTGCGAGACTTATGCTGGAGACACACAAATAGGTTAAAAGTGCCATAGGCTTGAAAAACCAAAAAACTTCAGTAAAAACTTTACGTCCAAACTAAATCAAGTTTTTGGTGCCAATCTGAACATTGGTCTTAAAATTAATTTGTGCTTCCGTCGTGTTTTAACTTGACACATCCGAACTCAAGACTTCAAGCGGGTCAGCCTTCGGCTTCAACCTCCTATCCCGAAGGCGGAGTGCTTCTCAGGCCAGTTTAGCGAACTAAACTCGAGCGGCTTTAGAGAGAAGCCAGGCTATCCGGCTATCGACCACACACTCCAGTCAAGAAAGGAGTAGTAGAAAAAGATTTTGCAACGACTAAGAAGAAAGAAAAAAATATTCATTATAGAACGGCTCATATAAATTTTAAGAGCCCCCAGTTAACATGGGTAGAGTTTCAAACAACGTATGCGAGCATGGTCAAACCGAACACAAATTAAAAGTTTAAAAACTTTGAGCATGAAAGCAACTTAGCTGGTTAATGTGTTCGGCATTGATAACGCGGGCCGAGCTTGTAGCGGGTAGAGGTCCCAGCCCCCAAGCCGATTTCAAGGTGCCCGAGTGAAGAGCTCGGCTTGATGAAGTGGCAACGCCGTACGGTCGATGCGGTGAGGCGAAGCCCCCAAGTCCAGCTGAGGTGAGAAAAACCCTCACGACCGAGGTGACAAAGAGCTCGGCAGAAAAAACAAGTGTTTAACAATCAACGTTTGAATGAACAAGTTTTTGGTTTAACACAAATATAATGTTTGGTTGAACCGAACAAGAAATAAAATAAAATAAAAAAATTATAAAGAAAAAAAAATTGAGCATGGAGGCGACTTAGCTGGTTAATGTGTTCGGCATTGATGACGCGGGCCGAGCCCGTGGCTGGACAAAGACGTAGTCCGCAGCCTAGCCAAGGTCACAGCCCCCAAGCCTGAGGTAACCGAGCGAGGAGTTCGGCTTGATGAGGTGGCGATGTCGCACAGTCGATGTCGCACAGTCGATGTGGCGAGGCGAAGCCCCCGGTACAGCTAACGTGACGAAGCTGGTTGGCTGGTGACGCTGAAGTCACCGGAGTAGGTTGATGAAGAGATGGCGAAGCCCTCGGTCTAGCCGAGGTGACGGGGCAGGTCGGTAGTATGACATTTGCAGCCCCATGCCGGCCGAGGTGTCGAAGCAGGTCGGCGTGGTGGACATCGGCTTGGTCAGCCGGATTAGTATTTGGGAATTCTTCAGAATCGTCCTCCGGTACTATGGTGCGAGGGGCGAGTCCGGCCAGGGTTGACTCCTGATGTTCGGACGCCGAAGTCGTGACCAGGATTGAAGCTGGATACGGGATAAGAGAGGCGAGTCCGGCCGGAATTGACTCCCGATCTTCGGACGCAGAGGTCACATCCAGGCTTGAAGAAGCAATAGTGTTGCGATGCCGTCGCGGGCCGGATCTTGTGACGCGGTCGATGCCCGCTTGATGAAGTGACCATGGAGCGATGCCGGTGTGCCCGCTCCGTATAATTCGTGGGGAGACAATGTTGGGGATGATTTACCCTTCACAATGTCGAACTGTTGTTCGGCTTGCCGAGATAATGATCCGAAGAGGTTGAGTTCGACTCGATGAAGCGACGACCCGTCTGACGCAGGTCGGCGGCCATGCAGCAACGTTGCCAGGCTGGTTTGACACCGACGCAACGGTGAAAGTTACCTCCGAAAAGGAGAAAAATTTATGAGCATGTGTTCGGAAACAAAACACAATACCCTAGAAAGAGATTCCTCCAAAATAGTTGTCCAATATCCCGCTCATGAAGAAAGATGAACTTGGGTCAGATTTGTATTCGCGCAGAAAACAGATCAGAAAATCGATGCGCTCATCGGAGGTTTCCCGGAGTTTGAATGGTCGGATCGAGCTGGAATTTTGAGGGGTAGTAGATATAGGAATTACGCAGCCGATCAACGGTTGGATCTTCCAAAGGACGTCTGAGATAGATGCTGGACTCTACGCCCAAAACTCGTCCAGATTCCCATCCAGATTTGACAGGGGTCCGGTATATCATAGATCGCCGGAGATTCCTCCATCGGAATACGACCAAATTTTACAGGGTTGTTATATACACAATTCTGCACTATACCACCAAAGCAATCGTCAAAGCGACACTCGAGGAAGCAGCGACAGTGAATACGAATCCGCTGTATAGAAAAACAGCACGGTCACCCGAGGACAATGTTGAAGTTGAGCCCCCGAGCTATATGGATGATTCCTCCACGACCTTGATAGAGATCGGAGTTGATGTTGATGAAGGCCCTCGTCCGATCATGATGATCTGAGGCGGAGCGCAGTCCTTGGTCGAACCAAGGCGACTAGTCGACCCGGCGAGGAATTTGCCGACGTCGCAATTGATCTGCAAGTGAGCCATTGATCCGTTGCCGATCACACAGCGGAACTCTCAATGAAAGCACCATTGTCGGTGTCAAAACCGGCAGACCTCGGGGTAGGGGGTCCCGAGCTGTGGATCTAGGATCGATGGTAACAGAGACGATGAACACGGTGTTTTACCCAGGTTCGAGCCCTCTCTATGGAGGTAAAACCCTACGTCCTGCTCTTGTTTATATTGATGAAGTATCAAGGTACAGAGTTGATCTACCTCGAGATCATATGTTGTGGTCTAAACCAAAGGGGTATGATGAGTAATGTCATAATCTATCTATCAACGAGCCTGGCCTCGGCTTATAATGTACCGGAGGCCTAGGATAACAAGAGTCCTAGTCGGCTACGTCGGTGGAGAGGAGTCCTTGTCTTGATCACCAAGTCTTGTGGAATCTTCCTCGTATATGTCAACGGCTGTCCGAACTGGCCCATTAGTGAACCGCCACGGGGGTCCTCTGCCCAACCCATTGGCCGGGAGGCGACATGGTGAGTACCCCCTAGTCCAGGACACCGTCACCGGCAGCGGCGGTGGGGGACGTGGGTCGCCGAGATTACGGATCGGGAGACCCACACCCGCCGGTGGCTCGGTAGCTTCCACACGGCCGAGCTCGCGGCCATGGAGTACGACCGCTGGCAGGTCCGCTACCACGGCGCGGCGGCTAGGCTCAATTTCCCCTTCGGCACATGTCCGGTCGACCTCGTTCCGCTGGAGCCAGGGGTGGTGAGCTCGGCTATGGCATGGGAGGATCGCGAGGCGTGGGAGCGCCTCGAGGCCGAGGCCGCCAACGAGGCCTACATGCAAGAGCTCCGCCGGCAGCACCCGGAGCTCGTGGAGGTGGAGCGGGTGATCTTTGCCGGCGTGGAGGGCGGCGAGGTTATCGTGCTCTCTTCCGATGACGAGGTTGAAAGCGGCGAGGACTGCGGCACGGAGGGCATCGAGGAGGGCGGCGAGGATGAGGAGATCGACATCGACGAGTGGAGGAGTGTCTTCCCCAACGACCCCGACGATAGCACCGGCCCGGACCCGGCTCGCGGCACACCGTACCTGACGAGGAAGGATTGGCTCGACCTCCACTTTGACCGAAAGTAGTTTAGTTTAGTTTAAATTTATGTTTTATGTTTGGTTATGCAAAACTATCTATGTTTAGGTTTGAATGCATGCTACTTTTGGTTGAACCTGCTTTGAACTTGATCAAATTGAAGTTTACAATGTTAAGTTTAGGGATTCAACCAGAAACGGCCAAAAATTGCTAGAGTATATATATATCCACTAAGGGTTTTAGTCCATTAACTTTTAAAGGATCGGCTAGAGATGGCCTTATGCCTGGTTTATTTCAGTTCTTCACAATGTGATGCTCTATATGTGCAACTATTTGCCGTGCAGTTCAATTTCGTCAATAACAGTTTCAACAATACCACTATGAATTACGATATTTGGTTGTTGTTAAGGATGTTGCAGTTAACATGCCTTTTCGTTTTTTTAACAATAACTAGTGTACTTTAGACCTGCACAATACCAGTTTGAATGACTATTTGCTTGTTTTTAAATGTTATGCCTGATGCATTTAACACACCTTTCCACTTCTTGTTTTGCTTAACTAGCATGCTTAAGCCTACACACTGAAGCTATCATTTGTAGATTATGTTGTCTACCATGGATATATTTGGTTGATGTTTAGCCTGTTGTGCTTAACATGCCTTTATATGTACTCATACAGGACAATATTGAGAACAGTGTTGTTTTCCATCGAGGTTAGTTTCATCGCATTGCTTATATGTACTCACTGTTTAGGATCTCGGTAGTTGGTACCATATAGCATGAGGGCTGATAAGGGATTAATCGTCGAATCGGACATTTCACTGAATATATCTGTAACCCATTTATCAGTTGGTTAACTAGGGCCATATTTAATATATCTGAGGCTACATAGCAACATGCATTGTACTGAATGACTAAATATGCAATCCCAGGCTACATAGCAACAAGGTAGAGTGTTACCTTAATGTTCTGATGATGTCTAGATATACATGTAATAAAATCTTATATAATGGGATGGAGGGAGTGTTGTACTACATCATTTTGCAATTGTTGTTTAGCTTATAATATTAACTTGGTGCCTTTAGGTACATATGTCATTGCCAAAGATCCACACTTCGACCCTTTCTACGTATGGGGCAATGAGATATTCATGAACCAGCATCAAGTGAGGAAACTGATAAAGATTGTTATTAAAATGGGTCAAAAGATGTCAATCGAACTATTTGTTTACACTTTATGCAAGATAACAGTGAACTATAGGATGGAAAGTAAGAACTCTGTAGCCTTCTTTTTACTGCCCGTAATGAGTTGTGTTAGATCACAATGTCTGGATCTTTTTTCCTTTGCAGTGGATCCTGAAGCAGTTTACTCAAGATTACCTCTCAAACTACATGATTGGCGGCCAGCCATCACAAAGGGTTGGACTAGAGTCGTGCGTGCCTTCTGCATCCAGGAGAGCACAATAGGGCCATTCCGCTTCACCTTGTTCAGCAACCAGAATGTCTGTCGCCTCTTTCTTTACCACCTGTAATAGTACAAGTATAGAACCCTGGTTCATCATTCTTTATTTGGTGCTTACGTAATTCTTAAACATATGTACCTGTGAATCGAATAATGCATTAGTTGTTTGAACCTGATGGATATGAATAAAGCTATAGCCTACTTTCAAGTTCAAATTAGGTACAATTTTAAATAGCAGCAATTAAATTAGGGTGAAATTACGGTGTGCAGGTCATTATGGTGCACACGGTCAATAAAGCACAGCGTGTGCGATATACATCATAATCTGACACGGTTCATGGAGAGGAAACGTGTGTAACAATGCACACAGTTGCCGTTTGCAAAGCGTGTGTGATGTCAGACACTACCACATACGGTGTGGGAAAACTAAATGTGTGTGATTGTCTACCTATCGTACACGGTTTATAATCATGAACTGTTTGTGATGTGCCAGGCATCGTAAACGTAGAGCCAGTTTGGTATGTGCCTGGAAAACTCCCGTGCCTGGAATCTACCTGGTTTTAGGTAAAACCACAAAACTCCGACTGCGATGGCAATGCGAGCACAAACGAGTAGCAAGGATGAAGCGTTTGGGATATTCGAGATATCGCAAACAGTTATATAGGGACAATTGTATGCATCAAGGCTCCCTATCCACGACGGTTTCTGGGTCGTGTGGGAAGGACCCCCCTATCGCCCACACTCACTTGGCGACAGTTCCAAATGTCGTCGCGGAAAGGGGTTAAAAACTGTTTGTATAGCACCTCGTTGTACCAGTGTTTCTTTCAGCTTACTCAGTAGTTTATTAACATCATCTCTATCATTACAAGCAAGGAATTCTCTAGCTATCTCCCCATCCATAACATAACCATTAGGTATCTTAGGTGTTTCGACTCTAGTAGGAGGGAGAGACATAATAGGTGAATCATAGTTTTCATCAGTTTCAACATTTTCATGTTCTTTAGCTTTAGCAAGTTGTTCATCAAGAAATTTACCTAGTGGCACAGTTTCATCAACCAGAGTACTAGCATCATCACAAGTTTCATTTATAGCAGAAGTAGTATCAATTACTTGCGACATATCAGAACGAATAGCTGGTGGTGGTGTCGCAAGCTTACTTAAAATAGAAGGTGAATAAAGTGCAGAGCTAGGTGGTAGTTCCTTACCTCCCCTCGTCTTAGAGGGTACAATCTTAGTCTTAGCGTCTTTTAAATTCTTCATAGTGTAAAATCCCAAGTGAACTTAATAAATAGAGCTATGCCCCCCGGCAACGGCGCCAGAAAAAGGTCTTGATAACCAACAAGTATAGGGGGTCGCAACAGCCTTCGAGGGTAGTATTTCACCGAAATTTATTGATTCGACACAAGGGGAGCCAAAGAATATTTATGAGCCTTAGCAGGTGAGTTGTCAATTCAACCACACCTGGGAAATTATATTTCTGCAGCAAAGTATTTAGTAGCACAGTAGCAATGGTAACAGGAATGGTAACATAAGCAATTTGTAGTGATTGTAACAGTAGTAATGAAAGTAACTTATCAAAGATCGATATGAGAAAATCGTAGGCATTGGATCAGTGATGGATAATTCTGTTGGATGATATTCATCATATAACAATCACAACCTAGAGTGATACACAATAGCTCCAATTCATCCATGTAATGTAGGCATGCATTCGTATATAGTCATACGTGCTTATAATAAGAACTTGCATGACATCTTTTTTCCTACCCTCCCGTGGCATCAGCTTCCATAAGTCAACTAAGGGATATTAAGGCTTCCTTTTAATAGAGAACCAGAACAAAGCATTAACATATGGTGAATACATGAACTCTCAAATTATAGTCATCCCCGGAGAGTATCCCAATTATTGTCACTTTCGGGTCTACGGATCAGAACAATAACAAGTGCATATAACTAGCAGATAGGATCAAGAACTCAAATATATTCATGAAAAGATAGAGGGTTCAGATCTGAAATCATGGCACTCGGGCCCTAGTGACAAGCATTAAGCATAGCAAAGTCGTAGCAACATCAATCTCAGAACATTGTGGATACTAGGTATCAAGCCCTAACAAATTGACTCGATTACATGATAAATCTCATTCGACTCCACCACCGTCCAGCAAGCCTACGAAGGAATTACTCACTCCCTATGGTGAGCATCATGGAATTGTTGATGGAGAAGGGTTGATGTGTAACATGCCCATTATCACACTATAGTGATCTCTCTCTAATAGTGGCTATGTTATCATGATCACTCAGTCAATCTGCCACTTGTCCAAAATCAAACCCAAATTCAAATCTGAAATGCAAGTCAAATAATTATTTCTTCAAACAGCAAATCAAAAATGTTCATAATGTTGCAAATAATCCCAAGGCAATTATAAAAATAAAATCTAACATTATTTGAATACCCAAGTTGACCCTAGCAACCAAAACAGTGGACCAGCAACAAATCTTTGTTCTTTTGAAAAATAAACCAATGCTACCGCAATTCCAAAAATTCCCAAAATTAGTGTGTGGCACTGATGAGTTGCATTGCATTTATTAGCTAAATTTCACATAAAGCAAAATTCATCTGATAGCCTAAATAATTATGAAACAGAAGCTATTCTATTTAACAGAAATAAATAAAAGAAAATGGCACTGTGCACTTACCTATGCATTTACCTGTGCACTTGGCCTAGCTGGCCACTGCGGCCCAGCCCACACACCTCGTCGTCGTCCTCCCCCTCGTGTCACCTCCAGGCACCATCACCGTCGCCAGAGCCGCGCGATGGGCGATACCGAGGCCTCAGGAGCTCGCCAGGAGGGGATAAGACTGCCCTGGCCTCCCTCTCAAACCCTAGCGTCACTTTCCCCTCTCCCTCGCCTCACTTCTCCCTCTCCCTGCCTCGTTCCCTTCCTCTCCAGCGAGCCCGAGCGCCGCCATGGCCGTTGTTCCATAAAGCTCGCGACCACCGGCCCTCCTGCGATGAGCCAGAGCGACCAGGAGCACCGCCGCAGACTCCCTCATCTTCACCGACCCTTGGACCGAGCCGGAGCGCCCCATTTCGTCGCTGTCGACCGTCTACTCCAGCTCCGGCCACCGCGGCCTCGCTACTGATCTGCACCACCCCGACCACCCCGGCCCCGTACGAGCTCGTCACCGACCTCCTCTCGGTGAGCCGCGCCCATTCCCCCTATTTCCGCTTCTGTTCCACCGTCGTAGCCATGTCCCTAAGTATCACCGTACCCCGGTCGCCGCCTGTCGCATCGCCATCGTGGCCATAGTCGGCCGAGCTCACTTCCGTGCACGGCATCGTGCTCATGGCACGGCCAGGAGCCCGTCGAGCCCTTCCGCTTGTCCTCCCGAGCCCCCTAGCCCCCTGCTCGACTTCACCTGAACGCCGGCGTCCGCCTCGCTCGTCGCCGGCATAGCCCCGGCGACCTTTTGGTCCAGTGCGAGCCCGCGTCACGCTCAGGGCCTCCCCAGCAACCCAACGCGCCTAACCCCGTCGCGCTCCATGCCATGCTTCACCGGAACCCACCGCTACCAAACTCCGGCACCGCCGTGAGCTTGTTTCCGACGAGCTCCGCCCATCTCACCTCCCGTGGTTGCTGTCGTTGGACACGGCGCTCCACGACCGATCGAATGGTACCGCCCGCGCACGAATTGGTGCCCCGTAGCTCGATTCCGAGCAACTCCGACGTTCGGTTGCCGCGGAACGGCTCGCCGGAGCATTTTCCGGTGCCGGCGCCGACGTGGCCTGACTGGTGGGCCGCCCTGAGTCGCTGGCAACTGGGTCCCGTGGGCCCAGTTGACCTGGTCAGCGCCGCTGACGTGGCAGTTACTGTCACTGACCAGCGGGCCCTGCCGCATAAAATGATTTTATAATTAGCTAAAAGTGCTAATTAGAATCTGTTAAGTAATTAGTTAATTAGTTAGTCTAATAATTCACTGACAGGTGGGGCCTAGCTACTATTTCACTCTGTTTAAATTAAACAAGACCCTGTTTAGTCCTCTGCCTATGACAGGTGGGACCCACTGGTCAGGTTTGACCTGGTCAGCCGTCCTGTTAACTGATGATGTCATCATTGCATCATGCTGACATCACTGCTACTGTTCTAGATAATGTTGATTTTAGTAAATAAAATAAATTCCAGAAATTCAGTAAAACTTTGAAAAATCATATAAAATAAACCGTAGCTCGGATCGAAAAACTTTATATATGAAAGTTGCTCAGAAAGACGAGACGAAGCCGACAGTGCTATCTGTCTCTGTGTCAGGACCCTCTATGGAGGTGACCCCGCAACTTTTAGCCTGTTTCCGGTAGATGAATAGTGCATACATACTGTTTAATAATTCCAACTTAAATCCTAAAATAACTAAAAGGGTTTAGACATGCTTTTAGGCAACCATGCACTGCTCGTTAGCATAGCATGCTCTGTGTTGCATAAGTTTGTTGTGTATTTATCTGTTTCTTCCCCATCTTCTCTCTCGGTAGATCCCAGTACCGACGCAGCTCCAGAGACCGGCGACACTACTGACGACTCTGCCTTTGCCGCCAAGCAACCAGGCAAGCACCCCCCCTAGAGCATGGCTATATCGCCTATTCTCTTCTCTCTTGTTCTTGCATTAGAATTGCTGCTATTACTGCTTTACCTATTCTGATGCATGACCTGATTTTGTAACCTGCTTTTGATAATTACCTGCTTATCCTAAACTGCTAGAATAGGCTGGTTAGTGAACCCCAGTAACCCCACTTGTCCCAGTTGCCCCGCTGGATCATCGGAAGACTCGACGACCAGGCCCCAGCACCGCACATCACCCCCTTAGTTGTATGACACTGCAGCGTTACTATCCAATGCCGAGGGTGATACCTCATATAGCACTTCTGATCTTAACTCTGTAGAGAAGCTATTTGGTCATGGTCATCGAGGGTGATTCCTCCTTCGCCACACCCGATAACGACGCTGTCGTGCAACACCTCAAGTGTGAACCCATCGAGGGTGATTCCTCCGAGTTCACCTTGACGACTACATCAGGTGAAATCCATCAAGGGTGATTCCTTGGGTTCTCCACTGGTGTTTGGACACATGGTTACTTTGACTTAACACAGAACCTTGGTGACATCAGGTCGGCCCTGAGGGGTACCCGCGAGTGTTGTGGAGACGGGTTGACCTGGAGGGTGCCCGTGAGATAATTACGAGGCGTGGCTGGGCATTCTTAGCCCTTGCCGCAAGTCCTCGAGATGGGGCGACGGGGTCACATCGATCGTGAGTCTCTACTCATTACCGCAAACCCCCAATACACTAACGATTTGGATATTTGATCCGAGTGGGCCTCTGGCTCGATAGCACTAACCATCACGTGGGATAAGTTATGGGCACTCTACGTTGTATGCATCAGCCGAAGCTTAATGGATGTCAGCAACTGAGCGGTGTGCACTAGGTTGGACTGGTAACGCCCTGCACTTGTATAAGAGGGGCTAGGTCTGCTCACCGGCCGCGTTCGCAACATGCAGGAGTTCCCGGGGCGATGGCCCAAGACCCCTGGGCGCATAGGGTTAGTCCGGCGTGCTGACCACTCTATTAAGCCTAGGTCGGGTTGCGGCGTATCGTTTGGCTGAGGCCGGGCATGACCCAGAAAAGTGTGTCCGGCCGGAGTTAATCGAGCGTGGTGGGTAAGTTGGTGCACCCCTGCAGGGAAGAACTAATCTATGCATAGCCGGATCCTCGGTAACGGACACTCGGAGTTGTATCCCGATCGATACAACTAGAATAGGATAGAAATGGAAACTAGGGCTCTAGGATTGCTTTCTCGCAGGGAGTCGAGGAAGGATCTCTGGGCGAGGTTGATACTGATTACTGCTATTACTTTATACTATACTAATCTACACTCTTCTAATGCTGCAAGACCGCTGAAGATGCTAGTCTTCGATAGGATTAGGCCTTCTCTCTATTCTGGCATTTCTGCAGCCCAGTCCACATATACAGCCTTTCTTTGATAATGTTGCATACGTAGTGTAGATCCTTGCTTGCTGAGTACTTCGGATGAATACTCACGGTTGCTTTGCTTCCTCTTTTTCCCCATATTCGTTTGATGCAACCAGATGATGGAGCCCCGGAGCCAGCTGCCCCCGCCGATGACTACTACTACCACCCCGAGGGTGGTTACTACTACGAGTTAGCTAACGACCAGGAGTAGGTTCGGAGGGTCCTAGGCAGGAGGCATGCGCCTTTTCGATCATAGTGTTTTCTTTTGCCCCGCCTTCTTAAAGGCTTATCTATTTTATCTTTTATATATCTGTACTCAGATATCTGATGCTTCCGCTGACGCTTGTATGCGAGCTTATGTATTCGAGCCCTCGAGGCCCCTGACTTGTAATATAAAGCTTGTATGACTTTATTTATGTTTTAGAGTTGTGTTGTGATTCCTTCAAGTGAGTCCTTAGGCTTGATTGTGTGCATTTGTGTATATGATTAGTGCACAATTAAGCCGGGGGCGTCACATGATGATGACACCGGTGACGAATTCAACCATCCGGAGCCCCAAACGAACTACAGATCAGCCCTCCCGATGAAGAACAGGAGGTGGCGGCGGCTCCATATCGTAAAACGTGATGATTCCTTCTCTCTAATTTTTCTCTCCACGAGATGGTACTTATAGAGTTGGTCTTAGGGTAAACGGAGGCTCGTGGGACCCACAATCTCACAGGGCACGCCCTGGGGGGTGGGCGCGCCCCCTGAGTTTGTGGCTCCTGGGTGGCTCCCTCAAGTAGTTCTCTTCGCCAATATTTTCTATATATTCTGGAAATATTCTTTGTAAATTTTCAGCTCAATCCGAGAACTTTTATTTCTCCACAGGAATAACACCATGGCAATTTTGCTGAAAATAGTGTCAGCCCGGGTTAGTTCCATTCAAATCATGCAAATTAGAGTCCAAAACAAGAGCAAAGGTGTTTGGAAAAGTAGATATGTTCGGGACGTATCAAGTACTAACAAAGGTGGAAGGTATGGACGGGTGATCAATCTATATTTTCTCTTCTTCCTTGTTGCATGTTTCTTTCTCTACACATACTTGCTCTAGTTGGATATGTTGCTCTTCATAGATCTTCTCTCTTCCAACCTTTGCTGCTATATAAATTTTTGCAAATATCAACTGTTGTTCGAGTGGTGCAGCCATGTTTCTCCGGATGTGAAGCTTTGTCAACACATTTCTTCTTGTGTCTCCTGCTAGGAGAAAATTTCCCAGTATGTCCTGCACCGACCTGTTTCCTGCATGGGGAGGTTTACAATTTGTTGGTACATCCCAAGAAGTGTCTACGGATGCCACCGGCATTTCCATTTGCTTGGTGTATTGCTCCCATCCTTCTTTTGGCACCTCCAAATTCTCAGTATAATTTTTGACAATATGCAAGATCGTGTCGGGATCAAGATGAAAATTTTCACTCAAGTTTTTGATATTTTCAGACTTGGAGTAACTTTTAATACAATCATATTCAAGCTCTAGTCCTCCATCGCCTCCTATATCTAATTCCCATTTTCAGCATTCTCATCAATTTCATCCAATAATTTCCAACATTGTTCAACAGTTTGATCCATAAAAGATCCTTTGGTGGTAAGATCTAATCTCTCTTTACATTCATTATCTAGTCCTCCATAAAACAAATGTATAAGCAGCGATGAAGAAAAATCATGATGAGGCCAAATATGCAGTAGAGAGTGGTACCTTCAATAAGCCTTAACAAGACTTTCACCTGGTTTTTAGTTGAAGTTCACAATCATGCGCTTCGCTCCATAAGTGTCGGGGTACACAGACAGGGGTGTATGTTTTCCCATGACTTGTGCACGAACAGTGAGCCACGAACCCGGCAAGATTGCAACGTAAAAGACAAGGCCAAGGTAAAAGAGATAAGCTCTTTGACAAATCAAAGGACAAGCTGAGAAGACCAAGTCAAGCCAAGAAGCAAGACACCGCTAAGGGAAAAACCTCCCTTGCCGGGCAGGAGAGCCTGGCGAGGTCAAGGTTGCCTCGGAAGCAAAACCTCAAGGCCGCCCCGGCAGGTCTGTCGGGGGCATACGGAGGCAAAAACACCCCGCCAAGGCTTCGCCATCCCACCTCACGACGACGCAAGTCACCAATCGGTGCGGTGTCAATCCCCAAGATGACTAAGTGGTTGCCTTTCGCCACATGGCAGCCATTTCCTATAGGAATCACCTCCAGATGACACCCGTCCTGCGACGTGTCGTACCGACAGGAGAGAAGGTGGCCAAATAGCCCGGCAAGGCGTGCCGGGCAGGCCATGATGTGACACTAAGAGGTGCATTTAATGCGTACTGCTCTGTCTGCAGAGGAGGTATGATAGCACTGTTCGCTATCTAATCAGTACACAATGACTGATTTGCCACTGTGGTGACCCCTTAATCTATAAAAGGAGGCCCATGGCAATCAGAGAAGGGATTCGGACCCCTGTACACCCATACGCGCGTAGCTGCTCTCGCCCAGAGGCAACCCTACCGGGCAAGAGCGCTGCGTTTCCACCACCATCCACCATCAATCCACCAAAGCAGGAGTAGGCTTTTAAGCCTTGCGGCGGCCCGAACCTGGGTAAAAACTGCCCGTGTGATCTCTGCCGTGCTACGCTACACTCCTCCACTCTTTGTGCAATGCGCTCAGTCCCCCTGCTGAACCAAAAGGGGCCCTTGGCCCCATAGGTGGCCGTGGTTTCCCACGACATCTTTGGCACGCCAGGTAGGGGGGTGCGCCTGCGCGAACCCGTGAAGTGTACGAAGCGCGTCATCTTCACCGCCATCTCCTTCATCAATGGCGTCGCCACTCATGATGCCTGAATGAATGGCAGGGGTAGAGCGAGAGAGCGACGCCGCTCCCCCGCCGGCCTCGTCCAACTTCCGCCACCTTCGCACGCCGTGGTCATGGCGGTGGCGGAGGCTAGCGACAAGGGCGACAATACCGTCTCGAACGGATCAGACAACAGGAACGCCTGGCGAGCCCCGTTCGGGAAAAGGGGCGATGCCAAAGGGTATCGGGTTTCTCTCCCTGCCACTCTCACTTATTGACAAACGAGCTACTCCAGGTTTAGGTCTCATCAATGTCGATGAGCCCGCGCGATACTCGGTCTAGCATTTACCCTGCTTGGGAAAATCTTGAGTAGAACACCGGTGCAAATCCTTTGGTAGACGCCCCGGCAAGTATGCTCCGGCAAGGCCGTCCGCGCTGGCGTGACTTTCGAGCCAACTGTCATTGGATTGATCCAAAAGTGTGAAGAGGAGGGGAGAGGAACCAGCCATGCCTAACGTCGCGTCCTACCGCTCGCGAGATACTTATACTTCTAGCCGACCCTTGCCGGGAGCTAGAAGTCGATATACGTGCGGCACCGCCCTTCCCAGAACGTGCGAGCTCAGCAAGCGGCCGCAGCCGGGAAGAGTAGATGGAAGCATGAATAAGAGCTAAGTTTACTCAATCTTTGCTTTACTTATAAATCAAGAATTTGCATATCTTTATCCCTTGAATGCTAGAGTGTTCGTGTGAAGAAATCTTTCACGAGATGGTACCTTTGCTAGATTCTTGTCTGCACCCTCATTCCGTTCAGAGCCTGCTCGTGGAATGGGTGGCTGAGTCGGAAACTACTAAGGAAAAACCTGCCGGGACGCATCCACGCCAAGATAAATGTTAAGGGCCAGACCCTTACGACTTTCGCGGCAAAATGATACCGGCAGGCAACCAGAGCGTGTATAGAGATTAAGCATGCGAACACCGATGGGGTAACATTCAAAAAGGGATAAAACACGCAATTCAGATCTAACTAAGACATCAAGTTTCACGTAAGCATAAATAGTGTGATGTCTAAACACAGAGCATGCATCATGTTTTGATTACAGAGCAACGTAGCTGCGGGCATGACTCAAGACCGGTCCTCGTGACCTCGGGGAGCAACAGGAACGCCAAGAACCCTGTCGGCGAAAGGGGTAGCCTTCTCCTCGGTAGCAGAAACGTCCGCACCGCACGGCGCCTTCCTAAAGCCGTCGGCAAGGTCGAGGTCCGGGCGGCGGCAGGCGATGTTGCTCAAAACCATGAAGAGGGAATTACGAGCAAGTTTCCGGGATTCAGTCTCGAAGCGACCAGCTCTTCCCTCCTCATGCACCTTCAGCTTGTCGATTAGCTCGTTAAAGAAGGCCCCTAGCTTAACATTGGGGGCCTCCTGCTTGCTGGCCAAGTAGACTGGCCCCTCCATACCCATCGCTGCGGTCTGGGCAGTGAGGCGCTCACCAACATCAATCAAGCTCTTGATCCAGAGGTCAACCTGCTCTGACTGGTTCGCCAGTTTGGCCTCTGCATCCTTCCGGTGGCGCTTCGCGGTGTCCAGGTCTTTCGTCAGCTGCTGCTCACGGGCCCCGCTGGATTCTGCCGAGCTCTCCAAGGTGCCGATCCTGGCTTTCAGATCTTCGATGGTGCCGCTGGCGCTCTCGAGGTCTTGGTTCTTAGAGGAGAGCTGCGATTACACATCCTTTAAAAGGATCTCTGCTTTCCACGTCTCCTCCCAGAGAGTCTCGACCTCCTTGGCGCTCCCGGCAAGCCTCTCTGTCAGCTTGGCCACCTGCTGGTCGAGGTCCACCTTGGCGGAAGAGGCAGCAGCAAGGTCATCGGCAAGCCCCTTCAACCGAGGGGCAGAGCCGACAGTAAGGGCATCCAGGGCGGCCTTGTTCTTGTCTTCCAGCTCTTTGGTGCGCAGCTGCACAAGGACCTCCAGATCATCGTCCTTGGCGCGGAGGGCAGCTTTGAGCCTCTCCTCCCGGAGAGAAATGTCCTGCTCCCTGGTGTCTAGAAGCACTTTGCGGTCCACCAGGCGCGCCTCCCGAGCGATGACATCTTCCCTCGCCATCGAGACTGTCTCCTGCTGCCTCAGAAGGACCTGGAACTGCTTGCCGTGCCAATCGCGCAGCTCAGCACCTTTGTCCTTCAGCTTCTGGCCAACCTCATTGGCGGACTTGCACTGCTCCTTGAGCTCTTACCATTTCTGACTATGTCGATCCCGCATTTCCTTGATGCCCGTCGCCACGGACTCCATAAAAGACAAATCCAGAGCAACGGCGACGGAGTCATCCACCTCTTCGACCCCTTGGTATAGCGACGCCAGAATACGCTGAAGCTCTTTGTCAAGCTCTGTGCTCGTCGCCATCGACAAGCCGGGGGCTCTGGGCCAAGGCTGTGCAAGCACCAACGCCAGACGGCTTGAGGATGATGGCGGGGGCCCCACCGGGGTGCTGAACAGGGGAAGGGGACCCATGGTTTGGAGGGGTATCTTCTCTTCAATCACCACCCCTGATCCAGACGTACTACCAGGGGATTCCTCAGACTCCTTCAGGGTCCCCAGGACACCCCCGGCAGCATGTTCCTGCCCTTCTGTGGCAGCAATCTTGGCGGCCTCCTCCGCGATGTCCTTCCCTATGCTGGCCACCTCATCCAGCAAATCTGGCTCCTCGCGTAAAGGGGCTGCAAGCAGATCCAGTAATCGATGACAGAAATACCAGATTGTTAACAAGTCAGGAGCACGAAGCAATATAATGAAAAGGAACAGGGAAAGAAGAGCGAATAAGTTACCCGGAGAGGTCTGCCGGGTGGAAGCTTCAGTCTCTCCGGCAACGTTAGATGCCGGGCCAAGGCCGGATTCTTCCGTGGAGACCCTTGGCGAGGATCACTCAACCCGATCGAGGGGCAAGGTGGGCCCCTCCTGGAAAGGCTCGTACAGAGTGGTTCCTTCTCCTCCTTTGGCTTCAGTAGAGGGGAGTTCTCCTTCGTCACTCCCGACGGGCGGAACCACCCCTACACGTTCAAGCTGGGGGCTGGACTAGGGGCTTGATGCTGGGGGACTCGCGCCGTCCCCTGCCGAGCTCGTCCCTTCCATCGTCCTCGGTAGCTCCGCACGTCTAAGCTGCTTGGTCCGATGGATGAGAGTTTCTTCTTCTTCTTCTTCTTCTTCCTCCCTGATAGAGGCGGCAGGCAAAGATTCGTCAACAAGCAAGAAAACATGCGGAAATAACAGTGAGAAAGTGAGGAAGTTCTTTCTTACTCCTCGTCGATAAGCATGGAGCTCAGCACAAAATCAACAGGCAGAGGAGATGCCCTGCTTCTCTTCTGGGGCGGGGGAGCTGAGCTCTCCGGCAACATTGAGCCCCACTTGGATGCGGGGGGCTCCGACGAAGACGAGCTCTGTGAAGAGATCGAATCCAACTGGGAGAAGGAGTCATCTTCTGTGGCTGCTGGCTGCTTGGTAGGAGGGGCCCTGGCCCCAAAAAGACGAGGTGAGTGGCGGCGTGCAGCTTCGGGGATGCTGCTCCTGGAGGAGATCTCCTTCACCTTCTTGGTGGCGGGCGCAGGATCGGAGACTGCCGCTCCCCGATTGGCTGCCCGCCTATGAGGGCGTTGATCCAAGACAGGCTCGGGGGTTTGAGGGCCTTCCGCGAGCCACTCCTCGCCAGGTTGTTCCGCCTCCTCAACCTCTTCTTCCTCTAGAGCCTTTGCCACCATGGTATATAGGGCCTCGATCCAGGAAGGCTCGTCCCTGGCAACCTCTTCTGGGACTTGCGCCTCGTCCCTGCCGCGGGAAGAACTTTCGTCTCTGGCCTTTTCTTTTCCCCTTGCTACCTTCCCGGCCTTCGTCGCTGCTGCAGCCCGGGATGCCCTGTCTCCTCAAGCCGCTTCCTGATGTACGCCTCCTCCACCCTAGAGGTGTGCTTGTACTTATTGACCTCCACCTTGGTAGCTCTTTCCACAAGGGTGGAGGACCACGCCAGCTCTTCGTCGAGCGAGGGTAACTGCCAGTTACTTACAACTCCTTGAGTATAGCAATGCGGCATCCATTTCAAGATCTGGTCCCTGGCGGAGTTGATGTTCAGAGGGACGATGTTGGCGGGTAGTTTGAAAAGTTCGAAGCTGCCAAACAGTTGGTCACACAACCAGCCATGGCCATAGACTGACAAGTTGTTGGCCAGACGAGGAAGTAACCTCATCCTGTCCGCAGCATCCCCATAGAGCCGGGCGAACCTGTCCCTCTTCTGCAACGGTGCGATACGGCGGAGAAGGAAGTCGGCCCCCACATGCTCAATGGTTAGCCCGGCAGCCTTCAGACGGGTGATCCTGTTTATTCCCGGGCGGAGCCAATCATCGGTGAGGCCAACCTCCCTCCAGTCATTGCTGCGCTCAATGCATCCCGTCCATGCCTGGCAGAACTCTGGGGCCTCCTCGTCCTGGATCCAACACCAATCTCCTCTCCACTCCTCCCATCTGTTGCGCTATTGGCCAGAGATATAATCCCAGTTCTCCCTTGGCACTACCCGTGGCATCCAACTTATGTTCCCAGAGCGATGGTTTTTGTTCTCCACTCGCGGAACGAAATAGTGCCTGAACAGATCAACGTTGGGGGCAACTCCAACAAAATTCTCGCACAAATGAGCAAAGATCTCCATACACGGCATTGCATTTGGCATGAAATCCAAGAGATGGAAGCCATAAATCACCATCATCGCTTCCAAGAAATCCGAGAAAGGGGAACAAAGGCCACAGATGAAGTACGCACAAAAGAACCGATACGAATCTGGCGGGTCTTGTTTCCCCTCTGCCAGAACTTTGGGCTCGTCGTGCCCTTTCGGAACTTCCCTCCCCCACAGATAACCATACCTTGCCTCAAGCACTTCTCCATCCAGATTCGATGGAAAGAAGACTACATCCGCTCTCCGCTTCCTATCTAGCTCCGACGCCCTCTTGCTCCCCTCAGCGACCGCCTCATTCCCCGCGGTCATCTGCTTCCCCCTGGCGGCAATTTTATTCCCCATGTCTCCGAGAATACTGCAGGGATGTGGGAAGGGAATGGAGAGGAGATTGGCGGCGGGTGCGGGCGAGGAAGAAGAGCAGTTGCTTGGCTTGCAGGGGAAGATGGTGGGGAGGCGAGGCAGACGGTGAATGAATAGTACCCTTCCGCGTTTTCCTCACTTAAGGAACAAGACGTGGGGAGGGACGCGACGCTCCAGGAAGTTACCGTTTTACACTAACTACAACCAGTCCCACGCCCCCACGGCCCGCGGTAATTGCGCGAAGTGGACGTTGGATTTACTAATCATCATGACAAACCGCCATGCGCACGGCCTTCTTTCGCCACGTGCCCGTGCATTATTTGGGACCTAACCCAACGTGCCCAGCGACACGTATGGCTTAGGCCCGGGGGCTTCTGTCAGGGTACATAGACAAGGGTGTATGTTTTCCCCTGACTTGTGCATGGACAGTGAGCCACAAACCCGGCAAGATTGCAACGTCCAAGACAAGGCCAAGGTAAAAGAGATAAGCTCTTTGACAAATCAAAGGACAAGCTGAGAAGACCAAGTCAAGCCAGGAAGTAAGACACCGCTAAGGGAAAAACCTCCCTTGCCGGGCAGGAGAGCCTGGCGAGGTCAAGGTTGCCCCGAAAGCAAAACCTCAAGGCCACCCCGGCAGGCCTGCTGGGGGCATACGGAGGCAAAACGTCCCGCCAAGGCCTCGCCATCCCACCTCATGACGATGCAAGTCACCAATCGGTGCGGTGTCAAGCCCCCAAGATGACTAAGTGGCTGCCTTTCGCCACATGGCAGCCATTTCCTACAGGAATCACCTCCAGATGACACCCGTCCTACGACGTGTCATGCAGACAGGAGAGAAGGTGGCCAGATAGCCCGGCAAGGCGTGTCGGGCAGGCCATGATGTGACACTGAGCGACGCATTTAGTGCGTACTGCTTTGTCTGCAGTGGAGGTATGATAGCACTGTTCGCTATCTAATCCGTACACAATGACTGATTTGCCACTGTGGTGACCCCTTAATCTATAAAAGGAGGCCCATGGCAACCAGAGAAGGGATTCGGACCCCTGTACACCCATACGCGCGTAGCTGCTCTCGCCCCGAGGCAACCCTACTGGGCAAGCGCGCTGCGTTTCCACCACCATCTACCATCAATCCACCAAAGCAGATAGTAGGGTTTTACGCCTCGCGGTGGCCCGAACCTGGGTAAAAACTGCTCGTGTGATCTCTGTCGTGCTACGCTACGCTCCTCCGCTCTTTGTGCAATGCGCTCAGTCCCCCTGCCAAACGAAAAGGGGCCCTTGGCCCCATAGGTGGCCATGGTTTCCCATGACAATAAGTATTCCATTGTGAGTAGAAGATATCCATAACAAGAACTATTTAGTTATTTTTCTTATTTTTTTAGACTAAAAACAGTAAGATAACAGCTAACAAAATAAAATATGTGTGAGTAGTTATGCTCATCGCAAACAGTTCTTGTATTCCATTGTGAGTAGAAGATATCCATAGACACTGTAAACATTGTAAGTATGCTGGACCATTTCTGTTGGGGATATAACTACTAGGTATGACCCGCCCAGGAGGGGCCGGGTCATGCCATTGGAGACTTAAAGACGAAGAGGCCCGATAAGGTCCAAGAAGACATGAAGATGGCGGTTCATAGAGCAAGCCTATTGAAGGCCCAAGACCCGGAGGCGACTTGAGGCCCAAAGGGGTGAGCCGCCATATGTTGACTTGTTTTGTAAGGCAAGCTTAGTTAGAAACCGAGCCGGTCACGTTTGTGTGAGCCGGCCAGGACTCTGTAAGCCGCCGGGCATCAACCTGTATATAAAGGGATGACCCGGTGGCGGGTTAACTCAAGAGACAATTGATCGAGAACTAGGACAAGCGTATTCGTTCCCTGGTAATCGAAACTCAAGCAATACAACCGAAAGCAAGAGTAGGCTTTTTACCTCATTGAGAGGGGCCGAACCTGGGTAAACTCTCTGTGTCCTTTATCCTGTTCAACCCCTTTAAGCTAACCAAGTTGCGATGGCTCCACACCTAAGTCCTTTTGCTAGGACATCTGCCGTGTTAAGTCCACAACAGTTGGTGCCCACCGTGGGGCCTGCGCACGGTGGTTTCAAGTTCTTGAAGGGCAGCTTCTCAGGGATCAAGGGATATGCCGTGGGCCGGATGACCAAGAGTTGCCGCGGCAAAATCTACATCGACGACGCAGGCTGGGGCCCCGAGGTCGATTCAATCGAATACGGGTACCGGGTCCCCTTCGGCGGAATCCATGTCTTCATCAGCAAAATTGGCGAGTCGGAGCCTGAGCCGGACGCCTGCAGTGACATCATCGAGACGGCTCGGCGCGCGTGACCCGCCAAGGTTCAAACCGCCGTGAAGCACACTTTTGTTGGTTTTATTCACGAAGCGGATCTTGAGGAAGGATCTGTATCTGGTGGAGAGACGGCCATCTACTCTGATGATGAGTCCTCAACCGGTGAGACCAGTTCAATGTATCAACTGCAAAATGGCAGGCTTGGGGGTTGTTCCGATGGCGACAGTATTCCGGGCCCCTATGAGCCGCCGAACAGGGTCGCGATCTTCATGGCCGGCATGCAACCGGTGCTCAATTCATCAACTGCTGCAGCTATGACTTCTGGTTCAACGGCCGAGGCGACGGCCGAAGCGAGCGGCTCCCGTCGGCTTAGGTTTTGTCCGAACTCTTGGGCGGTTTGGCAACTCTGTTGGAGGCAGAGGCGACCCCGGCGACTCAAGCACAGCATAAGGTGGACATAGCAAAACTGCGAGATGAGATAGCTCTGGCCAAAGTTGAGCTTAACGCTAAGAAAGCTAGGATGGCGACAGAACGAGCCGCCCTGGACGCCGAGTCACAACGGATTCAAGCGGAGAATTTCCGGTTAAGCCTGGATCAGAATGCATCCAACGCTGTTCTGCGAAGGAGGCACCAGAGTCATCAACCTTTGGAGTATGATGCGAGGAATCTTTTCAACACGCCTGGGGCCGGACCAAGTAATCCGCCTGAGGTAACCCGGGGGCTGTCGAGATGCCCATGACCGGGGCGACGGCTCAACTAGCCTCATCTGAATGTAACCCCACCTCAGCAGGTGTTGACACCGCCGGTTCATTATTCTAACCCTCTGGATAACATGATTGCTGCGGCATCACGACTGGTGGCTCTCCCGGTGCAAGGCGAGTCTCCTGCGGCGGTTGAGGCGCGGAAGGCCGTGGAACTTCTTCAAACCGCGGTGGCTCAACAAGCGGCCTACTCATATAGCCGGGAGCAGATTCATTCAACCCCACGCCCTAGCCGAAGTTATAGCTGGCGCATCGAGTTGTCGGCGGTTTTGAGTAGTGAGCGGCACCGTAACCAGCCCCGTGGGCATGACCCGCCACGTGCTGATAACAATGCTCAGACTTTGGTGGATCAGGCCAGGGCACGTCTGGAGGCGGAGCTAGCGGCTTAGCTGGCGGCTCACCAGCAACCTCAACATAACCCGTCGGTGTCTGTAGAAGCTGGAATGACTTCTAGGACCATAGGCGTGCCGTGTCTTGTGCCGGCTTTGCGTAATGAGTGGCTGCCAAAGGATTTCAAGGGCCCCCGCAAGGTGCCCAATTACGCAGCAGATCAACCCCCGGAGGCTTGGATTGAGAGCTATGAACTGGCCATGGAGATGTTGGACGTCAATGACACTGTGTGCGCTAAGTATTTCACCATGATGTTGGATGGGCCGGCCCACACCTGGCTAAAGGGATTGCCCCTAACTCCGTTAGTTCATGGGCTGAATTGAAGACGCACTTTATTCACAATTTCAAGGACACATGCAAGCAGCCTACGTCGATTCTTGATTTAGAGACTTGTATCCAGAGGGAGGATGAGTCAACCGCCCATTGGGTACGCCGGATCTCGGCCATTATCCACTCATCGGAAAGCATCAACGCCGGCTCAGCTGTCCTAATTTTGGAGAAAAATTGCCGGTTCGTTCCCCTCAAACAGAAGCTAGGGTGACTTAAGCGCCACTGCAACGACATGGGAGAGCTCATGGTAGCTCTTGTCAAATATGCCGACTCTGATAACACTAAAGACCCTGAGTCTGATGAGGAGAATCCTGGCAAGGGGAAGAAGAATGGTAAGGGATAGCAGCATAATACGGCGGGTCAGAACCAAGGCAATAATGGTAAACGGAAGCAAGCCGACGGCGGTTCAGATTTTGTGGCTAATACCAACACGCAGAATAACAATCAGCATCGGAAGGGGAAATCATCGATGCCCCGGTTTGGTGGGCCAAAGTTTAACCTTGAGGCGATAATGAATCAGCCTTACCCAAAGCATGGTTCTCAATATAAGCCGGCTACTCATTTATGGAAAGATTGTTTCATCATGAAGGAGTATAGGAATTCCGGTTTTTATCAGGACCATCATGGCCCGAATGGCGGGTCAGGATCCGGCTCTCATGGGCCCGGCTTTGGAGGTGGCGGCTCAAACTCTGGGTTTCAAGGCCAAGGCAATCAAGGCGGTTTTAATCAGCAGCCCAGTCAGGGTAATCAACAGCAGCAGTTCGGCTACCAGAGCAATCCAAAGCAGCTAAATAGTGGCCAATATCATGTTTTTACCACGAGTTTATGCAAGCGAGACCATAAGGTTCATAAACGAGCGGTGAGCGCGGTTGAGCCGGCAATCCCTCGATACTTGCGATGGTATGAGCAGCCCATTGTATGGAGCCGTGAGGATCACCCGCCCCGGGTTGGCAACCCGGGTCAGCTGGCTTTGGTGGTCGCTCCTCAGGTTGGAGGATACAAGTTCACAAAGGTGCTCATGGACGGGGGCAGCAGTATCAACATCCTTTATTATGATACTTTTCACCGTATGAACTTGAATGACAAAGATCTTAAGCCGTCTTCTACCGTCTTTCATGGGGTGGTGCCAGGTTAGTCGGCGTATCCGGTGGGTAAGATAGCCTTGGAAGTGGCCTTTGGCAATGAGCATGATTACAGGGCTGAAACATTGACTTTTGAGGTGGTCAAGATTAAGAGCCCTTATCACACCTTGTTTGGACGGCCGGCTTATGCCAAATTTATGGCACGGCCTTGTTATGTTTACTTGTAGCTTAAAATGTCGGGTCGTAAGGGTGCCATCATGGTGCATGGTGACAGGAAGATACCTTTGGAATGTGAAGAAGGCGATGCTGCCTATGCTGAGGCTGTTTGTGTAATAGAGGAGTTGAAGTTTTACAAGGAAAATGTTGACCCGGCGGATATGATCCCTTTGAAGAAGCCGACCAAAGAGCATGACCCCTTGTTGAAGTTTAAGTCGGCACATGACGCCAAGCAAGTCGATTTTGTCCCTGGCGATACATCCAAACAGTTCATTATAAGTGCCAACTTGGATCCAAAATAGGAAAGCGCGCTCATCGAGTTCATCCGTGAGAACCGGGACATCTTTGCATGGAATCCTTCAGACATGTCAGGTGTACCGAGGGAACTCGCTGAGAACACTCTCAATATTGATCCAAAGTTTAAACCGGTCAAGCAATTCCTTCGTCGTTTTAATGAAGAGAGGTGCAAGGCCATTGGTGAAGAGGTGGCCCGGCTCTTGGCGGCCGGGTTTATTGTTGAAGTTTTTCATCCTGAATGGTTGGCTAACCCTGTGCTGGTACTTAAGAAAAACGGCACTTGGCATATGTGTGTGGATTACACGGACCTTAATAAGGCCTGTCCGGCCGATCCTTTTGCTCTCCCTCGTATTGATCAGATCATTGATGCTACGACGGGTTGTGAGCGTTTGAGTTTTTTGGATGCTTATTCTGGTTATCATCAGATCAAGATGGCAGTTAAGGACCAGGAGAAGACAGCTTTCATCACTCCCTTTGGAGCCTTCTGCTACGTGTCTATGCCTTTTGGGCTCAAGAGTGCCCAGGCGACTTATCAGCGTTGTGTTCAGAATTGCCTCCACGGCCAGATTGGGCGTAATGTTCATGCTTATGTGGATGATATTGTTGTGAAATCCAAGAAGAAGGAGACCTTGTTAAATGATCTGAAAGAGACCTTTGACAATCTCTGGGTCTACAAGATGATGCTTAACTCGGCCAAATGTGTCTTTGTTGTGCCAGCTGGCAAGATCTTGGGCTTTTTGGTCTCTGAGAGAGGCATTGAAGCTAACCCGGAGAAAATCAAGGCTATCACATCTTTGGCCAAACCAGCATGTGTTAATGACGTCCAGCGTTTGGCGGGTCGTATTGCGGCTTTAAGCCAGTTTATAAGCCGCCTGGGAGAAAAGGCTATTCCTTTATACCAGATGATGAAGAAAACAGATCATTTTGTCTGGAGTGATGCTGCCAATCAGGCGTTCGAGGCGCTTAAAAAACAGATGGCTGAGCCGCCGGTTGTTGCAGCTCCTATTGATAAGGAGCCCTTGCTTTTGTATGTGGCTGCTAACAGCAGAGCCGTCAGCATGGTGGTTGTGGTGGAGAGAAAGGAATCAGGCAAGGAATATCCAGTTCAAAGGCCGGTTTACTATGTCAGTGAGGTATTAATTGAATCTAAGCAAAGGTACCCACATTGGCAGAAGCTAGTTTATGGAGTGTTCATGGCAAGTCGCAAACTGAAGCATTATTTCCATGGTCATCCAATCATTGTGGTCAGTTCTGCTCCTCTAGGGGATATTATTCAGAACAGAGAAGCTACAGGCCGGGTGGCCAAGTGGGCCATTGAGCTTGGACCCCATGGGTTAAAGTATATGCCTCGAACAACCATCAAATCTCAGGCATTGGTGGACTTTATCAATGACTGGACAGAGTTGCAGATGCCTAAGGAGAAGCCTAATAATACATATTGGACTATTCATTTTGATGGATCCAGGCAGTTGGAAGGTTCGGGGGTTGGAGTTATTTTGACTTCCCCATGAGGTGATAAATTCTGTTATGTCTTAAGGCTGATGTTTCCTTGTACTAACAATGCAGCTGAATATGAGGCCTTACTCCATGGTCTTCGGATGGCCAAAGAGATGAACCTAAGCCGGGTCAGGTGTTTTGGTGATTCAGATCTGGTGGCTCAGCAAGTCTCAGGAACTTGGGATTCCAAAGACCCACTCATGGTGGCTTATCGCCGGGCGGTTGACGGTATTGCTGGTCATTTCAAGGGTTATCAAGTGGAACATGTTGATCGCAGGAAAAACGAGGTGGCTGATGCTTTAAGCCGGCTGGGATCTCAGCATAAGCCAGTACCGCCTAATGTCTTTCTTGATATTCTGAATAATCCTTCAGTTAAATTGCCTACGGAAGAGGATCTTGCTATCCCTGACCCGGAGGTGCAGTTGGTGGCGGCTCTTCATGCTATTCCTGATTGGATAGTTCCGTATTTGGCTTATATGACCTGGGGAGAGTTACCTGAGGATGAAACTTCGGCCAGGCAAATAACCCGGCTGTCTAAGTCAATGACCATTGTCAATGGCGAGTTACACCGATGCAGTGTCACAGGGGTGTTTCAGCGTTGTATTTCTCCTGAGGAGGGCCGTGAGATTCTAAGAGAGATTCATGAAGGAGATTGTGGCCATCATGCCGGCTCTAAGTCTCTTGTGGCTAAGGCTTTTCGTCATGGGTTTTATTGGCTGACGGCTCATGCTGATGCAGAAGATCTGGTTAGCAAGTGTGACGGTTGTCAGAAATTTTCCAGACGAGCTCATGTGCCGGCTCAAGAATTGAGGATGATTCCAATCACTTGGCCGTTTGGAGTCTGGGGGCTGGATATGGTTGGACCTTTCAAGAGATCCAAGGACAAAAAGACACACCTTTTGGTGGCGGTTGACAAATTTACTAAGTGGGTTGAGGCAGAGCCGGTCAGCAAGTGTGATGCGGCAACGGCGGTTCAATTTATTAAAAAGGTGATTTTCCGCTTTGGCTACCTGCATAGCATCATAACTGATAATGGTACAAATCTGTCCAAGGGTGCTATGAAAGAGTTCTGTCAACAAGAGCATACTCATCTTGACGTTTCATCAGTGGCTCACCCCTAGTCCAATGGTCAAGCTGAAAGGGCAAATCAAGAAATCTTGAGAGGCATAAAACCCCGGCTTATGGTCCCTTTGCAGAGGATGCTGGGTTGTTGGGTGGAAGAATTACCCTCAGTGCTTTGGAGTATTAATACTATCCCCAACAGATCCACGGGTTATATGCCCTTCTTCATGGTTTACGGAGCAGAGGCGGTTCTTCCCAGTGACATCCGTCACGACTCGCCCTGAGTGGCGGCTTATGTTGAAGCTGATAACGAAAAAGCACGTCGACCTCCTGGATGAGGATTGTGACCTTGCGGCCGCTCGATCGATGATTTACCAGCAAGATCTACGTCGTTATCATAGTCGCCGGGTTAAAACCTGGACCTTTCAAGAAGGTGATTTGGTGCTCCGGCTCATCCAGGATCAAACAGATATGCACAAATTATCCCCACCTTGGGAAGGGCCTTTTGTGGTCAGCAAAAATCTGAACAACGGGTCATATTACCTTATTGACATTCGAGACCACAAGGACTCATGAACATCGGAGGAGGAGACCCGCCGGCCTTGGAACATTGCTCATCTTCGGCCTTATTACACTTGAGCCACCAGCTCTTGTGTTGTACATACTTTCATCAATGTATATATTATGATCAGTATAATAAAGCCGGCATCCCTGATAATTCAGGGCCTCTTTCGTTTCACTTCTGAGTATCTGAGTCTTTATTGTCAGTTCATAAGATCGCTTGGGGGCTTCCTGCTCAATGAGCATAGCTGTGCTTACCCTCTTGATCCGGCTTACACGCCTTATTACAAATCGCTTGGGGGCTTCCTGCCCAAGTTAAAGGTTACCAGAGAACTTGCTGTAGTGCGCAGTTCAAACATAGGTATCCTGCCTTGAGGGCTTATTACAAATCGCTTGGGGGCTTCCTGCCCAAGTTAAAGGTTATCAAAGAGAACTTGCTGCAGTGCACAGTTCAAACATAGGTATCCTGCCTTGAGGGCTTATTATAGGTCACTTGGGGGCTTCCTGTTCAATGAACATAGCTATACTTACCCTCTTGATTGGCTTGTATGCCAGGTGTAAACACCAAATTCCGGGTTATCCTGCCTGTATGTCCTTGTCACTCCGCCCAGGTAATCCTGGAATGACCCGCCGTACTCTCCGCAGTCAATCTTGTAATAAAGACCCTGAACTTGTCGAGGTTAAAACGGCGGTTGGTCATGTGAGGTCTGGCTTACGGGTTTGAATGAAGGATTAACTCAGTGGCTGTGCGGCCCATGAAAGCACTTGAAGTTTCGGCTTGGCGGCCTATGAAAGCCTTGTTTCTTTTTTTTGATTTGTTATTTTCTCTGAACATTGTTTGGATCCATATCCTTGTACCATATTAATATATGGTTTAAAACAATTCCAGCCATGTAGCCTTATTCTTTATGACTCATATTTGAGCATATTTGGGTTTTTGATAACCCATCCTGGCTTAGGACGTTAAGTCGCCAGTATATTTTGATTGCGCAGTTGAGATATGCGCTATAAGTCTTTGGGCTGATACCCTCACTAGATATGGCGATGTAAGCCGGCAGTGTGAACCAATTTCATAGGTATGTTTTTACTTGTTATATGAATATGCGAGGTTTGATAACTCGCCCTGGTTATGGATTTTACAGTCGCCAAAAAATATTTTATGGGACGTCATGACCGGCCCTGGCGTAAACCGCCAGGGCACATGTTATTTACTTATGTGCAGGAAATATCATACTATGACCTACATGATTATGAGCATAAGCAGCAGATCTTCAAACATCAGATCGGCGGTTTAAAGTATTATGCCAATAAACATGCACGATGGCATGGCAGATCATTGTTTTCAGCTAGCCTATTACAAGGTGTCGTGCGGCCCAAAAGAATGTGTTTTTTCTGCGCACAAATTCTACGCGGTAGTTTACAAGCCGGCCCTTTGGTCAGTTATCTTGGTCCTGGCAGGTTGAAGATTCCGGGTCATCCTGCGCCGACTCTTCTTCTTCATCATCCATTGGCTGAAAATCAGGTGATGTCTAATTGATGCTAGTTACGGCTTTGAATACAGCCTCATCATCTATGAGGGTGGAAGGATCAATGTCAGGAGCAAAAATGTGCTTACGTATTGGAGGGATGAGGTCTACAACGTCATAAGCCGGTGATGTTACTTTTGAATTGTCCTTGGTGTAAGCCGCCTGGTATTTCGACAAGTCTATTTCTTCCGCCAATTTACTTGCCAAGGGGCGTATTTCCCTTACGCATTTGGCAAAATCCTCTGCAAGAAAGGGAGACCCGTCTTCTTTCAAGCTGGGACAACCGGTGGCTAGCTCTTCCAGGTCTAATTCTGCTTGCCATGCTTTTGCCCGGCTTAGAGCAGTAATAGCACTAGCTCTCGCGGATGATCGCTTGATTTCTTCAATTCTTTGAGGCAGGACGGATAACTTGTCCAAAACTTCCCTGATAAATATAGGTGGTTGTTTTTTCAGTGAGATAGCAGCAATGGTCCGTTGAGCGCCAGTGTACAACTGCTCCACAAGGGTGTATGCAGCTTTAAGCTTCCTGCGCATGTCTTGACCCAGGTTGGAACTTCTAGGGCCTGCACCAGCAAAGATATTGATAAATCGGTTGATGGTTGTCATACGTTGGTGGTGAAAGATTAAAGTACAAAATTACTTACCAAAAATGGCAGCTGTCATGCTATTAATCTGATGCTTCAAGCCGGATAACTCTTCAGTCACCGGCTTAAGTGCAGCCTCAGCATCTTCAGCCCTTTTCAACAGAGCCGCCTTCTCAGTTTCCCAGTTGGTTCTCTCAGCGCTGAAATCCCTTTTCAGTTTTTCAGTCTCTTCTAAGGCAGTTTTCAGCTCTGACTTGGCCTTCGCGGTCTCTGCTTATTGGGACTTGATGTTTTGCCGCAGATCGGTGACTTGGGATTCTTTCATATTTAATTCAGCCTGCAATATACAAAGACAGGCAGCATTATAGTCATCTTATTTGAAGTCCCAAGCATAATACAAGTATTTTACTTGGCACTTGGGGGCTAATGCGTATTGCTCTTTTCTAAGGCAAATCTTTAATGCCCCGGTTAATTTCTTTAATGGAAACCAGCTCATGGGGGCTATATATTTGGATTTATTCATAAGCATGGTGATAAGTACCGGCTTAGCTATGTAGCTTAAGCCGGCCCTTGGGGGCTACATATTCGGATTTATTCATAAGCATGGTCATAAGTCCCGGCTTAGCTATGCAGCTTGAGCCGGCCCTTGGGGGCTACTCATTTGGATCTTGAGTACTTTCGAAGGATTGTAAGATGGGTGGCATTTAAGTCTACAACATTCTCAAATTCTTTCATATCCTATAGACTTGGCGGCTGATATTTATATGAGAAGGGTGTCGATGTTTACCTCAAAGCGTTCTTTCATCAGATTGACTAGGCCGGCTTCAAAGTCACGGCTGGCATGAAGGCGGTTTAGATAACCCGCATGAATCTCATGAGCATTAAACTGGGCATAACTCTCCAAGTCCAGCTTCCACTTGCCCTTGTCGACAGCTGAAAATTCTTCCTTGGCACTATGTTTTGATAAGACAGTGGGGTTGCCCGGCTCGGTATAACTAACCCCGGTAACAATAACATCTTCAGCCTCTTCTTTAGCAGGCTTGATGGGACTTGGCGGTTTAACATTGGCCGGGTTAACATCCATGGAATCCAGGGTGACATTATGCTCTTCTGGCGGCGGATCATCAGCAGCAGCTTCAAGAGTCTGATGAGAAGCTTCTGACATCATTTGCTTTTCTGGCTCAGTGGTGTTGGTGTCCTCGCCAGGCTTACTCATCTTCACCTTTTTGCTTGGCTTGGCTTTGCCACTGGAGATAAGACATATAAAGATATTAGCATGAAAATTTATAAAGAGTTTAAAGGCAAAGAAATTTAATGTTCTCACCCAGGAGCGAGTTTGAAGAGGGGGATCTGAGTCCCAGTGGAGTCACCAGATGAGGAGTGAGAAGGTCCCTGATAGTTTGAATCAGAAGGGTTAAGGGGTTGTCGAATAAGACCCGCCTTTGGAAAAGCTAAGTCGGAAATCTGTGAAACCTCTGCTCGGCGCTTGCAAGGAGCCGGCGTATTGGGTGAACCGGAAGAGAGGTTCCCACCGCCGTTGTTCCGGGTCGTGCGGCGAACTTCATGCTACTGCTTCTTCAAAATAAAGTTGGGGTCTAAGTAAGCTAAAGGTGAGAAAACCTTATTTTTTGGCTCGCTTGATGAACTTTCTGTCTTGGCAGAGGTTCTGAGTCGGAGGAAAGGATAGTTACCTCTTCACCATCTGCATGGCTGGCCTCCACATCATCCTGATAGTAATTAATGTCAATAAGATGAACAAAGAAAGAGCCAAGGGAATCAAGTTCTACCTCCGACTCATCGTCAAGAGTAAACAGATCAGTTGCATCTGCCTTCTTCTTGGTGGGCTTCTTGGAAACCTGGGATTTTGTCCTGACCTTCTAGGTCGGCTTGTCCTGGAGTTTCTTGCTCCAAAAGGGGGAGTCAGCCTGTGGAAATCAGGTAAGGATGAGAAAGTAAAGTGAGAGATAATAAGTTAGTAAAAATTGCTCGAAAATACTTACGGCTAGAGCCGGGTTAAGAGTGCAGAAGGGGTTCAGCCCCGTTTTGCTGCAAGTCTCTAAACTCTCATGGAGCAGAGTTTTAGTCATATCGTTGATCTGTTTAACGTCCAAACGGATTGGAGAGTAACGCAGCGGATCTTTGACATCGCCGGTATACTCACACATTAAGACGGACCGGCGGCTTAAGGGTAAGATTCTCCATGCGACCCAACATCGAACTAGATCGACTCCAGTCAATCCATTGGTCATTAAGGCTCTGATCTTTCCAAAAATGGGCATATATTTGGCCCGTTCTTCTGTGCTGATCCGCTCTGGGAGTGGGTGCCTATTGCTAAGCCGGTGTTCACGGTAACCCGGTAGAGGATTTTCGCCTTCTGGAGATGTGTCTTTGCAATAAAACCAAGTCTGGTTCCAGTCCTTAGGATGACTGGGAAGTGCGGCGGCAGAAAAAGTGGCTTCTTTCCGCCTCTGAATTGAAATGCCACCTACTTCTAGGCTGGGCCCATCTGTGAACTTCGTCTGGCGGTTCAAGTAATAAAATTCCCTGAACAATTCTACAGTGGGCTCTTGTTGAAGGTACACTTCGCAGAAAACTTGAAAGTTGCAAATATTTGAAACATAGTTGGGCCCAATGTCTTGAGGATGAAGTTGGAAGAAATGCAGCACATCACGAAAGAATTTTGAGCCGGGTGGGGTAAATCCCCGGAGCATCTCATCAGTAAAAACTATGACTTCGCCTGCTTGTGGGACAGCGGTGGTCTCTGTTCCTAGGACTCTCTAGTGGATAACATTTTTTGCAGCTAAGGCACCCACTTGGACAAACTCATTCAGCATCTGTTCTGTGACCCGGGAGGCGACCCAGTTGCATGAAGTCACGGTTTTGGTCATTTTGTTGATGAAAAGCCTAGAAAGGAAAATATTGCAAATTAAGGTTATGCTGTTAAGTCGTCCAGTGATCAAAAAGTAAGTGCATTTTGCAAGGCCAATTTGCATGAAGAGAATACGTGCTATAAAGGTTGACATGATTAAACCGGAGGACGATGCCGGGTTATACAGATTCTGAACACATACTGACAGCTAAAGCGGGACTAATGGTGTTTGGCGGGTTACGGCTTATCATATAAGCCGCCCGCACGGCTGCAGTTCACAAGCATTTGTAGACCTATAAGTGGAATTTTACTACGTATTGAACAAACAGGTTCCGCGGATCAGTTCTGTGATTTTGGATCTACAGCAGTTCAAAAAATGAAATAAACCTTAAACCTAAGGTTGCGGTAGTGGAAGAACTCAGGTGCTCAGATGGGATCTTGTGCAGAAAGGATACCTTTTGCGATTGGAAAGGGATGCTAAAACTACTACCGCACAACTACAGCATTGAGTTCAGATCAAATTCCGCGTTCTAAAGAGAAAAATGAAGAACGGTGAAGAACACCGACGAACGGCGGAAACCCTAATGCAGATCTGCTCGGAGGAAAGGTGAATACTTACTGACGCTGATGTACAGCGGAAGTGCGCCGCAATTTTCTGGTCTATTCAGGTCGATGCAGCGGCCGGGGTTGGTGCTGATGACGAAGGACAATGGCGGCGGAGCTCGGTCGCAGCGGAGTCGCGAGGAGGAAGAAGAAGATGTGAGGACAGGGGTAAAAAGTGAAAAGAAGGACCCCCTATCCCTATTTATAAGGAAGTAACTAGACGGCATGCGCGGGAATCGAGCAGGCCAAAAAATGACTATGTGGCTATATGGACGCCTCGATTTTCGGGAGGTCTATTAAGATAAAGGTCTGTTGAAGATATCCTGGGCTTTGTGTGAAATTAATGTGCATGATGTCATGGCGGGTTACCGCAGTTCCGTGATGTGACGACATGGCGGGTTACAGCGAATGGATAAGGAATTGATAATGGAAGATTCTGCTAAGTCAAGTGGTGAATATTGATGTGAACAAGTTCAAATCAACCTGGGGCCTAATGTTGGGGATATAACTACTAGGTATGACCTGCCCAGGAGGGGCCGGGTCATGCCATTGTCGACTTAAAGACGAAGAGGCCCGATAAGGTCCAAGAAGACATGAAGATGGTGGTTCATAGAGCAAGCCTATTGAAGGCCCAAGACCCGGAGGCGACTTGAGGCCCAAAGGGGTGAGCCGCCATATGTTGACTTGTTTTATAAGGCAAGCTTAGTTAGAAACCGAGCCGGTCACGTTTGTGTGAGCCGGCCGGGACTCTGTAAGCCGCCGGGCATCAACCTGTATATAAAGGGGTGACCCGGGAGTGGGTTAACTTAAGAGACAATTGATCAAGAACTAGGTCAAGCGTATTCGCTCCCTGGTAATCGAAACTCAAGCAATACAACTGAAAGCAGGAGTAGGCTTTTTACCTCAATGAGAGGGGCCGAAACTGGGTAAACTCTCTGTGTCCTTTGTCCCATTCAACCCCTTTAAGCTAACCAAGTTGCGATGGCTCCACACCTAAGTCCTTTTGCTAGGACAGCTGCCATGTTAAGTCCACGACAGTTTCTGTTGTTATGCTCATCGCAAACAGTTCGTATGAATCAACTGTATGCCACGTATCGCACACGCAATTCTAATCTGAATCGTGTTTGATGTCTCCGCCATCACAAACAGTTTGTATCATTTTTTAGGGTTTTCTTACAACACCATTTGCGATTAGTGCATCGCAATAGTTTCGTCGAAGGGTCTCTGATTGTAGTGTTGCGTTAGCAACATCCTGTAGGCTTCGAGCACAAGCTTGAGCACCGCACATGCATTCTTTTGGCCAAACGATGGCTCGAAGAGGCGCCAATGAATCATCGGTGAGCCGTCCAGGTTCCCGCGCACAGCCGCACAAGCTTCCCATCCGACTCGGCAAAATCCCCCAAAACCCCAATGCTTACTGGCCTGCTATATAAACCCTCACGGCCGGCGATTCCTGCGTCGCATTTTCCTCTCCCTCCCAGTAGCTTATCTCGTCTGCTTCCCCCACAATCGCCAATGGCACCGGTCCATCATGGTTGCTCAGCCACTCCGCCATCATTAGAGGACAACACCAGCTAGGAGGCTACAACACGGCAGCGGTGCAGTCCCCGACATCATGTACTGCGTGTGGCGTCCCTGTTGGGTGTGTGCACAACACCCACCACAAGCTCCACCGTCGCTGCCCGTCGACAGCTGTTGTCGGCCGCCGCCATTGCCGCCACACCACCGTCTGCCGCCGTGGTCACCACACCACCGCCGAAAGCCAGGGCCATCGCTCGCCTCGCCATTGCGGCCCAAAGGCAGGAGGTGGCCTTCATGGCTGCCACCCCACTGTCAGCCGCCATGGCCATCACCCGCTCCGCCACCGCAGCCCAAAGGCAGGAGGTTGCCATCGTGGCCGCCACCCCACCGTCGGCCACCATGGACTCCACCCCTACCGTCGACCGCTGGGGTCATCACCCTCTCCGCCACCACCGCCCGAAGGCGTGAGGTGGAGGTGGAGCCCCGCATGTGCGTCAGCGACCTTGCGCGCTACATCGAGTTCCTATGGGAGGAGGAGGAGCACCTGGTCAAGCATGCAAAGAGTCTTCTCGCCACCGTGGCTGCAACACATGCCGCCGCAGAGACGCGGAATGCGGAGATCTACGAGGAGTGTCGCTGCTTCAAGAGGGGTCATCTGGAGCGATAGAGGGCGTTCGAGGTGGGCGTCGCTAAAGGTGCAGCAGCGACAGGCACCGGATTCCAGTTCTCCAGCTCGTCAGTAGGCTTATCCTCCTCTGCCTCTTACTGAGTGTGCTCGGCCGAGGAGAGGCTGCTGGAAGTAGTACAAAACCCCTCCGTAGTAGTATTTTGGGGCTATTTTGTTCAGTTCATCTAACTATAGATATGGTTGAATTGTTGGAAATATGCCCTAGAGGCAAAATTAAATTGGTTATTATCATGTTTCCCGTTCATGATAAATGTTTATTATTCATGCTAGAATTGTATTGATTGGAAACTTAAATACATGTGTGAATACATAAACTACACCGTGTCCCTAGTAAGCCTCTACTAGACTAGCTCGTTGATCAAAGATGGTTATAATTTCATAACCATGGACATGAGTTGTCATTTGATAATGGGATCACATCATTAGGAGAATGATGTGACGGACATACCCAACCGTAAGCTTAGCATCAGATCATTTAAGTTATTTGTTATAGCTTTCTTCATGTTGCCACTCCCAGATACCGGAGGAATGCCTTGTGTGCTATCAAACGTCACTTCATAAGTGGGGGATCATAAAGGTGCTCTACAGGTATCTCCGAGGGTGTCTGTTGGGTTGCATGGATCGATACTGGGATTTGTCGCTCCGTGTGACGGAGAGATATCTCTGGGCCCTCTCGGTAATACAACATCATAAGAATCTTCATGTGACTAATGAGTTTAGTCATGGGATCTTGTATTATGGAACGAGTAAAGAGACTTGCCGGTAATGAGATTGAACTAGGTATGGAGATACCGATGATCGAATCTTGGACAAGTAACATATCACCGGACAAAGGGAATTGGATACGTGTCACAGCCTGGTTTTTGCCTTCTCTCTTTTTCCGGACTTCTTTGCCTCTGATTTTGAATTTGGAGTTTTTTTTTGAATCAAATCACTTGGACTTAAACACTTGGGCATGTCCTTGATTTTCACCCAAGTGACCCATCCCTCTCCTAATCATCATTTCCTCTCTGATATATCCCAAAATGGCCAAAGAAATATTTTTCATAAATGAAAAATATTCATTTTCCTCTCAGAAAATCATTTCAGCAACATATGCTCCAAAGCAACCCTCATTTTTCTTGCTCCCAAAAATCTAAGAAAATTCCCAAATATTCTTTGGATCTTGGCACACCTCCCTATGCAAAAATATTTCATAGTTATTTGGAATATTTTTGCTGTAGCAAATCTTTTCTGTTCTGATCTCAAAATGCAGTTTCTACAGGAAGTATATTATTCCTTGATCCAATGAGGCTGATTTTTCTTGAGCTTCATTACCCTCCTAAGAAAACCTTAACCCCAGGAGATTAGCCCTAAAATCCTTCTAGAACCTCTCCAAATACAGTGCCAAAGTTTCTGACCAGAAACTTGCTCCTTTGCTCTTGTTCAATCCGGTCGGCCTGGCAGTGTGCCATCTCTTCTCCTAGACTAAACACTGCACGGACAACACGTTAGACATGTTTTGGCATCGCATGGGCATCGTTTTGACCGAGCTAGCATGGTGACCGCATGTGGACATGGGCTCTGGCACGCGTTCAATGCGCTCTGCGCTGCGCCCGAGCCTCTGTTCCGCGCGTGCTCGTCTCAGCGCTCGCCATCGACTGCCGCACCGCGCCACCAGCTTCGACTCATCACCCTTGACCTGTCCCTGCCGCTCGCCGACGCCGGAGCCGCCGCAGCGAGCACGGGCACGACGTGGCCAAAGGCACAGTGCGCCCGTGCCACTATCTTCGTCCGCGCCCGAGTTCCTCTGCTCGTCCGCGAGCTTCCACAGTTGCCACGTGATCGCTGCACCCCCTCCACCCCTCCCTGGCACTTCTCGTCGCCGTGCGCCACCTTCCAGAGAGCTCCGGCGGAGCCGCGAACCCCACCCCCTCTGCCTATATATACCAAGCCCCCTGGCCTCTCCGAGCTCACTCATCCACTCCGCCATCCACCATAAGCAGTAGAGAAGCAGCAGCCCGGCCGGGCAGGCCTCTGGCCGCCGTCCTCAGCTCGAGCTCACCAGCGATCCCCTCTGCTTGCCTCGCACCTCTCCACTGCTACTCGAGCTCCAGCTTCTTCCCGGCGACTCCCTAGTGATCCGTTGGTGTCAGCTGACCCTGTTGGAGCCCCTGAAATCGCCCCCTCCCGCCGTCTTCTTCATCTCCGGCAAGATCCGACCGCAGCCGCCGCTTGAGACGTTGGTTCCGAGCTGCTCCGGTCACCTCTCGCCAAGCCACGGGTACAGGCAGGTGCGCCGTGACCTCCTCTATCCATCCCTACCTCTCAGATCGGCCGACGAGCCCTCCTCGCTGGCTTGAGCTCTAGCGGAGCACCGCCACCCCTCTGTTTCCCTCTCTCCCCCCCCAAACCCGACAGGCGGGGCCCACTGTCAGCCTCTCCACTCACGCCCAAAGCGGTACGCGTGGAGATGTATTCGCAGAATACGCTTTCGATGTCACCCCCCCGGAATTCTTTTATTTCAAATTTAATTCAAATTTTTGACCAGCAACTTTGACCAGCCATAACTTTTAAACCATAAGTCCAAATGAATTGATTCTTTTTGCATTGTGTTTGTATTGAAATATTCTAGCAGCACACAAATTTTGAGATTTTTCTCTATTGCCTAGAATTTCTGGTGATTTTCAGAATGATTCTTGATATTTTCTTTTGCTGTTTTTAATTATTTTTAGAGGGGGAAGCTTGTCTTGAAGATAACCAGGAGGAGTGTGAACCTCCTCTGCACTAAGGCAAGCCACACCAACATTTGCATGGTGTCACTTCAATATTTATGATTTTTCCAACTTGAATATGAGTTATTTCATGCATTTTATTAATTAAATGAATATTGCATATGCTAGTTACTTTGTCCTGGTTGAAATGCTTAGCTTAAAGTAGTATTTGAATGCATGGACTAGTATGAGGCAGTAGAAGTAGTTTTGATTGTGTGGTTATGCTTTTGGATATGATCGGTAGTATTTTCTTTATGTGAGTTATTGATTTTCATATATTATGGCATAACTAAAGTGATGAGTGTTAAAACCAGTGAAGTAAAACCAGTGAAGCTTAATGATGACTAGTGCAAGTAGAAACTTCGATGATGTTGATCTGTTTACTTTAAGTTTTATGTGATGCATGTCGGATAGTTGCATGTTCATGGCGTAATGTGACTCGAGTTATTTTTATTTCAAGTTAAACCTGATGTTAATTCAACTTGAACATAATGTTGATCGAGTCATGGTGCCACTGAATCGAGTTTTCCCAGTGCAACCACATTTGCCTTTATGGGAAGGCCGTTATTCAGCCCGTTGTCCTGCCTCTGGTCGGTACCTCCAACGAGGGAAGGTTATGGGCGTGCGGTACCCTGGCCCGGTAAGCAGACATAACCTTGTGTTCCCAATTGTTGTTATGGTACCTTGTCCCCGTTTGGGACCGTTTAAGTTTTGCCACGACGGTGGCCGTTGATGTCTTTGGTAGACACGGGGCCACCCAAGACTTATCCCAGAGGGGAGTTGGTCGGAGTGGCCGGGAGAGTGTCATGGCAATGGGAGCGTTCTGTCGGAATGCCGTTGGTCCACCCAAATGGGAGTGCGAGGCCATGGATTCCGTGGTGTGGGTACAATGTGCTAACCTCTGCGGAGTGTTTATTAAATCTATCGATAGCCGCGTCCTCGGTTACGGACATAGCTCGTAAGTAAGTCACACCATGGATCAACATGATTAAGTAATCTTGCACACTAAATTTATATACTTGGCACTAGGTAAGTGATGAGATTTGTGAGATCATGAGATGATCTTTGTGGGAACCAAAGTGTTGGTTTCGTTTGTGATCCGGGTATGATCATCATTTTGGTTACGAGGTAACCCGTCTGGTAAGAGAGTCCACGGGACTCAGTGCACATGTTTGATTCACTACATAAGTAGTATGTTGTTGCATTGGATTTAACTTGCTTAATTGTCATGATATTGTTTGCCATTATGCTTATGCTTGTTGTGAGCTTGCAAGTACATTCAATGTACTGACCTGGCGTGTCATGCCAGCTTTCAGGAAAGTCTTACCGGATCGGAGTGCTTCCCGTGTCTAGATCGTGTCACATCGATGTCCCTGTGCTATGGAGTTCCACTTCGTCGTCGTTCCGCTGCCGCATAGTTGTCGTGATCGAGGCCCCTTCATGCTCAATAAATAATGTACATATTGTTCAGCCGCACCGTGTGTGCCGCTTGGCCTCGCTACTTGATGTAATATCGAACCTATGTTTCCGCTAGCATCAATAAAGCGGTTGTTTTCTGTACCAAGTTGTTGTGTGTTGCCAGAAGACTTGATCTCTGGGCTGGCAATGCAAGGTAAACCGGTTGCTCTGAGCCGGGGTGCCACAACGCTTGGTATCAGAGCCGCGCTGACTGTAGGACATGCTTGACCGTCGACGCGCTAGTTGAACGGTAGTTAGTTTAGTTTTGAGTGCCGGTAGTAGTAGTAGCATTGGTTGCTGCATTGCATGCATTTTATTTATTGTTATTGCTAACCGTCTAATGATTGTGAGTGTAGATGGCTCCGTTTCCGTACCTGTAGCAGTCCGAGCCAGCACCCTACAACTCGCCGCATCTGCTTCAGAACGTGTGGCGTCGACTCTACCCAGATGGTGCTGATCCAGTGTACCAGGTGTATCGGGAGCATCTGGCCGGCTCACTGTATGAGTATTACGCGGAGGTCACTTTACACCACAGTTCCCCTTCTGGCGCTTACACTCATTCCTCTAAGGGTGGTTTCGCTTCCAGGCCATCCAGTTTGCTGCATTCGAGGCTCTTGTAGACCTTCGCTACAATGAGGTTCGCATGCAGGCTCATCCAGGTTTCTACTTCTACCCGTCTCTGCACGAGAACGGGCGTATCCGCTTCCCTTTTATTGATCCGGCGTGCGATCGTCCTTCTAGCCACCTTTCTCGCTATATCACTGCCAGTTATCTCTTGATCTATGAGTTGGCCCGAGAGTTAACCCGAGCCCGTATAGCTCTTGCCGCTGCCCGGAATAGGAACCCTCCACCTACTATCGGATTTACCCCGTTTGTTCCTCCAGCCTCTGTTTCCCCTGCTACTTCGGTGACCACTCAGAGTACCACGAACCCTTTGGCAGTGACTCCTCGCAGTGCCCCTGTTGCGTGGGCTTCCCTTGTCGCTACTCCTACAGCCCCTATGATCCAGACTCACCCCGCACCTGCCCCTGAGGGAGAGTCCTCGAGGCAGCGCCGTCGTGTCACTTTTAACCCAGAGGTTTCCACTATCAGTTCAGGATCTGAGTCCGGCTCAGGAGAGGATCCAGCAGCACCAGCAGGGCACTAGATCGTTAGAGTATCCACAGTTGTCATGAGGTTGATGTACGGATGTAGTCGTACGTGTCATGATGCTTAGTTTCATGTATGAGGGTAGTCGAACCCGTCATGATGTTTAGCTTTCATGTATGAGTCTATGTATAATTACGTTGGAACTTTTTATTCTTCGCCTTGTTTTTCGCTGCTTTCTTTTGGGTTTGTCGCTGGCTTTTCTTCCCATTTTTGGATGTTGCTCATCTCGGTTGCTTTATATTGGAAAAAACAAACAATAGGATGACGCGGGGAGGCAGCAGCAGTCACACTTGTGAGGATGTCCCTGTTCGTCGCTCAGCACGACAGGCAGGACATTCCCCCGAGCCGTATTCCCCACCACCGCCTCCACCGCCACATCCGCCCTCCACTGAATAAATTATGCGCATGTTGAAGAAAGACGAAACAACGATCTGATTGAGCTGTTGAAAAGTGTGCAAGCTATGGTTGGGCAGAATGGAAATCAGAATGGTCATCACTCCAAGCTGTCAGATTTTCAGAGGACTAATCCTCCCAGTTTCAGTCAAGTTATCGATCCTTTGGAAGCCGATGATTGGTTGCGGACTATTGAGAAAAAGCTTGAGATTGCTCGCACTGAAGAAGCTGACAAGGTTCCTTTTGCTACACACTATCTTGAGGGAGCTGCCGCTATATGGTGGGATAATGCTAAAGCCATGTGTCCTGCGGACGAAGAAATCACTTGGACTAAATTCAAGGACCACTTCCGCAAATATCATATTCCCGCTAGTATTATGAAGGTCAAGCAGCGCGAATTCCTCGTTCTCACCCAAGGAAGCCTATCAGTAAGTGAGTATTTGCATAAGTTCAACCATTTGGCCCGTTATTCTCTCTATGATGTGGCCACAAAAGAAAGAAAGATCGACAGATTTCTTGGAGGACTGAATCAACACCTCAGATGCACTCTCAATACGTTCGATTTTCCAGATTTCCAGACTCTGGTAAACAAAGCCCTCATTGCAGAAAGAGAACACAAGCTCGTGCACAACAATAAGCCCGCTAATAATGATCACATGCGCAAATTCGAGCCTAAGAAGGATGGACAACCAGTGCAGAAGGCTCGTACTTGGCAGCAGACTCAGGTTGACTACAAACCCAATTGGCAGCAGAACGTGAACAAGACCACTACTCAAGTCAAGAATGTCGTGACCAGCCCAGTGCGCGAAGAATGTCAGCGCAACAATTCATGCTTCAATTGTGGGCAAATCGGACACTATGCCAGACAGTGCCCCAAGAACGGCAAACCAAATGCCCCATTCCGGCCGCAAGTCAACCACATGGGGCCATATCCTATCCAGAAGACCATCCAAGGGCAAGTTCACCACCTCTCCGCAGACGAAGCCCAAGAGGACCCGGAAGTCGTCATTGGTATGTTTCCTGTTAATAGCATACCTGCAATAATTTTATTTGACTCTGGGGCTTCCCACTCTTTTATTTCGCGGAGTTTTGTTGCCCAAAACAAGCTTCCTTGCTCGATTTTGGGATAAAGTATGCTGGTACAATCCCCGGGATCCATGCTCAGAAGCAATCTGGTCTGCCGCAATTTGGAAATTGGTATCAAGGGGGTCACCTTCCCAACCTCTTTGATAGTTATCAAGTCTGCCAAGTTGGATATTATTTTGGGCATGAATTGGTTGACCCAGCATCAAGTATGCATCAACTGTGCGACCAGAGAAGTCACTTTGACAAGTCAGGAAGGTCGGACTACAAAATTCTTTGCTCGACAAAGCATACCCAAGAAAGACATGGTCTTCACCACTGTAGATGAAGAATTGGAATTAATTCCTGTGGTCAGTGAGTTTTCAGATGTATTTCCTGAGGAATTACCAGGAATGCCGCCAGACCAAGAGCTTGAGTTTGCAATTGACCTTGTGCCCGGGACCGCACCGTTATACAAGAAGTATTATCGGATGCCTTCCTCAGAATTAGTGGAATTAAAGAAACAGCTTGATGAGATGCTTCAGAAAGGATACATCCGTCCAAGCTCTTCACCATGGGGATCACCCGCAATATTCGTGGACAAGAAAGACGGCAGTCTCCGAATGTGTGTGGATTACCGTCAGTTGAATGATGTCACTATCAAGAACAAATATCCACTACCGAGGATTGATGATTTGTTCGATCAACTCAGTGGGGCAAAAATATTCTCCAAAATTGATTTGAGGACCGGATACCACCAGCTCAAAATCAAGAAGGAAGATATTCCTAAGACTGCGTTCACTACTCGATACGGTCTCTATGAATATACAGTCATGTCTTTCGCCCTCACCAATGCCCCTGCTTTCTTCATGCATATGATGAACAAAGTATTCATGGATTTCTTGGATAAGTTTGTGGTGGTCTTCATCGATGACATCCTCATTCACTCAAACGGTGAAGAAGAGCACAAGGAACATCTCAGAGCAGTCTTGCAAAGACTCCGTGACCATCAGCTATATGCAAAATTTAGCAAATGTGAGTTCTGGCTCAAGCAAGTCGGATTTTTGGGGCATGTTCTTTCAGCAGAAGGCATAGCCGTGGATCCAAGTAAGGTGAAAGACAAGCTTGATTGGATGGCACCCATGACAGTATCCGAGATCCGGAGTTTCCTTGGACTAGCCGGATACTATTGCCGCTTCATCGAAGGCTTCTCTAAGATTGCCAAGCCAATGACAGAACTCCTCAAGAAAGATAAGAAATTTGAATTGACTGAGGACTGCGAGAAAAGCTTTAATCAGCTGAAGACCAGACTGACAACAGCACCCGTGTTGACCCTTCCAGACATCTACCGCAGCTTTGACGTATACTGTGACGCATCCAGGGGAGGTATTGGATGTGTACTCATGCAAGATGGCAAGGTTGTAGCATACGCATCTCGACAGCTATGACCTAATGAAGGGAACTATCCTACACATGATTTGGAGTTGGCTGCAGTTGTGCATGCTTTGAAAATTTGGACACTACCTCATTGGCAAAAGATGTCAGATATTTACAGACCACAAGAGTCTCAAGTATATATTCACTCAACCGGACTTAAACCTTCGACAACAAAGATGGCTCGAGTTGGTCAAGGATTATGATCTTGGAATCAATTACCATCCCGGTAAGGCCAATGTTGTTGCCAATGCTCTCAGCCGCAAGCCTGCCAGCCTGAACGCCCTGATGGAGTCCTTGCCTCCCGAACTCCAAGAAGAGATCGCTCAGCTTAACTTGGTTATTGTTGATGCAGGCCTTGCCCATATATTGGAAGTTACTCCTACCCTCGAGGATGAGATCTGCATGGCCCAGCAAGATGACTCAGCCCTGCAACACCATGTCAAGCGTATGCAAGAAGGCAAGACCCAGGATTTCTCTAAGGATAAGCAAGGTACTCTAAGGTTTCGAGGACGGATTTGCGTACCTGAGCAAGCAGACCTGAGAAAGAAGATCTTGGCAGAAGCACATGAATCTTCATACTCAATTCACCCAGGAGGTACCAAAATGTACGAAGACCTACGACAGATATTTTGGTGGGATGGAATGAAGAAAGACATCGCCTACTTTGTCGCTTGTTGTGATGTATGCAACAAAGTGAAGGTGGAGCACCAGAAACCCGCCGGACTTCTTCAACCTTTACCCGTTCCACAATGGAAGTGGGATGATGTCTGCATGGATTTCATCATAGGCCTACCAAGGACTCACCGAGGCAATGATGCAGTATGGGTTGTGGTGGACATGCTGACAAAGGTAGCTCACTTCATTCCCATCCGAACCACCTACCGAGCTGATCAGCTCGCACAGCTATATGTGTCCAGAATCATCAGTTAGCATGGAGTGCCAAGAACAATCACTTCAGACCGAGGTTCTCTTTTTACCTCGGCGTTCTGGTCACGTCTCCATCAAGCCTTGGGGACCGCACTAAAATACAGCACAGCCTATCATCCTCAGACAGACGGGCAGACATAGCGAGTAAATCAAATACTTGAAGATATGCTCCGAACATGTGCTTTGGCCCAAGGACCCAAGTGGGAAGATTGTCTGCCGTATGCAGAGTTCTCCTACAACAACAGTTTCCAGACCAGCCTGAAGATGCCACCATATGAAGCTTTGTATGGCCGTAAGTGCCGCACTCCGCTAAACTGGTCTCAAACCGGAGATAGCCGCATTTTTGGAACTGACTTAATGATGGAGGCTGAAAAGCAAGTCAAGGAGATCCGAGATAGACTGCAGTTGGCTAAGTCCCGACAAAAGAGTTATTATGATGCAAAGCACCGTCAGATCAGCTTTGAACCCGGAGAGTATGTGTACCTTCGAGTCACACCTATGAAAGGAGTCAAGAGATTTCAGACCCGAGGAAAACTGGCACCCAGATATATTGGTCCGCTCCCAGCTATGTCCAAAGTTGGTACAGTTGCTTATCAGTTGGAACTGCCACCGGAATTGTCAGAAGTGCACAATGTGTTCCATGTCTCACAGCTGAGAAGGTGTATCTCGCCACCCGAGAAAAGAACTAATATGGCAGAGATAGAGCTTGCTAAGGATTTAACCTATGAGGAAAGACCATTCAGAATATTGGATGAGATCGAAAGAGTTACTCGCAGTAAAGTGATAAAGTTTTATAAGGTTCAGTGGGAGCATCACACCGAGGAAGAAGCAACTTGGGAAAGAGAGGAATTTTTAAGGGCAGCCTATCCAGAATTGTTTTCCCGACCAACCGAATCTTGAGGACGAGATTCATCCTAAGTGGGGGAGGTTTGTGACAGCCTGGTTTTTGCCTTCTCTCTTTTTCCGGACTTCTTTGCCTCTGATTTTGAATTTGGAGTTTTTTTGAATCAAATCACTTGGACTTAAACACTTGGGCATGTCCTTGATTTTCACCCAAGTGACCCATCCCTCTCATAATCATCATTTCCTCTCTGATATATCCCAAAATGGCCAAAGGAATATTTTTCATAAATGAAAAATATTCATTTTCCTCTCTGAAAATCATTTCAGCAACATATGCTCCAAAGCAACCCTCATTTTTCTTGCTCCCAAAAATCTAAGAAAATTCCTAAATATTCTTTGGATCTTGGCACACCTCCCTGTGGAAAAATATTTCATAGTTATTTGAAATATTTTTGCTACAGAAAATCTTTTCTGTTCTGACCTCAAAATGCAGTTTCTACATGAAGTATATTATTCCTTGATCCAATGAGGCTGATTTTTCTTGAGCTTCATTACCCTCCTAAGAAAACCTTAACCCCAGGAGATTATCCCTAAAATCCTTCTAGAACCTCTCCAAACACAGTGCCAAAGTTTCTGACCAGAAACTTGCTCCTTAGCTCTTGTTCAATCCGGTCGGCCTGGCAGTGTGCCATCTCTTCTCCTAGACTAAACAATGCACGGACAACACGTTAGACACGGTTTGGCATCGCCTGGGGGTCATTTTGACCGAGCTAGCGTGGTGACCGCGTGTGGACACGGGCTCTGGCACGCGTTCGACGCGCTCTACGCTGCGCCCGAGCCTCTGTTCCGCGCGTGCTCGTCTCAGCGCTCGCCGCCGACTGCCGCACTGCGCCACCAGCTTCGACTCATCACCCTTGACCTTTCCCTGCCGCTCGCCGACGCCGGAGCCGCCGCAGCGAGCACGGGCACGACGCGGCCAAAGGCACAGTGCGCCCGTGCCACTGTCTTCGTCCGCGCCCGAGTTCCTGTGCTCGTCCGCGAGCTTCCACAGTTGCCGCGTGATCACTGCACCCCCTCCACCCCTCCCTGGCACTTCTCGTCGCCGTGCGCCACCTTCCAGAGAGCTCCGGCAGAGCCGCAAATCCCACCCCCTCCGCCTATATATACCGAGCCCCCTGGCCTCTCCGAGCTCACTCATCCACTCCGCCATCCACCACAAGCAGTAGAGAAGCCGCAGCCCGGCCGGGCAGGCCTCTGGCCGCCGTCCTCAGCTCGAGCTCGCCTGCGATCCCCTCTGCTTGCCTCCCACCTCTCCACTGCTCCTCGAGCTCCAGCTTCTTCTCCGGCGACTCCATGGTGGTCCGTTGGTGCCAGCTGACCCTGTTGGAGCCCCTGGAATCGCCCCCTCCCGCCGTCTTCTTCATCTCCGGCGAGATCCAACCGCAGCCGCCGCTTGAGACGTTGGTTCTGAGCTGCTCCGGTCACCTCTCGCCAAGCCACGGGTACAGGCAGGTGCGCCGTGACCTCCTCTATCCATCCCTCCCTCTCAGATCGGCCGACGAGCCCTCCTCGCTGGCGTGAGCTCCGGCGGAGCACCGCCACCCCTCTGTTTCTCTCTCTTTCTCCCCAAACACGACAGGCGGGGACCACTGTCAGCCTCTCCACTCGCGCCCGAAGCGGTACGAGTGGAGGCGTATTCGCAGAATACGCTTTCGACGTCACCCCCGTGGAATTCTTTTATTTCAAATTTAATTCAAAATTTTGACCATCAACTTTGACCAGCCATAACTTTTAAACCATAAGTCCAAATGAATTGATTCGTGTTGCAGTGTGTTTGTATTGAAATATTCTAGCAGCACACAAATTTTGAGATTTTTCTCTGCTGCCTAGAATTTCTAGTGATTTTCAGAATGATTCCTGATATTTTCTTTTGTTGTTTTTAATTATTTTTAGAGGGGGAAGCTTGTCTTGAAGATAACCAGGAGGAGTGTGAACCTCCTCTGCACTAAGGCAAGCCACACCAACATTTGCATGGTGTCACTTCAATATTTTTGATTTTTCCAACTTGAATATGAGTTATTTCATGCATTTAATTAATTAAATGAATATTTCATATGCTAGTTACTTTGTCCTGGTTGAAATGCTTAGGTTACAGTAGTATTTGAATGCATGGACTAGTATGAGGCAGTAGAAGTAGTTTTGATTGTGTGGTTATGCTTTTGGATATGATCGGTAGTATTTTCTTTATGTGAGTTATTGATTTTCATATATTATGGCATAACTAAAGTGATGAGTGTTAAAACCAGTGAAGCTTAATGATGACTAGTGCAAGTAGAAATTTTTGATGATGTTGATGTGTTTACTTTAAGTGTTATGTGATGCATGTCAGATAGTTGCATGTTCATGGCGTAATGTGACTCGAGTTATTTTTACTTCAAGTTAAACCTGATGTTAATTCAACTTGAACATAATGTTGATCGATTCATGGTGCCATTGAATCAAGTTTTCCCAATGCAACCACTTTTGCCTTTATGGGAAGGCCGTTATTCAGCCCGTTGTCCTGCCTCTGGTCGGTACCTCCAACAAGGGAAGGTTATGGGCGTGCGGTACCCTGGCCCGGTAAGCAGACATAACCTTGTGTGCCCAATTGTTGTTATGGTACCTTGTCCCGGTTTGGGACCGTTTAAGTTTTGCCACGACTGTGGCCGTTGATGTCTTTGGTAGACACGGGGCCACCCATGACTTATCCCAGAGGGGAGTTGGTCGGAGTGGCCAGGAGAGTGTCATGGCAATGGGAGGGTTCTGTTAGAATGTCGTTGGCCCACCCGAATGGGAGTGCGAGGCCATGGATTCCGTGGTGTGGGTACAGTGTGCTAACCTCTGCAGAGTGTTTATTAAATCTATCGATAGCCGCATCCTCGGTTACGGACATAGCTCGTAAGTAAGCCGCACCATGGATCAACATGATTAAGTAATCTTGCACACTAAATTTATATGCTTGGCACTGGGTAAGTGATGAGATTTGTGAGATCATGAGATGATCTTTGTGGGAACCAAAGTGTTGGTTTCGTTTGTGATCCGGGTATGATCATCATTTTGGTTACGAGGTAACCCGTCTGGTAAGAGAGTCCACGGGACTCAGTGCACATGTTTGATTCACTACATAAGTAGTATGTTGTTGCATTGGATTTAACTTGCTTAATTTTCATGATATTCTTTGCCATTATGCTTATGCTTGTTGTGAGCTTGCAAGTACATTCAATGTACTAACCTGGCGTGTCATGCCAGCTTTCAGGAAAGTCTTACCGGATTGGAGTGCTTCCCGTGTCAAGATCGTGTCCACATCGGTGACCCTGTGCTATGGAGTTCCACTTCGTCGTCGTTCCGCTGCCGCGTAGTTGTCGTGATCGAGGCCCCTTCATGCTCATTAAATAATGTACATATTGTTCAGCCGCACCGTGTGTGCCGCTTGGCCTCGCTACTTGATGTAATATTGAACCTATGTTTCCGCTAGCATCAATAAAGTGGTTGTTTTCTGTACCAAGTTGTTGTGAGTTGCCAGAAGACTTGATCTCTGGGCTGGCAATGCAAGGTAAACCGGTTGCTCTGAGCCGGGGTGCCACAATACAGGACTGACTGAATCCTTGACATCGTGGTTCAACCGATAAAGATCTTCATTGAATATGTAGGGATCAATATGGGCATCCAGGTCCCACTATTGATTATTGACCGGAAAGGAGTCTCGGTCATGTCTGCATGTTCCGAACCTGTAGGGTCGCACACTTAACGTTCATTAGCGCTAAGGTAGTATCGAGATATTAATAGTGGAAAATCTGAAGGTTGTTCAGAGTCCCGGATGGGATCTGGGATGTCACGAGGAGCTTTGGAATGGTCCGAAGGAAAAGATTTATATATGGAAAGTTGTTGTCGGGGTTCCGGGTAAAAGTCCAGTTTTTTTGGTATTGTACCGGGAAGCCACCGGAAGGTTCCAGAGGGTTCCGAAGGGGTCCGGAAGTCCTCGGAGGGTTCCACCATGTCCCATACAGTAGAATGGGCTATAGGGGCTGTAGGGGGCATCCTAGCCTTAATGGGCCAGGGGCACCATCCCCAACAAGGCCCATGCGCATGGGGAAGGGGAAACCCTAAGGGGGGGCCTCCACTTGGCTTGGAGGGCACTCCTCCCCCTTGGTCGCCGCCCCTGCCTTGGGAGGGGGGCTAGGGCTTCCTGATATGTCCATTTTGCATCATGATTTCCTACTGTTATTTATAATGTTTTTATGCATAATAATTCTTTATGGAGTAATTCTAATGCCTTTCCTCTCATAAAATGCAAGGTTTACACAAAGAGGGAGAATACCGGCACCTGGAATTCTGGGCCTGAAAAAGCTACGTCAGAGATACCTATTCTGCACAACTCCAAATAAGCTGAAACTTCACGGAGAATTATTTTGTAATCTATGAAAATTACTGGAGCAAATAACTACCGGAGGGGGGCCACCTGGTGATCACAAGACACCAGGGCGCGTCAGGCCCCCCAGGCGCAACCTAGTGGGTTGTGGCCAGCCCAGCCCACCTCCGGTGCCCATCTTCTGGTATATAAGTCATTTTGACCTAGAAAAAATAAAGAGAGGACTTTCGGGACGGAGCGCCGCCGTCTCGATGCGGAACTTGGGCAGGAGCACTTTTGCCCTCCGACGAAGAGATTCCGCCGGGGAACTTCCCTCCCGGAGGGGGAAATCAAAGCCATCGTCATCACCAACAACCCTCTCATCTTTGGGAGGCCAATCTCCATCAACATCTTCAACAGCACCATCTCCTCTCAAACCCTAGTTCATCTCTTTCAATCTTTGTACCGGAACCTCAGATTGGTACCTGTGGGTGACTAGTAGTGTTGATTACATCTTGTAGTTGATTACTATATGGTTTATTTGGTGGAAGATTATATGTTCAGATCCATTATGCTATTTAATACCCCTCTGATCTTGAGCATGAATATCATTTGTGAGTAGTTACTTCAGTTCTTGAGGTCACGGGAGAAGTCATATTGCAAGTAATCATGTGAACTTGATATGTGTTTGATACTTTGATGATATGTATGTTGTGATTCCCTTAGTGGTGTCATGTGAACATCGACTACATGGCACTTCACCATATTTGGGCCTAAGAGAATGCATTGTGGAGTAGTTATTAGATGATGGGTTGCTAGAGTGACAGAAGCTTAAACCCTAGTTTATGCGTGATACGTCTCCAATGTATCTATAATTTTTGCTTGTTCCATGCTGTTATATTATCATTCTTGGATGTTTTACAATCATTTTATAGCAACTTTATATCATTTTTTGGGAATAACCTATTAACATAGTGCCCAGTGCCAGTTGTTGTTTTTTTGCTTGTTTTTTACTTCACAGAAAATCAATACCAAATGGAGTCCAAATGCAGAGAAACTTTTTGGAGAATTTTTTTGGACCAGAAGACATCTAGTGGGCCAAAGAAGTACCAGAGGGGGGCTCCGAGGGGAGCACAACCCACCTGGGCACGCCTGGGGGCCCAAGCGCGCCCTGGTGGGTTGTGCCCACCTCGGCCGCCTCCCGCACCACCTCTTTGCTCTATAAATACCCAGAAAATCCAAAAACCCTAGGGGAGTCGACGAAACACAATTCCAGCCGCCGCAAGTTCCAGAAACACCAGATCCAATCTAGACACCATCACGGAGGGGTTCATCATCCTCATTGGTGCCTCTCCGATGATGCGTGAGTAGTTCATTGTAGACCTACGGGTCCGTAGTTAGTAGCTAGATGGCTTCCTCTCTCTCTTTTGATTCTCAATACAACGGTCTGTTGGAGATCTATTTGATGTAACTCTTTTTGCGGTGTGTTTGTTGGGATCCGATGAACTTTGAGTTTATGATCAGATCTATTTTATCCATGAAAGTTATTTGAGTCTTCTTTTGATCTCTTATATGCATGATTACTTATAGCCTCGTATTTCTTCTTCGAATCTTTAGTTTAGTTAGGCCGACTAGATCAATTTTTCTAGCCATGGGAAGAGGTGCTTTGTGATGGGTTTGGTCGTGCGTTGTTCTTTCCTAGTGACAAAAGGGGCAGCAAGATACATATTGATCGTTGTCATTAAGGATAACAAGATGGGGTCTATTCCTACATGAATAGATCTCGTCTACATCATGTCATCGTTCTTATTGCATTACTCCATTTTTCCATGAACTTAATACACTAGATGCATGCTGGATAGCGATCGATGTGTGGAGTAATAGTAGTAGATGCAGGCAGGAGTCGGTCTACTAATCTTGGACATGATGCCTATATAATGATCATTGCCTGGATATCGTCATAATTATTTGAAGTTCTATCAATTGCCCAACAGTAATTTGTTTACCCACTGTATGCTATTTTTCTCGAGAGAAGCCACTAGTGAAATCTACGGCCTCCGGGTCTATTCTTCTTCATATTTGCTTTCCAATCTATTATTTGCCACTTTTATTTTCAGATCTATATTTCCAAAAATCCAAAAATATGTTGCTGCACTTTTTCTTTATTTATTTTATTTCGCGTTTTATCGAGATCTATTTATTCAATCTATCACAATTTTATCCCGTCCACATGACAATTTCTGGCACCATTACCCGTAGGGGGATTGACAACCCCTCCTAATCGTCGGGTTGCAAGTATTTGTTATTTGTGTGCAGGTACCATTTACATAGTGTTGCTTGGTTCTCCTACTGGATTGATACCTCGGTTTCATAACTGAGGGAAATACCAACCGTAGTTGTGCTGCATCATCCCTTCCTCTTTGGGGAAATACCAACGTAGTTCAAGCGACATCAATGCGCTACATCGTAAGGGACCGATTTGGATCCAAATATTTAATGCTATGGTTAGATTTTATCTTAATACTTTCCTCATAGTTGCGGATGCTTGCGAGGGGGTTAACCATAAGTGGGAGGTTTGTTCAAGTAAGAACAGCACCCAAGCACCGGTCCACCCACATATCAAATTATCAAAGTAGCGAACGCAAATCAAACCAACATGATGAAAGTGACTAGATGAAATTCCTGTGTGCCCTCAAGAATACTTTGCTTATTATAAGAGACCGTTTTGGCCTGTCCTTTGCCACAAAAGGATTGGGCTACCTTGCTACACTTTATTTACCGTTACTGTTACTTGTCCGTTACAAATTATCTTGCTATCAAACTACCTTTTACCGACTATTTCAGTGCTTGCAGAAAATACCTTGCTGAAAACCACTTGTCATTTCCTTCTGCTCCTCATTGGGTTCGACACTCTTACTTATCGAAAGGACTATGATTGATCCCCTGTACTTGTGGGTCATCACTGCCACGCCCCTCCCTCGCCCCTATATATAGTGGGAAGGCGCAGGGGCCAGCCGGCCCTCTCGTGCTTGCCCCGTCTCCCTCCCGTTACTCCTCCTCCATGTTCCGTCAGCGCTTGGCGAAGCCCTGCCGGAGTTCCACTGCCACCACCACAACCACACCGTCGTGTTGGTTCAGATCTCATCTACCTCCTCTCCCTCACTTTCTGGATCAAGAAGGAGAGGACGCTGCCGAGCCGTACATGTGCTAAACTCAGAGGTGCCGTATGTGCGGTACTTGGATCGGATTGGATCGTGATGTGAATATGACTACGCCAACCACGATCTCTAGATCATTAATGCTTTCGGTCTAAAAGGGTATGTAGACACCACTCCCCTCTTGTAGCTATACATCTCCTAGATTGGATCTTGGGTGTTTTGTAGGAATTTTTTTGGTTTTCATGCTTCATTCCCCATCAGTGGCATCATGAGCTAGGTCTATGCGTAGATGTATATGCACGAGTAGAACACAAAGAAGTTGTGGGCGTTGATGTTCAAATTGCTTACTTCCTTTGTCTTATTTGGATTCGGCGGTATTGTGTGATGAAGCGGCTCAGACCAACCTTACATGTCCACGCACATGAGACCGGCTCCCACTGTTTGACATGAAACTTGTATTGCATAAAAGTAGCTTTGCAGGTGTCTGTCTCTCCCACTTTAGCTGAATCTGATTTGACGAGGGCGGTCCTTGTAGAAGGTTAAAAGGCAACTTGTATATCACCGTTGTGGTTTTGCGTAGATAAGAACGGTTCTTATAGTTTGCCCTAGCAGCCACGTAAAAATTGCAACAACAAAGTAGAGGACGTCTAACTTGTTTTTGCAGGGCATGTTGTGATGTGGTATGGCCAAAACGTGTTGTGATATATGTTGATGTATGATACTTTTCCAACGTATCTATAATTTATGAAGTATTCATGCCATGTTTACAACAATTTTATATGGTTTTGGTATGATTTTGATGGAACTAACCCAGACTGACGCTGTTTTCAGCAAAACTACCGTGGTGTTGTTTTTTGTGCAGAAATAAAAGTTCTCCAAATGCAACGAAACTTTTTGACGATTTTTTGGAACAAAAGAGGCACTAGAAGCTTAGTGGGAGGGCAGAAGACCCACGAGGTGGGCACAACCCACCAGGGCGCGCCAAAGGGTCCTGGCTTGCCCCGATGGGTTGTGCTCACCTCGAGGCCCATCTTCGCGTGATTCCAACGCTGAAAAATCTTATAAATAGAGAAACCATCAGAAATAACCCTAGATCAGAAGTTCCGCCGCCGCAAGCCTCTGTAGCCACGAAAAACCAATCTAGACCCCGTTTTGGCACCCTGCCGGAGGGGGAAATCATCACCGGTGGCCATCTTCATCATCCTGGCGGCCACCATGATGACGAGGGAGTAGTCCACCCTCGGGGCTGAGGGTTTGTACCAGTAACTATGTGCTTAATCTCTCTATCTCTCTCATGTTCTTGAGATGGCACGATCTTGATTTATCGCGGGCTTTGCTAATATAGTTGGATCATATGGTGTTTTCCCCTCTCTATCTTGTTGTGATGAATTGAGTTTTCCATTTGAGATTTCGTTTTATCGGATTGAATACTTTTATGGACTTGAGAGCACTTGATGTGTGTCTTGCTATGAATACCAGTGGTGACAATGGGGTATCATATTGATTCACTTGATATGTGTTTTGGCACTCAACTCATGGATTCCCGAGGTGACATTGGGGTAATGTATGCATAGGGGTTGATGCACGTTCTCATCTTTATTTCTCTGGTAGAAATCTTGGGGCACTCTTTGAGGTTCTTTTATGTTGGACTGAGTATTATGATTCTGAAATTGTTTGATGCATATCGCATAATCAACTCACGGATACTCGCGGTGACATTGGAGTATCTAGGTGACATTAGAGTTGGTTGATGTGTATCATATGGTGTTATTTTAGTACGAACTCTTGGTTAGATCGATAGGAAAGAATAGCTTGGTGTTATTTTAGTACGAACTCTAGGATAGATTGATCGGAAAGAATAGCTTTGAGGTGGTTTCGTACCCTACAAACAATTTCTTCATATGTTCTCCGCTAGATAGGAACTTTGGAGTGATTCTTCATCGCACGTTGAGGGAAGGTTATATGATCCAATTATATTAGCATTGTTGAGAGATTGTACTAGCGAAAGTCTGGACCCTAGGCCTCATTTTCAAGCATTGCAACACTGTTTGTGCTCCGTTTTATCAATTGCTACCTTGCTGTTTTTTATTGTTCCTATTACAAAAATCAATATCTACTATCATTACGACGCTTGCATCACCATCTCTTCGCCGAACTAGTGCACCTATACAAATTTCCATTGTATTTGGTGTGTTGGGGACACAAGAGACTTTCTATTATTTGGTTGCAGGGTTGTTTGAGAGAGACCATCTTCATCCTATGCCTCCCATGGATTGATAAAACTTAGGTCATCCACTTGAGGGAAAATTGCTACTGTCCTACAAAACTCTGCGCTTGGAGGCCCAACACGAGTCTACAAGAACAAGTTGTGTAGTAGATGTCAAGCTCTTTTCTGGCGCCGTTGCCGGGGAGGTGAGTGCTTGAAGGTATATCTTTAGATCTTGCAATCAAATCTTTTAGTTTCTTGTTTTATCACTAGTTTGGTTTATAAAAAGAAAACTAAAAAATGGAATTGAGGTTGCATCATATTGTTCATCTTTATAATGTCTTTCGTGAAAATGATGGAAAGGAAAATTGTGCTCAATTGATAGAGGGAGAATTCTATAAAATGTTTGACAAAAAATCTTTGAATGATGAGCATGATTGCAATGTTGTTGCTATGAACTCTTTGAATATCCATGATGCTAACGATATGCAAAGCCATAAGCTTGGGAATGCTATATTTTATGAAGATGATATTTTTAGTCCCCCAAGTTTTGATGAGAAAATTTATTATGATGATTGCATGCCTCCTATCTATGATAATTATGGTGATGACATGTATGCTATATTGAATAATGATAACCGTGAAACTTGTCATCATGATTTTAATTTTCAATAACATGATAGTTATTTTGTTGATCTTGCTCCCACTACTATTGATGAGAATAAATTTGCTTATGTGGATAGTATCAAAATTTCTATGCTTATGCATCATGAAAAGAATGCTTTATGTGATAGTTATATTGTTGAATTCATTCATGATGCTACTGAAAATTATTATGAGAGGGGAACATATGCTTTTACACATTTCAATAATATCAAGTTTCCTCTCTATGTACTGAAAATCTTGAAGTTTTGCTTGTTTTGCCTTCCTATGCTAGTTGATTCTTGTTCCCATAAGTTGTTTGCTCACAAAATCCCGATGCATAGGAAGTGGGTTACACTTAAATGTGCTAGTCATATGCTTCATGATGCTCTCTTTGTGTTTCAATTCTTATCTTTTATGTGAGCATCATTGAAATCATCATGCCTAGCTAAAAAGGCATTAAAGAAAAGCACTTGTTGGGAGACAACCCAATACTTACACTTATAGTTTTTGTGTGTTAACATGATTAGGATACTGTAGTAATCATGTTTTATAGCTTTTGTTTCAATAAAGTACCAAGTAAAGCCTTTGGGATAGTGTGGATGATAGTTGACTTGATTCTGTGCAAAAACAAAAACTTTTATGCCCAGTAATAGAATTGTTTAAATTCACTGGAGTGTCGAAAAACTCTGAATTTTTACAGTTGTTGGGTATAAAAATTTTCTACGTTGTCCTAATTTTTCAGAATGTTTGGAGTTACAGAAGTATGACCTTAATTCAGATCTTTACGTACTGTTCTGTTTTTGACAGATTCTGTTTGCAATGCATAGTTTCTTGTTTTATGGTTTCTATAGCTTATATTGCTTAATATCAATTGTGTAAATTGTAGAGTATAGTAGGCATTGTGTGGAAACAATTATGAATATTATCTTTACAGTACGAAAGTGAATTATTTGTCTTTATCATACTAACCCATCTCACGAAGTTCCGTTAAGTTTTGTGTGATTGAAGTTTTCAAGTTTTGGGTGAGATCTTGATATGAGGAGAATAAGGAGTGACAAGGCCCTAATATTGGGGTTACCAAGGCACCCCAAGGTAATATTCAAGGAATATCCAAGCAACTAAGCTTGGGGATGCCCCGGAAGGCATCCCCTCTTTCGTCTCCAACATTATCGGTAACCTCACTTGGAGCTACATTTTCATTCGTCACATGATATGTGTTTTTCTTGGAGCATCATTTTATTTTATTAGGTTTTTCTTTATGTTATTTGGAATAATGTTTTATATCTTTTACTTCAATAAAAATGTCAAGTGTAGCCTATGCCATGCTTATTTTGCAAGTCTATGTGTTGCTGTTTGAAAACAGAAAGTTGCACGCTATTGCATGAATTCTTGAGAAAAGTAAGAATGTGATAAAATGTTGAATTTTTTTGTACAGTAAGATATGATAAATTTTCTACAGTGTGTTAAATTTTCATAATATTTGGAGTTAGGTAATTGTGAGTAAAATTGCACTCTTTACAGACTGTACTGTTTAGACAGATTGCTGTTATGTTTGCTTTGTTTGCATATGTTTGCTTGTTTAATGATTCTATTTGAGGATAGGACTATTAAATATGCAGAGGCATTTAGTATTAAATGTTAAATAATAATTTTAGTGATCTGCTACAGTAGAGAATGATAAGGTTTTTGCATTGATTTATACTAACTTATCTCAGGAGTTCTTGTTGAGTTTTGTGTGGATGAAGTTTTTAAGATTTAGGGGAACCGTGATATAAAAGGAATTAAGGAGGCACAAAAGCTCAAGATTGGGGATGCCCAAGGTATCCCAAGATAATATTCCAAGAAGTCTCAAGCATCTAAGCTTGGGGATGCCCCGGTAGGCATCCCACCTTTCTTCATCAAGAATTATAGGTTATTATCGGTTGAGCCTACGGTTTTGCTTCTTCACATGATGTGCGATATTTTTAGAATGTCATTTTATTTATTTTTGCTTGATGTTTTAATAAAATACTTAGATCTGAAAGTTTTTAAATAAGAGAGAGTCATCAAATAGCTACCCATTTACTTAACTATTCGCTTGATCTTCACTTATATCTTTTTTGGAGTAGTTTGTCATTTACTCTCGTGCTTCACTTATATCCTATGAGTAAATTGTTGAATGAATTGAATACCATGAATTTGAAATTATATGTTCATATCATGCCTAGTGGTAGCTTCACATTGGGTTTAGAAAGTGAAATCTTTTGAAGCTTGACAATCACATTATTGGTCATACAAGCAATTCATGAATGATTAGTATAAGGAAGAGAACTTTCACATACAAATATATTATCTTGGACATATTCTATGATTGTGAATACCCATTAATTATTTTCAAACTTGAGCAAATTAGTTGAAGTTGGACAAGGAAGACAACGTAATGAGCTATGGTTGTGTATATTTTCACAGAAGTTATATTGTTATGGATTCTCCAACATGTGGTGTTTGCCTAGGATCTTTTGCTAGCCAAAAATTCGTACTAAGGAGAGATACTACTTGTGCATCCAAAAACCCTTAAACCCAATTTCTTGCCATGAGTGCCCACCATACCTACCTATGGATTGAATAAGATCCTTCAAGTAAGTTGTCATCGGTGCATAAAGCAATAAAAGTTGCTCCTAAATATGTTTGATCTTTTATTGTAAGGGAAAATTGAGCGTTCTACGAACTTGTGATGGCAAAGTAATAAAAGTGACGGACTACATAATAAAGGTTGCTATCATAAGGGGCAATATAACATGAAGTTCCTTTGCATTAAGAGTTTGGGCATCCAAAAATAAGAAGCGCATGACAACCTCTGCTTCCCTCTACGAAGGACCTATCTTTTACTTTTCAGTATTTACTTTTATGCAAGAGTCAATAGTATGCATTCTCATTTCAACCTCAATTATCCTCTAGTTGGCAAGCATCATGTGGTGGGGAAAGATCTAGGCACATATGGCCAGTCAAATATATTTGATCATGATTTATTATTGTTGACAATTATCTCTATGATAAATGAGTTGGGAGGTGAAACATTAAGCCCTATCTTTCTCTGTGTTCGATGAATGCAATTTGTTCTAAAAAATATGCATTGAGTACTAGCAATCATAGAAGACTATATGATGATTGAGTATGTGGAGCTCTTACTTAGACTCTGTTGAATAAGTTGAATTGCAATTGGTTGCTGACTAAGAATATAGGTTGTTGAGTTTCAAGAGAATTCATTGTTTGAACTTTAACATGTGAATTGGTTGCTACTTTAACATGAGAAGTTTTATGAGAAAGAATTGCTATTATGATGCTAGAAAAAGTGATTGAAATTATCATTGATCAAACTTATGCACTATGCTAGCATTCACACTTCATGAATTATTTCTTTTATCATTTACCTACTCGAGGACGAGTAGGAATTAAGCTTGGGGATGCTGATACGTCTCCAACGTATCTATAATTTATGAAGTATTCATGCCATGTTTACAACAATTTTATATGGTTTTGGTATGATTTGGATGGAACTAACCCAGACTGACGTTGTTTTCAGCAGAACTACCGTGGTGTTGTTTTTTGTGCAGAAATAAAAGTTCTCCAAATGCAACGAAACTTTTTGACAATTTTTTTGAACAAAAGAGGCACTAGAAGCTTCGTGGAAGGGCCAGAAGACCCACGAGGTGGGCACAACCCACCAGGGCGTGCCAGAGGGGCCTGGCTTGCCCCGGTGGGTTGTGCTCACCTCGAGGCCCATCTTCGCGTGATTCCAACACTGAAAAATCCTATAAATAGAGAAACCATCAGAAATAACCCTAGATCAGAAGTTCCGCCGCCGCAAGCCTCTATAGCCATGAAAAACCAATCTAGACCCCGTTCCGGCACCCTGCTAGAGGGGGAAATCATCACCGGTGGCCATCTTCATCATCCCGGAGGCCACCATGATGAGGAGGGAGTAGTCCACCCTCGGGGCTAAGGGTTTGTACCAGTAGCTATGTGTTTAATCTCTCTCTCTCTCGTGTTCTTGAGATGGCACGATCTTGATGTATCGCGGGCTTTGTTAATATAGTTGGATCATATGGTGTTTTCCCCTCTCTATCTTGTTGTGATGAATTGAGTTTTCCCTTTGAGATTTCGTTTTATCGGATTGAATACTTTTATGGATTTGAGAGCACTTGATGTATGTCTTGCTATGAATACCCGTGGTGACAATGGGGTATTCATATGTGTTTTGGCACTCAACTCGTGTATTCCCGAGGTGACATTGGGGTAATCTATGCATAGAGGTTGATGCACGTTCTTGTCTTTGTTTCTCCGGTAGAAATCTTGGGGCACTCTTTGAGGTTCTTTGTGTTGGATTGAGTATTATGAATCTGAAATTGTTTGATTCATATCGCATAATCAACTCACGGATACTCGCGGTGACATTGGAGTATCTAGGTGACATTAGAGTTGGTTGATGTGTATCATATGGTGTTATTTTAGTATGAAATCTTGGTTAGATCGATCAGAAAGGATAGCTTGGTGTTATTTTAGTACGAACTCTAGGATAGATTGATCGGAAAGAATAGCTTTGAGGTGGTTTCATACCCTAGAAACAATTTCTTATTATGTTCTCCGCTAGATAGGAACTTTCGAGTGATTCTTCATCACACGTTGAGGGAAGGTTATATGATCCAATTATATTAGCATTGTTGAGAGATTGCACTAGCGAAATTACGGACCCTAGGCCTCATTTTCAAGCAGTGCAATACCGTTTGTGCTCCGTTTTATTAATTGCTACCTTGCTGTTTTTTATTGTTCCTATTACAAAAATCAATATCTACTATAATTACTACACTTGTATCACCATCTCTTCGCCGAACTAGTGCACCTATACAAATTTCCATTGTATTTGGTGTGTTGGGGACACAAGAGACTTTCTATTATTTTGTTGCAGGGTTGTTTGAGAGAGACCATCTTCATCCTACGCCTCCCACGGATTGATAAACCTTAGGTCATCCACTTGAAGGAAAATTGCTACTGTCCTACAAAACTCTGCGCTTGGAGGCCCAACACGAGTCTACAAGAACAAGTTGTGTAGTAGACATCAATGTATGAGATGATCATGTTTTGTAATAGGTTCATGACTTGCATGTCGATGAGTACGGCAACCGACAGGAGCCATAGCGTTGTCTTTAATTTATTGTATGACCTGCATGTCAACAAATAACGCCGTGTAATTGCTTTACTTTATCGCTATGTGCTACTTCTTGAGCTTGCGTTGATTTTTCCTTGAAGAGGAAAGGGTGATGCAGCAAAGTAGACATAGGTATTTCCCTCAGTTAAGAACCAAGGTATCAATCCAGTAGGAGGCACAAGCAAGTCTCCAATATATGCACCTGCACAAACTAACAAACACTTGCACACAACGCGAAAAAGGGATTGTCAATCCCTTCACGGTCACGAACAAGAGTGAGATCTAATAGAGCTAGGTATAAAAGATAAATAAAAAGGCAAACTAAAGTAAATATAAATAAATTGCAGCAAGGTATTTTGGGGTTTTTTGGTTTATAGATCTGAAAATATATGATGGAAAATAGACCCGAGGGCCATAGGTTTCACTAGAGGCTTCTCTCTTGAAGAAAACATACGGTGGGTAAACAAATTACTGTTGAGCAATTGATAGAAAAGCGCATAATTATGAAGACATCTAAGGCAATGATCATGAATATAGGCATCACGTCCGTGACAAGTAGACCAAAATGATTCTGCATCTACTACTATTACTCCACACATCGACTGACTCCTGCCTGCATCTAGAGTATTAAGTCCATAAGAATAGAGCAACGCTTTAAGTAAGATGACATGATGTAGAGGGATAAACCCCAGCAATATGACATAAACCCCATCTTTTTATCCTTGATGGCAACAATACAATACGTGCCTCGCTACCCCTTCTATCACTGGGTGAGGACACCGCAAGATTGAACCCAAAACTAAGCACCTCTCCCATTGCAAGAAAAACCAATCTAGTTGGCCAAACCAAACCGATAGTTTGAAGAGAAATACAAAGATATCTTAATCATGCATAAAAGAGTTCAGAGAAGACTCAAATAATATTCATAGATAATCTTATCATAAATCCACAATTCATCGGATCTCAACAAACTCACCGCAAAAGAAGATTACATCGAGTAGATCTCCAAGAACATCGAGGAGAACATTGTATTGAAGATCAAAGAGAGAGAAGAAGCCATCTAGCTACTAGCTATGGACCCGTAGGTCTGTTGTAAACTACTCACACATGATCAGAAGGGCGGCAAGGTTGGTGTAGAGGTCATCTGTTATCGAGTCCCCCTTCGGCAGAGTGCCGAAAAAGGCCCCGAGATGGGATCTCATAGGAACAAAGGCTTGCGACGGCGGAAAAGTATTTTTGGTGTGCCCTCTGGCATAGGGGGGATATTTGAGGATTTATAGTGTGAAGATTAGGGTTAGGAGGTCTCCGAGGGGCCCACAAGCCCTGGGGGCGCCCCTGGGGCGCGCCCCTACGACTTGTGAGTTCCTCGTGGGTCTTCTGGCCTCCTCTCCAAGTCTCGTGAGTTTCTTCTGGTCCAAGAAAATCACCGTAAAGTTTTATTCCGTTTGGACTCCGTTTGATATTCCTTTTCTGTAAAAGTCAAAAACAAGGAAAAAACAGAAACTGGCACTGGGCTCTAGGTTAATAAGTTAGTCCCAAAAATAATATAAAATAGCATATTCATACATATAAAACATCCAAAATAGGTAATATAATAGCATGGAACAATAAAAAATTATAGATACGTTGGAGACGTATCAAGCATCCCCAAGCTTAATTCATGTTCGTCCTCGAGTAGGTAAATGATAAAAATAGAATTTTTGATGTGAAATGCTACCTAACATATTTACCAATGCAATTTTCTTTATTGTGGCATGAATATTCAGATCCATAAGATTCAAAACAAAAGTTTAATGTTGACAGAAAAACAATAATACTTCAAGCATACTAATAAAGCAATCATGTCTTCTCAAAATAACATGGCCAAAGAAAGTTATCCCTACAAAATCATATAGTCTGGCTATGCTCTATCTTCATCACACAAAATATTTCATCATACACAACCCCGATGACAAGCCAAGCAATTGTTTCATACTTTTAATGTTCTCAAGCTTTTTCAACTTTCACGCAATACATGAGCGTGAGCCATGGATATCGCACTATAGGTGGAATAGAATATGGTGGAGGTTGTAAGGAGAAGACAAAAAGGAGAAAGTCTCACATCAACTAGGCAAATTAATGGGCTATGGATATGCCCATCAATTGATATCGATGCAAGTGAGTAGGGATTGTCATGCAACAGATGCACTAGAGCTATAAGTGTATGAAAGCTCAAAAGGAAACTAAGTGGGTGTGCATCCAAATTGCTTGCTCAAGAAGACCTAGGGCAATTTGAGGAAGCCCGTCATTGGAATATACAAGCCAAGTTCTATAATGCAAAATTCCTACTAGTATATGAAAGTGACAAAATAGGAGACTCTCTATCATGAAGAACATGGTGCTACTTTGAAGCACAAGTGTGGAAAAAGGATAGTAACATTGTCCCTTCTCTCTTTTCTCTCATTTTTTTGTTTGGGCTCTTTGGCCTCTTTTTTTATTTTAGGATCTTTGGCCTCTTTTATTTTTAAGTCCGGAGCCTCATCCCAACTTGTGAGGGAATCATAGCTTCCATCATCCTTTCCTCACACGGGACAATGTTCTAATAATGATCATCACACTTTTATTTACTTACAACTCAAGAATCACAACTCGATACTAGAACAAAATATGACTCTATATGAATGCCTCCGGCGGTGTACCGGGATGTGCAATGATCAAGAGTGACATGTATAAAAAATATGAATGGTGGCCAAGCCACAAATACTACGCCAACTACATGATCATGCAAAGCAATATGACAATGATGGTATGTGTCATAATAAACGGAACGGTGGAAGTTGCATGGCAATATATCTCGGAATGGCTATGAAAATGCCATAATAGGTAGGTATGGTGGCTGTTTTGAGGAAGGGTATATGGTGGGTTTAATGCACTGGCGAAAGTTGCGCGGTACTAGAGAGGCTAGCAATGGTGGAAGGGTGAGAGTGCGTATAATCCATGGACTCAATATTAGTCATAAAGAACTCACATACTTATTGCAAAAACTTATTAGCCATCAAAGCAAAGTACTAATACGCATGCTCCTAGGGGGATAAATTGGTAGGAAAAGACCATAGCTCGTCCCCGACCGCCACTCATAAGGAAGACAATCAAAAAAATAAATCATGCTTCGACTTCATCACATAATGGTTCACCATACGTGCATGCTACGGGAATCACAAACTTTAACACAAGTATTTCTACCAATCCACAATTACTCACTAGCATGACTCTAATATCACCATCTTTATATCTCAAAACAAATGCAAGGAATCAAAGTTCTCATATATTCAATGCTCTTTATGAAAGTTTTTATTATATCCCTCTTGGATGCCCATGATATTAGGACTAAATTCATAACCTAAGAAAATTACCATGTTGTTTAAAGACACTCATAATAATATAAGTGAAGCATGAGAGTTCATCATTTTCTATAAAATAAAACCACCACCGTGCTCTAAAAAGATATAAGTGAAGTACTAGAGCAACTACCTAGCTCAAAAGATACAAGTGAAGCACATAGAGTATTCTAATAAATTCACGATTAATGTGTGTCCCTCTCAAAAGGTGTGTACAGAAAGGATAATTGTGGCAAACTAAAAAGCAAAGACTCATATCTTACAAGACGCTCCAAGCAAAACACATATCATGTGGTGAATAAAAATATAGCCTCAAGTAAATTTACCGATGGATTGAAGACAAAAGAAGGGATGCCATCCGGGGCATCCCCAAGATTAGATGCTTGGTTGTCCTTGAATATTACCTTTGGTTGCCTTGGCCATCCCCAAGCTTAGGCTCTTGCCACTCCTCATTCCATTGTCCATCAAAACTTTACCCAAAAAACTTGAAAACTTCACAACACAAAACTCAACAGAAAACTCGTAAGATCCATTAGTATAATAGAATAAATCACCACTTTAGGTACTGTTGTGAACTCATTCTAAATTTATATTGGTGTTATATCTACTGTATTCCAACTTCTCCATGGTTCATACCCCCCGATACTACCCATTGATTCATCAAAATAAGCAAACAACACATAGAAAATAGAATCTGTCAAAAACAGAACAGTCTGTAGTAACCAGAATATTAGTCATACTTATGTAACTCCAAAATTTGTGAAAACTTAGTAAAACAGAGACAATTCATATATCAATCTTGTGTAAAAAAATCATAATTTTCCACACACCTGTGATTTTAAACAATTCTGTTACTGGACGCAAAAGTTTCTCTTTTTCAGCATAACCAAATCAATGATATACCAAAGTATCCCAAAGGTCTCGCTTGGCTCAAACACTAATTAAAAGACCAAAACACAATTACTACAGAGGTAATAATTTGTATTTATTGAAAAACAGGAGCAAAAACAAAAAACACAAAAATAAAAATTGGGTTGCCTCCCAACAAGCGCTATTGTTTAATGCCTCTAGCTAGGCATAAAACATAGATCTAGGTATTATCATCTTTGGTATGCAATCCATAAGTGGCCCTCATAATAGATTTATATGGCAACTTAATTTTCTTTCTTGGAACATGTTCCATGCCCTTCCTTAACGACAATTCAAATCTAATGTTTCCTTCTTTCATATCAATAATTGCACCAATCGTTCTAAGGAAAGGTCTACCAAGAATAATAGGGCATGTAGGATTGCAATCTATATCAAGCACAATTAAATCTACGAGCAAATAATTCCTATTTGCAACAATAAGAACATCATTAATCCTTCCCATAGGTTTCTTAATATTGGAATCCGCTAGATGCAAATTCAAAGCATCAAATTTATGGAAACCTAACACATCACATAAAGTTTTTGGAATAGTGGAAACGCTAGCACCCAAATCACACAAAGCATTGCACTCATAATCTTTAATTTTAATTTTAATAGTAGGTTCCCACTCATCATAAAGCTTTCTAGGGATTGAAACTTCCAACTCAAGTTTTTCTTCAAAAGATTTCATCATAGCATCAACGATATGTTTAGTAAAAGCTTTATTTTGATTATAAGCATGAGGTGAATTAAGCATGGATTGCGACAAGGAAATACAATCTATTAAAGAGAAATTATCATAATTAAATTCCTTGAAATCCAAAAGAGTGGGTTCAACACTACTTAAAGTTTTGACCTTGCCAATCCCACTTTTAGCAATTTTTTCATTAAGATCTTCACCCTCCAAATTATTGGGACGCCTTCTAGCTAAAGTTGACTCATCTCCAGTCCCATATTTATCAAGTTTTATATTAGAAAACAAAGATTCAATACGAGACAAACCAATCACTTTAAGATCTTCATCTTTATTATCGCAAAAACTAGAAGAACATGCTTTTTCTAGCCAATCTCTCTTAGCACGCATCCTAGCGGTTCTCTCTTTACATTCACCCATAGAAATTTTATTAGCTTTTAGAGATTCATTAATATCAATCTTGGGTGGCATAGATCTAATCTTAAAAGAATCAATCTCATGAGAAATTCTATCAACGTTCCTAGCGAAATCATCAATCTTAAGAATTTTTTTCTTCTACCATAGCATTAAAAATATTTTGAGAATTAATGAAATCTTCAATATTGTTCTCAAGATCAGAGGGTATTTTATTATAATTTCCATAAGAATTGTTTTAGGAATTACCATAATTATTAGAGGAATTACTAGGAAACGGCCTAGGGTTGAAATTACCTCTATACGCGTTATTACCAAAATTGTTCCTACCAACAAAATTCACATCCATAGATTCATTATTGTTCTCAATCAAAGTGGAAAAAGGCATATCATTAGGATCAATAGGAGCACTCTTACTAGCAATCAATTTCTTAAGTTCATCCATCTTTCCACTCAAAGTATTAATTTCTTCAATAGCATGCATTTTTTTACTAGTAGAAGATCTTTCGGTATGCCATTGAGAGTAATTTGCCATAATATTATCTAGGAGTTTAGTAGCTTCTCCTAATGTGATTTCCATAAAATTACCTCTCACGGCAGAATCTAAAAGATTTCTAGATGCAAAATTCAATCCGGCATAAAAAAATTGTATGATCATCCATAAACTTAAACCATGAGTAGGGCAATTTCTTATCATCAATTTCATTCTTTCCCAAGATTGTGCAACATGTTCATCATCAAGTTGCTTAAAATTCATTACACCGTTCCTAAGGGAGATGATCTTAGCGGGAGGAAAATACTTGGAAATAAAAGCATCTTTACACTTGTTCCATGAATCAATACTATTTTTAGGCAAAGATGAAAACCAAGTTTTGTTACGATCTCGTAGTGAGAACGGAAATAGCTTCAATTTAAGAATATCATTATCCACATCTTTTTTCTTTTGCATATCGCACAATTCAACAAATGTATTTAGATGGGATGCAGCATCTTCATTAGGACTACCAGAAAATTGATCTTTCATAACAAGATTCAACAAAGCGGCATTAATTTCACAAGATTCCGCACTAGTGGCGGGAGCAATCGGAGTACTAATAAAATCATTATTATTAGTGTTGGAAAAGTCACACAACTTGGTATTTTCTTGAGACATCGTGACAAAGCAAGCAATCTAGCACACAAGCAAACAAAAAGCAAACGAAAAGGCAAACGAAAGAAGGGCGAATAAAAAGGCAAATATTTTTGTGTTTTTTTGAAAACATTTTAGAAGTGCGGGAGAGGAAAACGAGAGGCAAATGGCAAATAATGTAAGTGCAAGAGATGAGAGTTTATGATAGGTACATGGTAGGCTTGATGTAGAACCTCCCCGGCAACGGCGCCAGAAATTCTTCCTGCTACTTCTTGAGCTTGCGTTGATTTTTCCCTTGAAGAGGAAAGGGTGATGCAGCACAATAGAGATAATTATTTCCCTCAGTTAAGAACCAAGGTATCAATCTAGTAGGAGGCACAAGCAAGTCTCCAATATATGCACCTACACAAACTAACAAACACTTGCACACAACGCGAAAAAGGGGTTGTCAATCCCTTCACGATCACGAACAAGAGTGATATCTAATAGAGATAGGTATAAAAGATAAATAAAAAGGCAAAGTAAAGTAAATATAAATAAACTACAGCAAGGTATTTTTGGGTTTTTTGGTTTATAAATCTGAAAATATATGATGGAAAATAGACTCGGGGCCATAGGTTTCACTAGAGGCTTCTCTCTTGAAGAAAACATACAGTGGGTAAACAAATTACTGTTGAACAATTGATAGAAAAGCGCATAATTATGAAGATATCTAAGGCAATGATCATGAATATAGGCATCACATCCGTGACAAGTAGACCGAAATGATTCTGCATCTACTACTATTACTCCACACATCGACCGACTCATGCCTGCATCTAGAGTCTTAAGTTCATAAGAACAGAGCAACACTTTAAGTAAGATGACATGATGTAGTGGGATAAACTCAAGCAATATGAAATAAACCCCATCTTTTTATCCTTGATGGCGACAATACAATACATGCCTCGCTACCCCTTCTGTCACTAGGTGAGGACACCGCAAGATTGAACCCAAAACTAAGCACCTCTCCCATTGCAAGAAAAACCAATCTAGTTGGCCAAACCAAACCGATAGTTCGAAGAGAAATACAAAGATATCTTAATCATGCATAAAAGAGTTCAGAGAAGACTCAAATAATATTCATAGATAATCTGATCATAAATCCACAATTCATCAAATATCAACAAACTCACGGCAAAAGAAGATTTCATTGAATAGATCTCCAAGAACATCGAGGAGAACATTGTATTGAAGATCAAAGAGAGAGAAGAAGCCATATAGCTACTAGCTATGGACCCGTAGGTCTGTGGTAAACTACTCACACATCATCAGAAGAGCAGCAAGGTTGGTGTAGAGGTCCTCCGTGATCGAATCCCCCTCCGCCTGAGTGCCGGAAAAGGCCCCAAGATGGGATCTCACGGGAACAGAGGCTTGCGGCGGCGGAAAAGTATTTTTAGTGTGCCCTCTGGCATAGGGGGGATATTTGAGGATTTATAGTGCAAAGATTAGGGTTAGGAGGTCTCCGAGGGGCCCACAAGCCCTAGGGGTGTAACTCCCCTGTGTAATAACCTCTGTGATCATCTGCTAATAATGCCAAGTCATCCTCATTTGCAGTGCTTAGTCACATTGGTTAAAGATTCAAATCAATCCTTCTCTGAAAATCAACTCAAATTCAAAAGTGCAAAATGAAGATGCTCAAATCCTGTTGGAAAAATGTTCATCTTATAGCAAATAATCCAAAACCAATTGTTGTTAAGGAACACAACATCATCATCAACTCTAAATAGGCCTAATGCATTTTAACAGAGCCAAAACAGCATTAAAAATGCCCTATTCATTTTTGAATAAATTCAAATGGGTTCCAAAAATGCCCAAACTTTTTGTGGCAGTGTTGGGTATTGCAAAGTAAATATGTGAGCAAGTTTCACATTTTTGCAAATCCATTTGGAGGTTCAAAATAATGCCAAACCTTCTCTGTAAAAAGAAAAAGGCAGAAACAAAAAAAATAAAGGAAAGAGGCACTGTGCACTGGGCCTAAGTGCACAGTGCCCCGAACCCCAGCCCACCAGGCCCATCTACCTTTCTCTCACCTGCGTGTCACCGCCGCCTTGGACGCGAGCGCGCGCTCCGGCCGTTCGCCGACACGGCGACACCCACCGACGCCCCACCGACGAGGGGATAAGGCCCCGGCCTCTTGTGTTCCCCCTGGTCCTCCCCGTTCACTCCTTCCTCTCCCCTCGCTCGCTTCTCCCCTCTCTCTCACCAGATCCGTCGAGGCCGAACGTGGTCGCCGCCGTTCTCCGTCGTCCACACGGCCACGGCCACCACATCGCCTCGCCATCTTGTTCGTCGCCTTCGCCGACCTCGACTACCTCGACCTCGACCACGAGCGCGAGCAGGAGAGCTCTGCTACACCGGGATTGAGCCGTTCCCTTTTCTTCGGCCGCCGGCGATCCTCCTCCGTCTCCGGTGCCTATGCTGCTCCTAAACTTCCAAGGGCCATCGGCGTGCCGCTCGGTGAGCTTCTCCGTCTCCTGCTCCCCTCCGTTCGCCTCTTCACGTGCCATAGCTAGCTGCTGCCTCGCCCAAGCTCTGTTCGCTGCCGACGAGCTCGTGGCTATGGCCATGGCCCTTGTCGCGATCGCCTGAGGCCTCCGCCGTGCTCCTGGTGCTCCCAGGAGCCCAACCAGCATGCGCACGAGCCTCCCCGTGTCCCCTAGTATCGTATCCATCGAGGTCCCGTACGCGCAGCCGCCATAGCTCGACACCGGCCACGTTTCCTGCGATCATTTGGTCCGGCACCACCACCAAACGACGCGGCACACTTCGGCCGTTCGAACGCAAGTAGCCGTGCGTGAAACAACCCCTTGTGGCGGATTTCCGACGCGCTCCGGTGATGCGCCGCCGCGGAATTGTTCACCGGAGCTCTCTCCGGCGCCGACGCTGACGTGGCTCGGTGGGCCCCGCCCCTAGGTCGCTGATCAGTGGGCCCTGGGGGCCCCGTTGACTGGGTTGACCCATTCAATGTGTTGACTGGGCAACCCCCAGCCACTGACATGTGGCCCCTCCTCTGGTAATTAGTCTAATAAAAAATTTATAAACAAAAGTAATTAGTTTAACCTAATCACTCACTGACATATGGGGCCCACACCCCTAATTAACCCTGTTAGTTAGTTTAAACCACTGTTAAGCTAACAGAGGCTGACATGTGGGTCCCACTGGACCCATAGGTCAGGTTTGACCCTGGTCAGCTGACCTGTTGACTGCTGACATCATCCCTACGTAATGCTGACATCATAATGAATTTCTGTTAATAAAAATAGTTCCAGAAAATACTTTAATCTTTGAAAATTCATAGAAAATAAATCGTAGCTCGGATCGAAAAACTTTGTACATGAAAGTTGCTCAGAACGACGAGACGAATCCAACCGTGCCATCTGTTTCCATGTCGGGACCCTCTACGGAGGTGAACCCGCACCTTTTAGCCTGTTTTCGGTAGATGAATAGTGCATATATACCGGTTAATAAATCCCACTATAATCCTAAAATAACTAATATGATTTAGACATGTCTTTAGGCAACCCTGCACTACACCGTAGGCATGGCATACTCTGTGTTGCATAAGTTTGATGTGTATTTATTTGTTTCCTCCCCCTCTTCTCTTTCGGTAGACCCCGACACCGACGCTGCTTCGAAGATCGACGACACCATTGACGACCTTGCCCTTGACGCCGAGCAACCAGGCAAGCACCCCCCTTTTGAACATTCCGATATCGCCTATTCTCTTCTCTCTTATGCTTGCATTAGAATGGCTGCTGCTACTGCTTTACCTATAATGATGCATAGCCTGATTTTGTAACCTGCTGTTGATAATTACCTGCTTTCCTAAACTATTTAGCATAGGCTAGTTAGAGACCCTATTTTGACCCAACTGCCCCACTGGATTATCAGAAGACCCGATCAGCGGGATTGAAGACCAGGCCCCGGCACCGCACATCACCCCCCCCCCCCTATTTGTATGACACTACCGGGTTACTATCGAGTTCTGAGGGTGATACCTCGTCAGCACTTCTGATGATAACCTTGTAGGTTAGTTCATCAGTTGTGGTCATCGAGGGTGATTCCTCTTTCTCCACTCCCGATAACGACGTTGTCATGCAAATCCTCAAGAGTGGACCTCGAGGGTGATTCCTCCTTAGTTCACCTTGACGATTACATCAGGTGGAATTCCATCGAGGGTGATTCCTCAGGGTTCCCCATTGGTGTTCTAGACACACGGATACTATGACTATACCACATAACCATGATACTAAAGTTGGGTCGGCCCTGAGGGGTACCCGCGCGAGCAAGTGATGCGATTGATGTGTACTCGGGTGACCAGAGAGAGTACCCGCGAGATAATTACGAGGTGTGGCCGGGCATCCCTAGCCCTTGCCGCAAGTCCTCGAGATGGGGCGATGGGGTCACATCGATCATGAGTCTCTGCTCGTTATCGCGCGCTCCTAATTCACTAATGGTTTGGATATTTGATCCGAGTGGGCCTCTAGCCCGATAGCACTAACCATCACGTGGGAACAGTTATGGGCACTCTGCGTCGTGGCATCAGCCGAAGCTTACTGGACGTCAGCAAGGAGCGGCATGCGCCGAGTTGGACCGCGTTAAGCAACTTCCTTGATAGTGTGGGTTGCTAGGTCTGCTCTCGGCCGTGAACGTAATGTGTAGGAGCGCTCAGGGCGAGGGGCCCAGCCCCCTGGGCGCATAGGTTTAGTCCGGCATGCTGACCTCTCTGTTAAGCCTAGGTCGGGTTGCGCCATATCGTTTGGCCGAGGCCGGGCATGACCCAGGAAAGTGTGTCCGGCCGGAGTTCATCGAGCGTGGTGGGTAAGTTGGTGCACCCCTGCAGGGAAGAACTAATCTATGCATAGCCGATCCTCGGTAACGGACGCTCGGAGTTGTATCCCGATCGATGCAACTAGAACTGGGTACTTGTGATGAGAGATGGATACTAGGGCTCTGGGATTACTTTCTCGCAGGGAGTCGAGAAAGGATCTCTGGCCGAGGTTGATACTTAATGCTACTACTTTATACTGTACTAATCTACACTCTTCTAATGCTGCAAGACGCTTGAAGATGCTAGTCTTCGATAGGACTAGGCCTTCTCTCTATTCTGGCATTTCTGCAGCCCAGTCCACATATACAGCCCTTCTTTGATAATGTTGCATATGTAGTGTAGATCCTTGCTTGCTGAGTACTTCGGATGAGTACCCACGGTTGCTTTGCTTCCTCTTTTTCCCCATATATCCTTTTCATGCGACCAGACGACGGAGCCCCGGAGCCAGCTTCCCCCGCCGACGACTACTACTACCACCCCGAGGGTGGTTACTACTACGAGCTTGCCGACGACCAGGAGTAGGATCGGAGGGTCCCAGGAAGGAGGCCTGCGCCTTTCGATCATAGCTTTTGTTTTGCCCTGCCTTTCTAAAGGCTTATCAGCTTCTGTTTCATATCTGTACTCAGATATCTGATGCTTCCGCTGACGCTTGTACACGAGCTTATGTATTCGAGCCCTCGAGGCCCCTGGCTTGTAATATAAAGCTGGTATGACTTTATTCATGTTTTGGAGTTGTGTTGTGATATCTTCAAGTGAGTCCTTAGGCTTGATCGTGTGCATTTGCGTGTATGATTAGTGCATGATTAAGCTGGGGTCGTCACAGGTTGGTATCGAACGATTAAGTTTCAATTCTGATTAGGCATCGAACGATTGTCTGCCCACTCGAAACTTCTCATGGTACCTTCTTACTTTGCTCTTGATACTTCTTAAGTTTCAATTCGAGAGTTACTTTCTACCACTTTCCCTCATGTTATCTACCCGATAAGCAACCTTGTAGAGGTCCGTTCTTCCAAAGTTACCCCTTATCATTTTCGTAAGTACGATTGAGTTTCCGAAGAAAGGATGGACTTCATCACGATGACGTGAAGCAGAGAAATGTAGACATCAATGTAATGGATCGACCTCTTCGAGAAGAGCAACCCAGAACGAAAAGATCCGTTAGAATTCCGTAACCAGAACTTCCCCCTTACTCCACCTCTTAAATCTCGGGACGAGATTTCTTGTAGTGGAGGAGATTTGTAACACCCCGGGTGTCAAGCTACAGTAACCTCACACTAATGGTGCCATGTCATCATGTTTGACTAAGTCAAATTTCTGTTGATAAAGATCCAAGTCAAATCCAAAATTCAAATTTAAAGTGAAATTTAAAGTTTCACAAACATGTCTAAAAAAATAGTTCATGTTTTAGCAAATATTCCATAATAATTTACTATGAAAGAAACCACCACACTTGTTTTCTCATTTGGGAGCTATCATCCAAAATAGTACCCCATTCAGCCTCATTTGTTCCATCTTCAATTAAACAAAATCAAATGAATTCTTTTAACTCTCAAACTTTTTGTGGCAGTGCTAATTATTGCAAAGAATTTAATTTGACAAGTGTACATTTAACAAAAGCTATTTGCTAGCTAAAGAAATGCAAAATAGTAAGGAAGCTAGAAAACAGAAAAGTTAAAAAAAGGTATAAAACTAAAAGCCTCACTGTACACTCTAGCCCACTTGCTACAGTGCTGGCCCAGCCCATCCCTGCGCCTTCTTCTCCCTCTGTTCACCAGAGACTCCGTGGACGAGCACGACACGTTCATGGCCGGGATCGCCACGTGCCGGCCATCCCGTGGCTTCCCCCGATGGATAAGGGCAAGCCCTCAATGCTCTCTCTCTCTCCCAAAACACTAGTCATCCGCCCATTCATTCCCCTCGTTTCGCCCACTTCGGTTTAGCCGTCGTCCGCGACCATCGTGACAATGCCGCCATCATCCTCGCGGCCAATGCCATCCCCGAGCGACAAGAGGATGCCGAGGAGATGCATGCCTTCCTCCTCGTCGCCTACGTAGAGCATCCCAAGCTGGACCGCCTTGGAGCCTCGCCATCGTCCTCGTCTTCCCCAACTGCGACACCACGGTCACCACCTCGATCCGCTCGTCTCCGGCATGCACAACCTCGTCGAGCCCCACCATGAGCTTCGCTGTGAGCCCTCGCTCCTCCTCGACCTCCCCTTACTCCTTCTCGTGCTCTGTACGCTAGTCCCCATATAGCACCGCCGTCATCGCCGTCGGACGTCGCCGTCCCGATCACTTCCGCCCGTCCTAGCTCGCGTCCGTGCCATCTACGGATGCAGTGCGGTGCCCTCGTTCGAATGGCTCGAACCGCTGCTCGTTTTGGTCCCTGTGGAATACCTTCCCTTGCGTTGTCGCCGCTCCTGAAGATCATCGCTGGCGCGCACATGTGCGGTTAAACGCCGGCCGCATCCCGCGTGCCTCCCTGTTGCGCGTCCTCACCCCCACGACCACGCCCCCGCTGCTCGCTAGGGCCGCGCCTGCTAAGCCCTGTGCCGCTGTTGCCTTCTGATGCTGCCTGCTGCTTGCTGTCGCAGCCGGCCGCCTGCTGCCGCTGCTACCTCCTACTCCTCCTGCTGCTTGCCGCCGACTACCAACATCGCTCCCCTAACGCCCGCGCGTGTTGCGGCTGCTTAGCTGCTGCTCTTGCATGTTGTGTCGCGCGCTGCTGCTGCCTACATCTGCTGCTGCTCTGCTATAGTAACTGAATGTTACTGTAGCAGTAGCTAGCTTTGCTGATGCCATCTAGACAGCCCCTAAACAGCGTCTAAACAACTGATAACATGAGTAAAAATAATATGCGTAGAAAATATACTTGACAAACTCCATTTTACTCCACTAGACCAAATCCATTTGTTGCATGGATTAAATCCTATAAAAATCACAAAATCCTATGTTCGTATATGTCAACAGTTTCTGGAATTAACATCAAGTGGCACTTTTCAAGCAATGTTTTGACTAACCAAATGAACTCTAACAATGATGCAATTGATACCATCTTGTAGATCACAGGGAAGTGATCAATATTGATATAAGGCACTAATCCATAGGATGGGCAGAACAATAGTTATAGCCTTTGGAAAACAGCTAAGTAATGTTCAAAAACTGAGCAATCCTCAGACTTATCCAATTTTCAGGAATTCCAAATAACTGTTTAAATCTTCGGAAATTCGTAGAAATTCATCCGTAACTCGGATGGAAAAACTTTATACATCAAAGTTGATCAGAAAAACGAGACAAACCCGAATACGCTAACCACATGCCTGTCAGGTGCGCCTAACTACCTGAACATGGAACCGTCCCCTCCAGATCATCTGTGTGACAGACATCCGGAACCGGGAAAACTTTCCCGTTAAATTCCCGCTCTGTCTGTAGCACTTAACTTTGCGATAGATCACTCCGGCTTAGCTCGTAGTCATGTCTAGTTTTGTGATGGCTTTTGTTGCCGTGTATTTATTTGTTTCTTCTTCCCCTTTTCTACCAGGTAGAACCCGAGATCGCTGACGATGCCCTGGGGATCGACTTCACAGCTGACGACCCTGCCTTTGCCGCCAAGCAACCAGGCAAGCACCCCCCTTGAGCATGCCTATATCGCCTATTCTCTTCTTTCTTATGCTTGCATTAGAATTGCTGCTGCTACTGCTTTACCTATTCTGATGCATAGCCTGTTTATTGTAACCTGCTATTGATACCTTACATGCTTATCCTAAACTGCTTAGTATAGGCTGGATAGAGACCCCAGTGACCCCACTTGTCCCGGTTGCCCCGCTGGATCATCAGAAGACTCAACAACCAGGCCCCGGCACCGCACATCACCCCCTTAGTTGTACGACACTGCAGTGTTACTATTGAGTGCCGAGGGTGATACCTCGTTTAGCACTTCTGATGTTAACTCTGCAGAGTAGCTATTTGGTCATGGTCATCGAGGGTGATTCCTCCTTCACCGCTTCAGATAACGACGCCGTCGTGCAACACGTCAAGTGTGAACCTCGAGCGTGATTTCTCCTAAGTTCTCCTTGACGATTACATCAGGTGGAATTCCATAGAGAGTGATTCCTCAGGGTTCCCCCTTGGTGTTCTGGACACACGGATACTATGACTATACCACATAACCATGATACTAAAGTCGGGTCGGCCCTGAGGGGTACCCGCGCGAGCAAGTGATGCGATTGATGTGTAGTCGGGTGACCAGAGAGAGTACCCGCGAGATAATTACGAGGCGTGGCCGGCATCCCTAGCCCTTGCCGCAAGTCCTCGAGACGGGGCGACGGGGTCACATCGATCGTGAGTCTCTTCTTGTTATTGTGCGCTCCTAATTCACTAACGGTTTGGATATTTGATCCGAGTGGGCCTCTGGCCCGATAGCACTAACCATCACGTGGGAACAGTTATGGGCACTATGCGTCGTGGCATCAGCCAAAGCTTACTGGACGTCAGCAAGGAGCGGCACACGCCGGGTTTGACCGTGTTAAGCAACCGCCTTGATAGTGTGGGTTGCTAGGTCTGCTCTCGGCCGTGAACGTAACGTGCAGGAGCGCTCAGGGAGAGGGGCCCAGCCCCCTGAGCACATAGGTTTAGTCCGGCGTGGTGACCTCTTCGTTAAGCCTAGGTAGGGTTGCGGCGTATCGTTTGGCCGAGGTCGGGCATGACCCAAAAAAGTGTGTCCGGCCGGAGTTATTCGAGCGTGGTGGGTAAGTTGGTGCACCCCTGCAGGGAAGAACTAATCTATGCATAGACGATCCTCGCTGACGGACGCTCGGAGTTGTATCCCGATCGATGCAACTAGAACTGGATACTTGTGATGAGAGATGGATACTAGGGCTCTCGGATTACTTTCTCACAGGGAGTCGAGAAAGGATCTATGGCCGAGGTTGATACTTAACGCTACTACTTTAAACTGTACTAATCTACACTCTTCTAATGCAGCAAGACGCTTGAAGATGCTAGTCTTCGATAGGACTAGGCTTTCTCTCTATTCTGGCATTTCTACAGCCTAGTCCACATATACAACCCTTCTTTGATAATGTTGCATATGTGGTGTAGATCCTTGCTTGCTGAGTACTTCGGATGAGTACTCACGGTTGCTTTGCTTCCTCTTTTTCCCCATATATCCTTTTGATGCGACCAGACGATGGAGCCCCGGAGCCAGCTGCCCCTGCCGACGACTACTACTACCACCCCGAGGGTGGTTACTACTACGAGCTTGCCAACGACCAGGAGTAGGATCGGAGGGTCCCAGGCAGGAGGCCTGCGCCTTTCGATCGTAGCTTTTGTTTTGCCCCGCCTTTCTAAAGGCTTATCTGTTTCTGTTTCATATCTGTACTCAGATATCTGATGCTTCCGCTGACGCTTGTACACAAGCTTATGTATTCGAGCCCTTGAGGCTCCTGGCTTGTAATATAAAGCTTGTATGACTTTATTCATGTTTTAGAGTTGTGTTGTGATATCTTCAAGTGAGTCCTTAGGCTTGATCGTGTGCATTTGCGTGTATGATTAGTGCATGATTAAGCCGGGGTCGTCACAGGTTGGTATCAGAGCCAGGTTTCGATCCTGGGACCTGTGGGTTATGGGCCCACTATGCGGGTTCAAAGTAGGAAGGGCGCTGACATCTCGCACGGTCACGATAGCAAGGCAGGTGAGAGGATAGCCTGTCAGTTATGTTGACAACAATCGTTGGTACCAAGGATGCTTGACGCAGTTGCTACCAGCTGTTCATGCAGGGATACATCCAGAGTACATCCTTTACCCGCGCAGGACTCAGATGTATACTGGTATTGATTGGTCTATTGTTGGAGGTCACACACCTGCACGTGGACCTCTTCTTCCAGCTCGAGACCGGATTCTGCATCAGAGTGCACATGGAGAGCAGGATTTTCCTGCGACGGCCATTCGTCGTCCGCACTTGCAGTTACCCCGTTACAGAGGTTTTCCTCGACGTTGATGTAGCATGTCGCTATGCCGCGTTGTTGTATCCCTCCACCGCGTGCCTGTGTGCCGCCTAAGTTATTTAGCTTACCTTCATGCTGTTATAATGCTGGTCTGTAACTGAACTTATGTATGGATTTGTATGTCATGATGACTGTGATGTTGTATCTACTGCGCTTCCTTCTATTGTGCGTGAGTACTTCATGAATGATTCCATACAATGCCAATGCTCGTTGCTGAATGTGACGTTTGCCGTCGCATTAAAGCAGAACATCAGAAGCCTGCTGGAAAGCGAGTTAATCATGTCCTTGAAGACATGCTTCGAGCTTGTGTTATATCCTTCGGCAAGAAATGGGAAGAATCTCTCCCGTATGCCGAGTTCTCATATAACAACAGTTATCAAACCAGCTTGAAAATGGCCCCCTTCGAAGTCCTTTATGGACGTAAGTGTCGAACCCCTCTGAATTGGTCAAAAACCAGGGAACGACCACTCGTGGGTCCGGATATCATTCAACATGCCGAAGAACAAGTCCATATCATTCGAGAAAATCTCAAGGCGGCTTAGGACCGCCAGAAGAGCAACTATGATCGCAAACGATGGGTTTTGACTTATCAACCCGGTGATCAAGCTTATCTGCATGTCACTCCTACGAAGGGCACTCACCGCTTCGGAATCAAGGGTTAGTTAGCTCCACGCTACATTGGTCCTTTCCGCATTGTTGCAAGACGTGGTCAGGTGCCATATAAATTGGAGCTGCCGCCGCAATTCTCTCACATCCACGACGTCTTCCATGTGTCGCAACTTCGTCGTTGCTTCAAGGAATCTCCACACAGAGCAATGGATCACGAGATGCTCGAATAGCAAGATGACCTATCTTATAAGGAGCATCCGATCCGCATCCTCGATGAAGCTGAACGTCGGACCCGTCAGAAGACGACCAAGAAAGTGCAGTGCTCGAATCATACTGAAGATGAAGCCACTTGGGAACGCGAGGATCATCTTCGGGAAGAATATCCCGACCTCTTTCCTTCTACCTCCTGAATTCTCGGGACGAGAATTTCTTTTAGAGGAGGAGAATTTGTAACACCCCTGTGTAATAACCTTTGTGATCATCTGCTAATAATGCCAAGTCATCCTCATTTGCAGTGCTTAGTCACATTGGTTAAAGATTCAAATCAATCCTTCTCTGAAAATCAACTCAAATTCAAAAGTGCAAAATGAAGATGCTCAAATCATGTTGGAAAAATGTTCACCTTATAGCAAATAATCCAAAACCAATTGCTGTTAAGGAACACAACATCATCATCAACTCTAAATAGGCCTAATGCATTTTAACAGAGCCAAAACAGCATTTAAAATGCCCTATTCATTTTTGAATAAATTCAAATGGGTTCCAAAAATGCCCAAACTTTTTGTGGCAGTGTTGGGTATTGCAAAGTAAATATGTGAGCAAGTTTCACATTTTTGCAAATCCATTTGGAGGTTCAAAATAATGCCAAACCTTCTCTGTAAAAAGAAAAAGGCAGAAACAAAAAAATAAAGGAAAGAGGCACTGTGCACTGGGCCTAAGTGCACAGTGCCCCGACCCCATCCCACCAGGCCCATCTCCCTTTCTCTCACCTGCGTGTTGCCGCCGCCTTGGACGCGAGCGAGCGCGCGCTCCGGCCGTTCGCCGACACGGCGACACCCACCGAAGCCCCATCGACAAGGGGATAAGGCCCCGGCCTCGTGCGTTCCCCCTGGTCCTCCCCGTTCACTCCTTCCTCTCCCCTCGCTCGCTTCTCCCCTCTCTCCCGCCAGATCCATCGAGGCCCAACATGGTCGCCGCCGTTCTCCGTCGTCCACGCAGCCACGGCCACCGCATCGCCTCGCCGTCTTGTCCGTCGCCTTCGCCGACCTCGACTACCTCGACCTCGACCTCGACCACGAGCACGAGCAGGAGAGCTCTGCTACATCGGGATCGAGCCATTCCCTTTTCTTCGGCCGCCGGCGATCCTCCTCCGTCTCTGGTGCCTTGGCTGCTCCTAAACTTCCAAGGGCCATCGGCGTGCCGCTCGGTGAGCTTCTCCGTCTCCTGCTCCCCTTCGTTCTCCTCTTCACGTGCCGTAGCTAGCTACTGCTGCGCCCGAGCTCTGTTTGCCGCCGATGAGCTCGTGGTCGTGGCCATGGCCCTTTTCGCGATCGCCTGAGGCCTCCGCCATGCTCCTGGTGCTCCCAGGAGCCCAACCAGCATGCGCACGAGCCTCCCCGTGTCCCCTAGTATCATATCCATCGAGGTCCCGTACGCGCTGCCGCCATAGCTCGACACCGGCCGCGTTTCCGGCGACCATTTGGTCCGGCACCACCACCAAACGACGCGGCACACTTCGGCCGTTCGAACGCAAGTAGCCGCGCGCGAAACAACCCCTTGTGGCGGATTTCCGACGCACTACGGCGACGCGCCACCGCGGATTTGGTCGCCGGAGCTCTCTCTGGCACCGACGCCGATGTGGTTCGGTGGGCCCCGCCCCTGGGTCGCTGACCAGTGGGCCCTGGGGGCCCCGTTGACTGGGTTGACTGAGTCAACGTGCTGACTGGGCAGCCCCCAGCCACTGACATGTGGGCCCTCCTCTTGTAATTAGTCTAATAAACGTTTTTATAAACAAAAGGAATTACTTTATCCTAATCACTCACTGACATATGGGGCCCACACCCCTAATTAACCCTGTTAGTTAGTTTAAACCACTGTTAAGCTAACAGAGGCTGACATGTGGGTCCCACTGGACCCAAAGGTCAGGTTTGACCCAGGTCAGCCGACCTGTTGACTGCTGACGACATCCCCACACAATGCTGACATCATAATGAATTTCTGTTAATAAAAATATTTCCAGAAAATACTTTAATCTTTGATAATTCATAAAAAATAAACCGTAGCTCGGATCAAAAAACTTTGTACATGAAAGTTGCTCAGAACGACAAGACGAATCCAACCGTGCCATACGTTTCCATGTCGGGACCCTCTACGGAGGTGAACCCGCAAATTTTTGCCTGTTTCCGGTAGATGAATAGTGCATATATACCGGTTAATAAATCCCACTTTAATCCTAAAATAACTAATATGATTTAGACATGTCTTTAGGCAACCCTGCACTGCACCGTAGGCATGGCATACTCTGTGTTGCATAAGTTTGTTGTGTATTTATTTGTTTCCTCCCCCTCTTCTCTTTCGGTAGACCCCGACACCGACGCTGCTCCGGAGACCGACGACACCACTGATGACCTTGCCCTTGCCGCCGAGCAACCAGGCAAGCACCCCCATTTTGAACATTCCGATATCGCCTATTCTCTTCTCTCTTATGCTTGCATTAGAATTGCTGATGCTACTGCTTTACCTATTCTGATGCATAGCCTAAATTTGTAACCTACTGTTGATAATTACCTGCTTTCCTAAACTGTTTAGCATAGGTTGGTTAGAGACCCGTCAGAGACCCCATTTTGACCCAACTGCTCCGCTGGATTATCAGAAGACCCGATCAGCGGGATTGAAGACCAGGCCCCGGCACCGCACATCACCCCCCCCCCCCTAGTTGTACGACACTACCGGGTTACTATCGAGTGCCGAGGGTGATACCTCGTCAGCACTTCTGATGATAACCTTGTAGGTTAGTTCATCGGTTGTGGTCATCGAGGGCGATTCCTCTTTCTCCACTCCCAGTAACGACGTTGTCATGCAACTCCTCAAGAGTGGACCTCGAGGGTGATTCCTCCTTAGTTCACCTTGACGATTACATCAGGTGGAATTCCATCGAGGGTGATTTCTCAGGGTTCCCCCTTAGTGTTCTGGACACACGGATACTATGACTATACCACATAACCATGATACTAAAGTCGGGTCGGCCCTGATGGATACCCGCGCGAGCAAGTGATGCGATTGTTGTGTAGTCGGGTGACTAGAGAGAGTACCCGCGAGCTAATTACGAGGCGTGGCCGGGCATCCCTAGCCCTTGCCGCAAGTCCTGGAGATGGGGCGATGGGGTCACATCGATCGTGAGTCTCTGCTCGTTATCGCGCGCTCCTAATTCACTAACAGTTTGGATATTTGATCCGAGTGGGCCTCTGGCCCGATAGCACTAACCATCACGTGGGAACAGGTATGGGCACTCTGCGTCGTGGCATCAGCCGAAGCTTGCTGGACATCAGCAAGGAGCGGCACACGCTGAGTTGGACCGCGTTAAGCAACCGCCTTGATAGTGTGGGTTGCTAGGTCTGCTTTCGGCCGTGAACATAACGTGCAGGAGCGCTCAGGGCGAGGGGCCTAGCCCCCTAGGCGCATAGGTTTAGTCCGGCGTGCTGACCTCTTTGTTAAGCCTAGGTCGGGTTGCGGCGTATCGTTTGGCCGAGGTCGGGCATGACCCAGGAAAGTGTGTCCGGCCGGAGTTAATTGAGCGTGCTGGGTAAGTTGGTGCACCCCTGCAGGGAAGAACTAATCTATGCATAGCCGATCCTCAGTAACGGACGCTCGGAGTTGTATCCCGATCGATGCAACTAGAACTGGGTACTTGTGATGAGAGATGGATACTAGGGCTCTGGAATTACTTTCTCGCAGGGAGTCGAGAAAGGATCTCTGGCCGAGGTTGATACTTAATGCTACTACTTTATACTGTACTAATCTACACTCTTCTAATGCTGCAAGACGCTTGAAGATGCTAGTCTTCGATAGGACTAGGATTTCTCTCTATTCTGGCATTTCTGCAGCCCAGTCCACATATATAGCCCTTCTTTGATAATGTTGCATATGTAGTGTAGATCCTTGCTTGCTGAGTACTTCGGATGAGTACTCACGGTTGCTTTGCTTCCTATTTTTCCCCATATATCCTTTTGATGCGACCAGACGATGGAGCCCCGGAGCCAGCTGCCCTCGCCGATGACTACTACTACCACCCCGAGGGTGGTTACTACTATGAGCTTGCCGACGACCAGGAGTAGGATCGGAGGGTCCCAGGCAGGAGTCCTACGCCTTTCGATCGTAGCTTTTGTTTTGCCCCGCCTTTCTAAAGGCTTATCTGTTTCTGTTTCATATCTGTACTCAAATATCTCATGCTTCCGTTGACGCTTGTACACGAGCTTATGTATTCGAGCCCTCGAGGCCCCTGGCTTGTAATATAAGGCTTGTATGACTTTATTTATGTTTTAGAGTTGTGTTATGATATCTTCAAGTGAGTCCTTAGGCTTGATCATGTGCATTTGCGTGTATGATTAGTGCATGATTAAGCTGGGGTCGTCACAGGGGGCACGCCCCTATGGCTTGTGGCCTCCTCGTGGGTCTCCTGGACTCCTCTCCATGTCTCGTGGGTTTCTTCTGGTCCAAGAAAAATCACCGTAAAGTTTTATTCCGTTTGGACTCCGTTTGATATTCCGTTTCTGTAAAAGTAAAAAACAAGGAAAAAACTGGCACTGGGCTCTAGGTTAATAAGTTAGTCCCAAAATTAATAGAAAATACCATATTAATCCATATAAAACATCCAAAACAGATAATATAATAGCATGGAACAATAAAAAATTATAGATATGTTGGAGACGTATCACTATGCGTTGGCAATAGTTGTAGAAGCAATAGTTGGCAAGACGACCACATGACGACACGATGATGGAGATCATGGTGTCATGCTGGTGACGATGGAGATCATGTCGGTGCTTTGGAGATGGAGATCAAAAGCACAAGATGATGATGGCCATATCATGTCACATATTTTGATTGCATGTGATGTTTATCATTTATGCATCTTATTTTGCTTAGGACGACGGTAGCATTATAAGATGATCCCTTCACTTAATTTCAAGATAAATGTGTTCTCCCTAAGTATGCACCATTGCGAAAGTTCATCGTTTTAAAGCACCTCATGATGATCGGGTGTGATAGACTCTATGTTCGCATACAACGGGTGTAAGCCAGTTTTACACATGCGGAATACTTGGGTTAAACTTGACGAGCCTAGCATGTACAGACATGGCCTCAGAACACAAAAGACCGAAAGGTTGAACATGAGTCAAATAGTAGATATGATCAACATGGAGATGTTCACCGTTGATGACCACCCCATCTCACTTGATGATCGGACATGGGTTGGTTGATATGGATCATGTAAACACTTAGACAACTTGAGGGATGTTGATTTAAGTGGGAGTTCACTAGTAATTTGATTAACTAAACCAATTATCATGAACATAGTCTTAGTGTCTTTGCAAATTAATGTTGTAGATCAATGGCTCGCGTTGTAGCTCCCCTAAATTTTAATGTGTTCCTAGAAGAAGCTAAGTTGAAAGATGATGGAAGCAACTATGCAGACTAGGTCCATAACTTGAGGATTATCCTCACTGCTGCACAGAAGACTTGTGTCCTTGAAGCACCGCTAGGTGTGCCACCAGCTCCCGCAAACCTGGACGCTATGAACATCTGGTAGACCAGGAATGATGACTACACGATAGTTCAGTGCGCCATGCTTTACGACTTAGAACCGGGGCTCCAAAGATGTTTTGAGCCCCACGGAGCATATGAGATGTTCCAGGAGCTGAAATTGGTATTTCAGGCTCATGCCCAGGTTGAGAGGTATGACACCTCAGACAAGTTCTTTAGCTACAAGATGGAGGAGAACAACTCCGTTAATGAGCATGTACTCAGAATGTTTAGGTACTACAACCACTTGAATCAGTTGGGAGTTAATCTTCCAGATGAAGTAGCGATTGCTAGAGTTCTTCATTCACTGCCACCAAGCTACAAGGGCTTTTTGATGAACTATAATATGCAAGGGATGGAGAAAATGATCCCTGAGATCTTCGCAATGCTTAAGGCCGCGAAGGTAGAAATCAAGAAAGAGCATCAAGTGTTGATGGTCAATTAGACCACCAACTTCAAGAAGGGCAAGGGAAAGAAAGGGAACTTCAAGAAGAATGGCAAGACAGTTGCTGCTCCCGTGAAAAAACCCATGGTTGGACCCAAACCCGAGACTGAGTGCTTCTATTGCAAGGGGAAGGGCCACTGGAACCGGAACTGCCCCAAGTACTTGGCAGATAAGAAGGCTGGCAATGTCAACATATGTATATTTGATATACATGTTATTGATGTGTACCTTACTAGTGCTCATAGTAGCGCCTGGGTATTTGATACTGTCGGTGTACTAAGTATTGGGACACTAGTACCCCGTACTTGTGCACGGGCAGTTGTAGCCATCCTCGCGACAAGACTTGCCGGGAACAGCTCGAGGTCGATTCAAGCCATCAAAGAAATCATCAAGTCAGGGATCTGAGGATCAGCAGATAAGCAAAGCTGGAATCCGAAGGCCGGTTTCCCCGGCAAGATCCTTGCTGGGATGACTTGGCGCCCGGCAAGGCTTGGCGCCCGGCAAGGCTTGGGGCCCGGCAAGGTTCAGCGCCTGGCGGGATTCTGCCACTGTGCCACCGCTTCGGCACAGTAACAAACCTGACATTCTGGGTCCTTCTCTGGATGCGTGGCAACGCGCCAGTGGAGGAGAGCTTAAGCGGTGCTGATGGGATGGCCCCTTTTTCCATCCCCAAGAAAGTGAGGACACCTAAACGGACACCTCACGGTGCATTAAATGCGCTTGTCCTAATCCGTCAGGGGTTAGGTATGATACCCTGTAGCTACTTTACACCTCAATGTATGTACATTTTGCCACTGTGGAGACCCCTTTGAGCATATAAAAGGAGGCCCAAGGCAACTGCTACAGAGGAGGACTTCTGGCCCATTCTGCATGCGTAGCTGCTCTTTGAATGTACTGTTCACTGCGAGCGCTCCTGAAGGCTGGGCTCAAGAACATCAATAAGAACACAAAGCAGGAGTAGGGTTTTACGCTGATCAGCGGCCCGAACCTCGGTAAAATCGCCCTGCGTCGATCGTTGGTTCTGCTCTTTGCGTATACCTCTCCCCCCGCCGAATCGTAAAGGGATCTCTCGGGATCCCATAGGTGTCGTACCCCGACATCTTTGGCGCGCCAGGTAGGGGGATTGAAGGTTGTGTGAACCTAATCTAGTGATCGGCGCCTTAGTTTCTTCATCATCTTCATCATCATGCCACCCAAGAAGAAGAGCGCTGCGACGGCGCAACCGTCCATGTCCGTTTTGCCTACACCTTCGCGTACAGGCGACGGCGTGGGTGCAGAAGGAAGAGGACTAGAACCCCCGCGGCGTTCTGGTGATCCGAGCCAAGCGAGCGGTATCATTCGCAGTGGCAGTGGTAACCTGCACGCCGCTGGATCTAGAGATGGCGTTGTGTTGCCTACAGGTGGCACAACGAACTCGAGAGATCGGAGGGCGCCTGCTGGAGCTCCCGCGCCGGCCTAAGCCTCACGACCTACCCAGGTCGTGCATGATGAGCGACATCATGGCGCTGGTGGTTCAGGGCGTCCCCATGAAAAGGTTTCTGCGCATAGATCCCAAGATGCGCGGGACCAGCATGCACACCGAGCTGCCGGCGGAGGTGGCGCACGGTCGCGTGACCATGGTGGTGCTCCTTCTAACATGGTTAGGAGCCAGAGCACCTCATGTACCTCGCACTTGTCGCTGCCATCTACGCCAGCGGAAGCCTTGGCACGTGCGCAGCTGCTCCTCGATTTTCCTCGCGCCCCGGAGAAGATGGAGGAGTGGCGAGCTACTATCCAGAGCCTCATCGGCTTCGCCAACAAAGATGGACCACAAGAGGCAGGGCCCTCGCAGCGGAGGCCCATCGATCCGGCGCAAGCCGATGTAGAGAAAACCGGAGGTGGTGCAACCACAGTGCACTCCCCTCCGCGGCACCAGCGGCGGCCGACAACTCAGCAAGTCGACCGCCATGAAGAAGTTTCCATGGTGTTGTCCGATCCACGGATGCACCATGATCAGCGTCAAGTTCTCCAGGAGCGAGGCGAGGAGGACGCTCGAACTACCATCGAGCGGCGACGGGAAGCGCGCTATCAGTCTGATAAGCGCGCGGGGCCGGCTGTCGATGAGCCTGCGCCAGGGGACGTAGGAGACTTGCCTTATGAGGTAGGGACTCCAGCGTTCACCCGTGAGCTGCGGCAAGTCCGGTGGCCCAATTCCCGAACCTTTAAGCCGGAGGTCCCGGAGAAGTATGATGGAAAGACCCATCCCTCGGAGTTCTTGAGCATCTACACCATTGCGGTGCAGGCTGCCGGGGGCCGAGATGACAAGATACTTGCCAACTACTTCCCGTTGGAGCTCAAACCCAACGTCAGGTCGTGGTTGATGCATCTGCCGGAGAATTCTATTTCTTCCTGGTCAGATCTGTGCCATCAGTTTGTTGGCGCATTTGTTGGAGGCCACAAAGCTCCTGGCCAAGAGAGCGATTTGCACATCATCCCTCAGAAGGAGGGCGAGTCCCTGCGCAAGTTTATCCAGAGATTTAGCCGGGTGCAGTACAATATTCCTGACGTTCATCCTGCCGCTGTCGTTAGCGCGTTCCACCAGAATGTGCGTAACCACAAAATGCGGGAAGAGCTGGCAATGAACAAAGTCAGGACTATCGCCGAGCTTTATGCTCTGGCCGACAAGTGCGCTCGAGCTGAGGAGGGGAGGAAACTCCCTGGTGAGGCTGTTGGCGCGGCAGGAGAGTCCGAAGATGAAGACGCCGCGGCCCCGTCAAGGAAAGGCCGGCGGCAGAACAGGAAGCGCCGAGGCAAGGCCGTGCATGCTGTCGAGGAATCCGACAACCCCGGCGCCGCCAAGGAGGCCAAGGTTGGCGACCCCGGCAAGGATCTTGCCGGGTGCCCTTCCTGTCAGACCTTGGCGGCTGCCGACAAGTCAGAGAACTCCGGCAAGCAGTATTGCAAGATCCATCGCACCAAGGGCCACGATCTCCAGAACTGCCGGCAAGTTGAGCAGCTTGCCGAGAAGCAGAGGGCCGAATACGAGAGGCGAGATAAGGAGAAGGCCCAAGATGGTGCTGAGGGGTCCGGCAAGAAGCGCGGTAGCCGAGGGGGTCGCCGTGGCAAGGCCAAGCAGCAAAAATATCGGCCCGCTCGGGGTCGAGATAAAGAAGGAGATGATGATGAGGAAGATGATGAATCCAGTGAGCAAGAATTCCAGAAGGCTATGGAGGCCATGTGCTTTGATGGGGGTGCCTCGCTGCATTCCTCCCACCGCAAACTCAAACAGTGGGTGCGGGAGGTCAATGCGGCAGAGCCATCCCCAGATGCATGTAGGCCCCTGAAGTGGTCCAGCATGCCTATCATTTTCGACGCCGAGGATCACCCTGATCGCACAACTGCGGTCGGGTGCTTGCCATTGTTGGTCTCACCAATGATTCGCAACCTCAAGGTGACGAAAATGTTAGTTGACGGCGGGGCCGGCCTAAACTTAATCTCACCGGATGTGCTCAGAAAGCTCCAGATTCCCGACGAGGACCTCGAGGAAACGGGTACGTTTCAAGGGGTCAATCCGGGAAGAACCCAGCCTAAGGGCAAGATTACGCTGCCGGTAACATTTGGCAGCGAACTCAACTTCAGGACCGAGAAGGTGGTGTTTGATGTCGCCAAGATCCCCATGTCGTACAATGGGATCCTTGGTCAGCCAGCGCTGGCTAAGTCTATGGCGGCATCACACTACGCGTACAACGTCTTGAAAATGCCTGGGCCGTTGGGCGTCATCACTATCCATTCTGATAAGAAGGATGCGCTCATCTGTGCCGACCAACTTTACCGGGAAGCAGTTACAGCACCTGCCGTCAAGGCATCTGCTCCTGCCGCTGGGACTCCCGGGGGGAAGAAGAACACCGGCAAGAACCTTGGAGCGAACTCCGGCAAGCGCACCTCCTCGGAGTGCTGCGCTTTCGTCGAGGACGTACCAGAGAGTTCCACCGGCAAGAACAAGAAGCCCAAGGCTGCTCCACCGGAGACCAAGAAGGTGCCTGTCAGAGAGGACGGAACGGGGGGAACTTTCACCATAAGTTCCACCCTAGATGACAAATAGGAAAGCGCGCTCGTTGCTTTCCTGCGGGCGAATGTCGACGTGTTTGCATGGCAACCGTCTGACATCCCCGGTGTTCCCAGGAAGGTAATTGAGCACCACCTCGCTGTCTATCCTCATGTGCGGCCCGTCAAGCAAAGGGTCAGGAGGTAGGCCTTGGAGCGGCAAGAATTCATTGCCGAAGAGATTAAAAAGCTGGAGGCGGCAGGACTGGTAAAAGGAGTGCTTCATCCAACCTGGTTGGCCAATCCGGTCGTAGTGCGGAAAGCGAATGGGAAATGGAGGCTTTGTATCGATTATACAGATATCAATAAAGCTTGTCCAAAAGATCCTTTTCCCTTGCCGCGCATCGACCAGATTGTGGATGCCACCGCTGGTTGTGATCTCCTGTCCTTCCTTGATGCCTATTCAGGGTATCATCAGATTTTTATGGCAAAAGAAGATGAAGAGAAGACCGCCTTTATCACCCCATGTGGTATGTATTGTTTTATACGAATGCCTTTCGGGTTGAAAAGTGCTGGTTCAACATTTGCCAGCGCAATCCAGATTGGTTTTGAGCCACAACTCCATAGAAATATGGAGGCGTATATGGATGATATAGTGGTCAAAACCAAAGACAAAGCAACGCTCATTCAAGACTTAGAAGAAACATTTGCAAACTTGTGCAAGATCAATTTGAAGCTCAATCCTGAGAAGTGCGTGTTCGGTGTTCCTTCCGGCAAGCTCCTCGGATTCTTTGTATCTTGCCGGGGAATCGAAGCGAACCCCGACAAGATCAAAGCTATTGAACAAATTGAAGCGCCGAGACGCGTCAAGGATGTGCGTCGTCTTGCCGGCTGTGTTGCTGCTCTAAACAGGTTTATTTCCAAATCTGCTGAGCGCGCCCTGCCCTTCTTCAAAATTTTGAAGAAGGCAGGTCCGATGAAATGGACTCCGGAGGCGGAGGCTGCGCTGCAAGATTTGAAGAAATACCTTTCCTCTCCGCCGACGCTAGTCGCGCCTAAACCAAGAGAGCCATTGCTGCTATATCTGGCAGCAACAAGTCAAGTGGTTAGCGCTGCGCTAGTGGCGCAGAGAGAAGCTGATGAGGAAGCAACACAAGTGGCAGGACCGCCAGATGACGCGGCAAGATCTTCCCCGGCAAGGGTTGATCCCGGCAAGATAGGATCTGCGCAAACAGAAGAACCCGTGCAGAAGAAGGTGGTGCAGCACCAGTTTATTTTGTTAGCTCTCTTTTACAAGGAGCTAGGTCAAGATATTCTGGTGTGCAGAAGTTGCTTTTCAGCCTCCTTATGGCCTCGAGGAAGCTGCGCCATTATTTTCAAGCATATGAGATCACCGTCGTCACTCGCTTTCCGTTGCAACGGATTTTGCAAAATCCGGAGGCAACTGGCAGGATCTTGGAGTGGGCATTGGAGTTGTCCAGCTTTGGCCTTAAGTTTGAAAGCACTTCGACGATCAAGAGCAGGGCCTTGGCGGAGTTCATTGTAGAATGGACCCCAACGCCAGATGAAGAAGTTCAAGAAACAACTCTTCCCGGCAAGGAAATTGATCAACAATGGGTTATGTACTTTGATGGGGCTTTCTCGCTGCAAGGCACCAGTGCTGGCGTGCTGCTTGTCGCACCCGCCGGAGAGCACCTCAAGTACGTAGTCCAAATGCACTTTCCCCGGGAGAGTTCGACCAACAACACTGCAGAATACGAGGGTTTGCTTGCCGGTCTCAGGATCGCGGCGGACCTTGGTATCAAAAAGCTCGTCATCAAAGGCAATTCACAACTTGTCGTCAGGCAAGTTAACAAGAGTTATCAAAGTCCATTGATGCAAGCCTACGTAGATGAAGTGAGGAAACTGGAAGAGCGCTTTGACGGTCTTCAAATGGAGCATGTTCCTCGTGCCGAAAACAGTGTTGTTGACGACCTATCAAAGCGTGCCGCCCTCAAGTTGCCTGTGGAACCAGGAACTTTTGTGCTCCAATTGACTCAACCATCCGTGGCGCCATCGATGCGGCAAGAAAAGAGAAGAAAGTTGAACTCTGGCCAGTACTTCCCGGCAGAGCTCCCCGGAGCCGCCGGCAAGGAAGTTGCCGGGATCGACAAGCCTGCCGGGGAACAACAGGCTCCGACAGGGCCTCAGGCCCTTGCTGTCGAGACGAACGTTCCCCCGGCAGAGGAGATGCCTTTAGTCCTAGCTGTCGAGCCTCAGGCTCCAGCATGGGCGCAGCACATTGTCCATTTCCTTCAGACAGGTAAACTCCCTGAGGAACAGGAAGAAGCAGAGAGAGTAGCCCGTCGGTCTGTTATGTACAAGTTCGTCGATGACGTCCTGTACAGAAAGAGACCAAACGGTGTGAAATTGAAGTGCATTCTTCGGGAGGATGGACTAGAGCTGTTGGCGGAGATACACAGGGGCATATGTGGTTCTCACATAGGGTCAAGAGCGCTTGCCGGGAAAGCATTCCGGCAAGGTTTCTTTTGGCCTACCGCTCTCCAGGATGCGACTGCACTAGTAACCAAGTGTGAAGCGTGCCAGTTTCATTTGAAGAAATTACATTAGCCAGCTCAAGCTCTTTAGACAATCCCTCTCTCCAGGCCATTTTCGGTCTGGGGGCTCGACATACTGGGCCCTTTCCCCCGTGCTACCGGGGGCTTTGAGTACTTGTACGTTGCTATCGACAAGTTCACAAAGTGGCCGGTGGTGGAAGCAGTGAGGAAGGTGACAGCGCAATCAGCTGTCAAGTTCTTCAAGGGAATTGTTTGCCGTTTCGGTGTGCCCAACAGGATCATCACTGACAACGGCACGCAGTTCACAAGTCGCACCTTCATGCAGTACGTCCAAGACCTTGGCGGCAAGATTTTTTTTGCCTCTGTTGCTCACCCAAGAAGCAATGGCCAAGCGGAGAGGGCCAATGCTGAAGTGCTGCGCGGTCTCAGGACCAGAACCTTTGACAGGTTGAAAAAGTGCGGAAGACGCTGGACTGATGAGTTGCCGGCGGTTCTTTGGTCAATCAGAACGACACCAAATTGAGCCACCGGCCAGACGCCCTTCGCACTGGTCTACGGAGCGGAAGCAGTTCTCCCCACGGAACTCATATACGGATCTCCTCGAGTGCTCGCTTATGCTGAGCTCGAGAAAGAGCAACTGTGGCAAGATGACGCTGTGCACCTTGAGGAGAATCGTCTTCAGGCTGCTGTGCGATCTGCACGCTACCAGCAAGCTTTGCGCCGCTATCATAGCCGCAAAGTTCATACCCGAAGCCTTGAGGAAGGCGACCTTGTTCTTCGGCGGATTCAGTCCGCCAAGAATTCAAACAAGTTGACGCCAAAGTGGGAAGGCCCTTATCAGGTAGTACGAGTCACCAGGCCTGGCGCTGTCCGCCTGGAGACCGAAGATGGCGTTCCAGTGAGTAATTCCTGGAATATCGAACATCTTCGCAAGTTCTACCCATAAGGCGCGGTTGCTGGGGGCTCCCGGCAACAACCCTTTTGTACAAGTCTTGCCGGCAAGGCATGTGATCCTTTATACAAAGCCAGGCACAGACCCTGAGCACAGATGAATAAATTTAAGTGTTGTACATTCCCTTATTGATTCCCATGTTCATATTTATATATATGCATGTTTGTCTAAGATGTTGTATGACACCTAATCCCGGTAAGTTCTAACGAACCGCCAAGGTTTCATGTCTTTATTTTCTCTTCTTTCTTTTTCTCAAAAGACAGAAGGATTCCTCGCGTGCACATTTGCCGGGGGGGAAGGGAGATATGAATACCAGTTGGCGACGTTCGGAATCGACGCTTGCCGGAGGAAGGACAAAGACAGAAAGCTAAGTCCTAAAAACTCAGAGCAAGTTTTTCTTTTATTACAAAGTTATTTCCTTGGACGATTCCGACTCTTGTATGGAAAATCTGCACGCGAAGGAACCCTTGTTGTAATCGGTCGCGCCCTTATTTTGTTTCGAGCCCGCTCAGCGATTTAAGTGGCTGCACTGAGAACACCAAGGAGTCTTGCCGGCCGCTGCGCCTCCAGCAGGCTGCTGAAGTCCCGCACCCAGTGCTCGCGGTAGGTTGCGCGCCGGCAAGTTTTTCAATAAGCGTAGGATGAACTCCATACATAAAGGAATCAGACAAGGAAAATAGCAAGCATGAACCTAAACATAAGCAAATTGTATTACATCCATGAGTTGCCGCAATTCTAACTTGAGACTTAATTGTCTTTTACATGAGATGATGACGGCAAGGAAAAAAAAGGGGGGAAGCACTCAATCCCTGCGTTGGCCTTCGATCCTTCTGATGGAGTCCACCTTCTCAAGGATAGGCGCGATGCACTCTTCAAGCACCTCAACATTTGCATCCCTTGGCAGATGGCCGAGCGCGTTGGAGAGGTCGATGCCGGGATTGCTGTGCACCACCTTGATGAGCACCTTGCGGAGGACGGCCCGGCAAAGCCGGCGAGTCTCGTTGGCCAGTTGGGTCGCCCGGCTAGACTGGAGCACCCTCAACGCGTTGATGATGCTTTCAAAGAACATCATCAACCTGGCACTTGGAGATATTCTTTCCTCGGAAGAATACTTGAAGTTCGACAGGCCCATGGTTGACAGTTCTGCGATAAGCTTCTCCGCGGTGGCGATGAGACGTCCAGTCCAGATCTCCACTCCCTTCTCATACTCGGTTTGGGCGGCGGCGGCACTCTTGAGCAGGTTCCTCTCTCCTTGGAGGTCCTTGAGTAGAGCCTTCTCACGAGCCCTGCCGGTCTCGAGAGACTTCTGCAGCGTGGTCAGCTTCAGCTCCAGAACCGCAATATTATCAGCCGCAGAGGAGAGCTGCTTGGTCTTGTCGGACAGGGCAACTTGCATCTCCGCTAAGGAGTGGAGGGTTTTTTCCCTATCCCCCTTGAGCGTTGAGAGCTCCTTGTCGTGCTCTTCGAGATCTGTTTCCAACCTCTTCACTTTGTCGCTCAGCTCGTTCTTGGAGGCCTCTGCAGCTTCGGCAGCATTGACGGCCTCCTTGAGCTTGCCGGCGTGACTTGCAGTCAGAACTTCGAGCGCCTCCTTATGTTTTTGCTCCAGCTCCTGGGTCCACCGCGCAACAAGATTCTCGATATCCTCATCCTTGCTACGAAGCTTGGCGGCGAGCGCCTGCTCACGTGCGGTGAGATCTTCCTCATGAGCATCAAGAGCAACAAGGCGCCCCGTCAGGAGGGCATCTTCGGCAGCAATCCTTTGAGCAGCTTCATCATGCGCCTTCTCCATATCGGATTGCTTCAGGAGGATCTCATTCCACTACTGGCTCACTTGTTCCCGGCCGGCAACCAACTCTTGGAGGGCCTCGGCGTGCCAGATCTGCATTTGTGCGACGCGCCTTTCAAAATCCGCTTTGGCCGCCTCGACAACTGCCATTCTGGAGTCAGCTTTGTCTTTCCGGGCGCGACGGAGAGCCTGGAGCTTGCGGAAATTCTCGCCCATGGCTTGAAGGAGCTGATCCTCTTCAGATTTGCCGCTGCTAGTGCTGGGGTCGTCAACAACTTCGAGCCCGGCAGCAGCAATGATTTCTTCAAAAACTTCTCCTTCGGCTGGTGCCCCAGTGCTTGTCGTCCCCGGCAAGTTGACGAACAGGTTCTCGCCAACCTTGAGGTACTTGCTGGATGAGGGGCCTTCAGATGTTGATGGCTGGTCTTCAGTGGCCGCCTCACCAGTGGTAGGGGGCTCTGTGGCCGGTGCAGCGCCTGGCGCTCCTGCGGCAGGAATGCTGTCAGTGCGGTCCTCAGCCTCCCTGTCGCCCCCTTCAGCAGGTTCTTCGGCGGTTTCTTCTTGTGCTGTCTTGGCAGCCTCCCCGTCAAGAGCACCACCAGCCTCGATAGTGTCATCCTTGGTGGCCTCGCTGGCGGCGATCCTGTCTGCTTCGGCGGCGGCATCCCTGGCGGTCTCCTCGATGACAACGTCGACGTCCATGTGTTCCATCACAGGGAACTCTGAAGGGCGAAGGAGGAAAACAGAATAAGATCGAGGTTGGAGTTTGAAGTGACTAAAGACAGAGAGATAAGAGAAAAAGGGTAACAAGCACTCTGAGGCAATTGAGTACCTGCGTCGGGCTGTCGGGAGGTGGCTTCGCTCCTCCTGGCAACTCCGGTTGCCGGGGGCGTGTTGCCGGAGTCCGCGCTTGCCGGCTCCTCCTCAATTAGGACGGGCTCGTCGGCAGGATCTCTTGCCGGGGACGTGCTTGTGGGCAGAGCGGTCGATGAAGGAGGCACAATGGGGGTGTCTTCCGACAGCTCTCCTTGTTGCCGTTCTTCTCCTGCGAACCCAAAGATATCAGCGGCAAGAATGAAAGCCTCGGCACCCGCCAGCGAAAAAAAGAACAATGAACTTACGCTGGGGGCTGTGCTGGGGGCTGCGCTGGGGGCTGCGTTGAGGACTGGACTCCGGGCTGACAACGACGGTTTCTGGCACACTAGTGGAGCCTGCCGGGGGCTCGTCACCCGTAGAAGTCCTTGACCTCTTTGTCATCCTCTCCAGCAATGTTTCTGTGTCACTACAGAGACAATACGAACAACTTAGTAAGATTGATCCAAGATTGGAAGGTAAAAGCTGTGGCAAAGTACTCACTCTTCCTCCTCTCGCTCCGGACTAAAGCCGGAGATGTCGAAGTCGACCTCCGCTGCGATGTCTGGGTGGGGAGGCGGAGGGGGAGTCCTAGGCCGCTTGGCTGTGGTAGGCGCCGGGACAGCTTCTGGTGCGGTAGTATGAGACCCTCCTGCCGCCCCAGCAGTGGCCGCTGGTGTGGGTCTTGCGCGCCGCGCAGGCTGTTGACGAGCCCCCTGCCGTGGTCTAGTCTTGCCGGGGGTTTCGCCGCTCGAAGAAGGCTGGCTTGCTGGGATGCCAGATGCAGCCTTCCGAAGAACACGCTTCGTCTTCTTCGGGGGTGGGGGCTCTTCTCGCGTCTCTTCTTCGGCCGTGTCCTCGCCGGACGAGCTCTCAGCGGCTGCGCTGCTCTCCTCCCCGGCAACCTTGCCCTCCCCGGCAGGCTTTACCTCCACTACCACCTCTGCGTCGCTGGCTTCCCACTCTGTGAAGCCGACGCTGCCGGCCTCCGCGGCAAGATTTGCCTCCTCCACCCTAGTAGCAATGTAAGCTACTTCTTGGTCGGTGGTGGCTCGGATGAAATCTGACTCTTACCGGACAGGCTTCTCCGTCAAACTGTCAAAAAACTTCTGCGCTTCCTCCTCGGATGGCTCGGCCCAGGTCGGGTCAAGACCGTGGGCATTGAACATCGGCATGAAGGCAATGATTGACCCCAAGGCAGATTTGTTGCACAAGGGGACAATCCTTGCCGGCAGCCGGTGCTTGTCTTCGCGCTGGAATAACTTTTGACGGAGAGCGCCAAGCTGCATAGCGGTCAGATTGTTGTTTAGCCCGGGGCGCAATCTCATGATATCTGCCACGTTCATATATTCCCAAGCTGGCCTTCCCCTGTTCTGCAGAGGGGCAATGCGGCGGCGGAGAAAGTCGAAGCCGATCATCTCCATCGTCAGTCCGGCAGCCTTCAGGCGGAGGATCCTGGTGGTGGCAATTGTGAGCCTCTCGTCCTCCGCAGCGGGATCGCTCCAATCCTTGCCGCGGACCACCTTCTGTTGCCAGGGATGACAAAAAGGATGGGGATCTGCTTCCTGGATCCAGCACCATTCAGCCCGCCACTCGTCCCACTTTTCGTGGTAAACTCCTTCTGGGTATATTTCCTTATTCCAAGCTCTTGGAATCCAGGTGATAGAACCAGAGAGAGCCTCTCCTTTTTGGATGCGAGGGAAGAAATAATGGCGAAAAAGAGCAGAATTGGGGATCACGCCAACAAAGTTTTCACAGAGATGGGTAAAGATAGACATGCAAAGTACCGCATTCGGTGTGAAATCGAGAAGACGGAAGCCGTATGTGTACATGATATCATTGAAGAAGTCGGAAAAGGGGGGACAGAGCCCGCAATAGAAATATGCAGTGAAGAAAGGGTATCTGTCCGATCCGCCTTTGGAACAAGCACCTGGGATTACGCGTGTGGCGGGGTGAGCTTGCGTCCCTTTCGCCCACATGCATTGGTATCGCCCCTTCAGAGCTTCAGCATCGAGCGTTGGAGGGAAGACGACGAGCCTCTTCCGTATCTTCGCCAGTTCGCCCTCCGGAACATCGGCTTTCGCCTCCTTGCCCTTGCCTTTGCTGGCCTTGGGTGGCATGGCGACTGTGAGGACGGGAGCTGGGAGTGGGGCGAGCGTGGAAGCAGCGGGCGGAAGAGGAAAAGGCTTCGCTCTGAGCTCAAGAGGAGGAAGGCGATGGCGATGGCCAGATTGAGAAGAAGAGGGGGTAAATAGGTTTGTGCCTCTGCGACTTCTCCTTTTTATGGGGAAGGAGCGGGGCCGCCTCTTTTATTCCCCAATGTGAATGCACCTCTATAGGCGCGAGGCAGTTGCAGCCTTTTTGGCACGCTTCCCACATCGCGCGCTCCGTGCGCGTAGTAGGGGGCACAGTAAAACGAGATATTTATGAGGAGTTAATTCCCTGCCACGCGTGCCCGTGCACTGTTTGGGCCTAGCCCAACAACGCCTCGCACTCGTGTATGGTCTAGGCCCGGGGGCTCCTGTCGGTGTACTAAGTATTGGGCCACTAGTACCCCGTACTTGTGCACGGGCAGTTGTAGCCATCCTCGCGGCAAGACTTGCCCGGAATAGCTCGAGGTCGATTCAAGCCATCAAAGAAATCATCAAGTCAGGGATCTGAGGATCAGCAGATAAGCAAAGTTGGAATTCGAAGGCCGGCTTCCCCGGCAAGATCCTTGCCGGGATGACTTGGCGCCTGGCAAGGCTTGGCGCCCGGCAAGGCTTGGCGCCCGGCAAGGCTCAGCGCCTGGCGGGATTCTGCCACTGTGCCACCGCTTCGGCACAGTAACAAACCTGACATTCTGGGTCCTTCCATGGATGTGTGGCAACGCGCCAGTGGAGGAGAGCTTAAGCGGTGCTGATGGGTTGGCCCCTTTTTCCATCCCCAAGAAAGTGAGGACACCTAAATGGACACCTCACGGTGCATTAAATGCGCTTGTCCTAATCCGTCAGGGGTTAGGTATGATACCCTGTAGCTACTTTACACCTCAATGTATGTACATTTTGCCACTTTGGAGACCCCTTTGAGCATATAAAAGGAGGCCCAAGGCAACTGCTACAGAGGAGGAGAACTTCTGGCCCATTCTGCATGCGTAGCCGCTCTTTAAACATACTGTTCACTGCGAGCGCTCCTGAAGGCTGGGCTCAAGAACATCAATAAGAACACAAAGCAGGAGTAGGGTTTTACGCTGATCAGCGGCCCGAACCTGGGTAAAAATCCTCACGCGTCGACCACTGGTTCTACTCTTTGCGTATACCTCTCCCCCCGCCGAATCGTAAAGGGATCTCTCGGGATCCCATAGGTGTCGAACCCCGACATCTTTGGCGCGCCAGGGAGGGGGATTGAAGGTTGCGTGAACCTGATCTAGTGCTCGGCGTCTTAGTTTCTTCATCATATTCATCATCATGCCACCCAAGAAGAAGAGCGCTGCGACGGCGCAACCGTCCACGTCCGTTTTGCCTACACCTTCGCGTACAGGCGACGGCGTGGGTGCAGAAGGAAGAGGACTAGAACTCCCGCGGCGTTCTGGTGATCCGAGCCAAGCGAGCGGTATCGTTCGCAGTGGCAGTGGTAACCTGCACGCCGCTGGATCTAGAGATGGCACTGTGTTGCCTACGGGTGGCACAACGAACTCGAGAGATAGGAGGGCGCCTGCTGGAGCTCCCGCGCCGGCCCAAGCCTCACGACCTACCCAGGTCGTGCATGATGAGCGACGTCATGGCGCTGGTGGTTCAGGGCATCCCCATGAAAAGGTTTCTACGCATAGATCCCAAGATGCGCGGGACCAGCATGCACACTGAGCTGCCGGCGGAGGTGGCGCACGGTCGCGTGACCGTGGTGGTGCTCCTTCTAACATGGTTAGGAGTCAGAGCACCTCACGTACCTCGCACTTTTCGCCGCCACCTACGCCAGCGGAAGCCTTGGCATGTGCGCAGCTGCTCCTCGATTTTCCTCCTGCCCCGGAGAAGATGGAGGAGTGGCGAGCTACCATCCAGAGCCTCATCGGCTTCACCAACAAAGATGGACCGCAAGAGGAAGGGCCCTCGCAGCGGAGGCCCATCGATCCGGCGCGAGCCGATGTAGAGAAAACCGGAGGTGGTGCAACCACAGTGCACTCCCCTCCGCGGCACCAGCGGCGGTCGACAACTAAGCAAGTCGACCGCCATGAAGAAGTTTCCACGGCGTCGTCCGATCCACGGATGCGCCGTGATCAGCGTCAAGTTCTCCAGGAGCGAGGCAAGGAGGACGCTCGAACTACCATCGAGCGGCGACGGGAAGCGCGCTATCAGTCTGATAAGCGTGCGGGGCCGGCTATTGACGAGCCTGCGCCAGGGGACGTAGGAGACTTGCCTTATGAGGTAGGAACTCTGGCGTTTACCCGTGAGCTGCGGCAAGTCCGGTGGCCCAATTCCCGAACCTTTAAGCCGGAGGTCCCGGAGAAGTATAACGGAAAGACCCATCCCTCGGAGTTCCTGAGCATCTACACCATTGTGGTGCAGGCTGCCGGGGGCCGAGATGGCAAGATACTTGCCAACTACTTCCCGTTTGTGCTCAAACCCAACGTCAGGTCGTGGTTGATGCATCTGCCGGAGAATTCTATTTCTTCCTGGTCAGATCTGTGCCATCAGTTTGTTGGCGCCTTTGTTGGAGGCCACCAAGCTCCTGGCCAAGAGAGTGATCTGCACATCATCCCTCAGAAGGAGGGCGAGTCCCTGCGCAAGTTTATTCAGAGATTTAGCCGGGTGCAGTACAATATTCCTGACGTTCATCCTGCCGCTGTCGTTAGCGCGTTCCACCAGAACGTGCGTAACCGCAAAATGCGGGAAGAGCTAGCAATGAACAAAGTCAGGAGTATTGCCGAGCTTTACGCTCTGGCCGACAAGTGCGCTCGAGCTGAAGAGGGGAGGAAACTCCCTGGTGAGGCTGTTGGCGCGGCGGGCGAGTCCGAAGATGAAGATGCCGCGGCCCCGTCAAGGAAAGGCCGGCGGCGGAACAGGAAGCGCGGAGGCAAGGCCGTGCTTGCTGTCGAGGAATCCGACAACCACGGTGCCGCCAAGAAGGCCAAGGTTGGCGACCCCGGCAAGGATCTTGCCGGGTGCCCTTCCTGTCAGGCCTTGGCGGCTGCCGACAAGTCGGAGAACTCCGGCAAGCAGTATTGCAAGATCCATCGCACCAAGGGCCACGATCTCCAGAACTGCCGGCAAGTCGAGCAGCTTGCCGAGAAGCAGAGGGCCGAATACAAGAGGCGAGATAAGGAGAAGGCCCAAGATGGTGCTGAGGGGTCCGGCAAGAAGCGCGGTGGCCGAGGGGGTCGCCGCGGCAAGGCCAAGCAGCAAAAGGATCGGCCCGCTCGAGGCCGAGACAAAGAAGGAGATGATGATGAGGAAGATGATGAATCCAGTGAGCAAGAATTCCAGAAGGCTACGGAGCCCATGTGCATTGATGGGGGTGCCTCGCTGCATTCCTCCCACCGCCAACTCAAACAGTGGGTGCGGGAGGTCAATGTGGCAGAGCCATCCCCAGATGCATGTAGGCCCCTGAAGTGGTCCAGCACGCCTATCATTTTCGACGCCGAGGATCACCCTGATCGCACAACTGCGGTCGGGTGCTTGCCATTGTTGGTCTCGCCAATGATTCGCAACCTCAAGGTGACGAAAATGTTAGTTGACGGCGGGGCCGGCCTAAACTTAGTCTCACCGGATGTGCTCAGAAAGCTCCAGATTCCCAACGAGGACCTCGAGGAAACGGGTACGTTTCAAGGGGTCAATCAGGGAAGAACCCAGCCTAAGGGCAAGATTACGTTGCCAGTAACATTTGGCAGCGAGCTCAACTTCAGGACCAAGAAGGTGGTGTTTGATGTCGCAAAGATCCCCATGTCATACAATGGGATCCTTGGTCGGCCAGCGCTGGCTAAGTTTATGGCGGCATCACACTACGCGTACAACGTCTTGAAGATGCCTGGGCCGTTGGGCGTCATCACTATCCATTTCGATAAGAAGGATGCGCTCATCTGTGCCGACCAACTTTACCGGGAAGCAGTTGTAGCACCTGCCATCAAGGCACCTGCTCCTGCCGCTGGAACTCCCGGGGGGGAGAAGAAGACCGGCAAGAACCTTGGCGCGAACTCCGGCAAGCGCACCTCCTCGGAGTGCTGCGCTTCCATCGAGGACGTACCAGAGAGTTCCACTGGCAAGAACAAGAAGTCCAAGGCTGCTCCACCAAAGACCAAGAAGGTGCCTGTCAGAGAGGACGGAACGGGGGGAACTTTCACCATAAGTTCCACCCTAGATGACAAATAGGAAAGCGCGCTTGTTGCTTTCCTGCGGGCGAATGTCAATGTGTTTGCATGGCAACCGTCTGACATCCCCGGTGTTCCCAGGAAGGTAATTGAGCACCATCTTGCTGTCTGTCCTCATGCGCGGCCCGTCAAGCCAAGGGTCAGGAAGCAGGCCTTGGAGCGGCAAGAATTCATTGTCGAAGAGATTAAAAAGCTGGAGGCGGCAGGACTGGTCAAAGGAGTGCTTCATCCAACCTGGTTGGCCAATCCGGTCGTAGTGCGGAAAGCGAATGGGAAATGGAGGCTTTGTATCGATTATACAGATATCAATAAAGCTTGTCCAAAAGATCCTTTTCCCTTGCCGCGCATCGACCAGATTGTGGATGCCACCACTGGTTGTGATCTCCTATCCTTTCTTGATGCCAATTCAGGGTATCATCACATTTTTATGGCAAAAGAAGATGAAGAGAAGACCGCCTTTATCACCCCATGTGGTACGTATTGTTTTATACGAATGCCTTTCGGGTTGAAAAGTGCTGGTTCAACATTTGCCAGAGCAATCCAGATTGGTTTTGAGCCACAACTCCATAGAAATATGGAGGCGTATATGGATGATATAGTGGTCAAAACCAAAGACAAAGCAACGCTCATTCAAGACTTAGAAGAAACATTTGCAAACTTGCGCAAGATCAATTTGAAGCTCAATCCTGAGAAGTGTGTTTTCGGTGTTCCTTCCGGCAAGCTCCTCGGATTCTTTGTATCTTGCCGGGGAATCAAAGCGAACCCCGACAAGATCAAAGCTATTGAGCAAATTGAAGCGCCGAGACGCGTCAAGGATGTGCGTCGTCTTGCCGGCTGTGTTGCTGCTCTAAGCAGGTTTATTTCCAAATCTGCTGAGCGCGCCCTGCCCTTCTTCAAAATTTTGAAGTAGGCAGGTCCGATGAAATGGACTCCGGAGGCGGAGGCTGCGCTGCAAGATTTGAAGAAATACCTTTCCTCTCCGCCGACGCTAGTCGCGCCTAAACCACAAGAGCCGTTGCTGCTGTATCTGGCAGCAACAAATCAAGTGGTAAGTGCTACGCTAGTGGCGTAGAGAGAAACTGATGAGGAAGCAACACCAGCGGCAGGACCGCCAGATGACGCGGCAAGATCTTCCCCGGCAAGACAGGATCTGCGCAAACAGAAGAACCAGTGCAGAAGAAGAAGGTGGTGTAGCGCCCAGTTTATTTTGTTAGCTCTCTTTTACAAGGAGCTAGGTCAAGATATTCTGGTGTGCAGAAGTTGCTTTTCGGCCTCCTTATGGCCTCGAGGAAGCTGCGCCATTATTTTCAAGCACATGAGATCACCGTCGTCACTCGCTTTCCATTGCAACGGATTTTGCAAAATCCGGAGGCAACCAGCAGGATCGTGGAGTGGGCGTTGGAGTTGTCCAGCTTTGGCCTTAAGTTTGAAAGCACTTCGATGATCCAGAGCAGGGCCTTGGCAGAGTTAATTGCAGAATGGACCCCAACACCAGACGAAGAAGTTCAAGAAACAACTCTCCCCGGGAAGGAAATCGATCAGCAATGGGTTATGTACTTTGACGGGGCTTTCTCGCTGCAAGGCGCCGGTGCTGGCATGCTGCTTGTCGCACCCACCGAAGAGCACCTCAGGTACGTAGTCCAAATGCACTTTCCCCGGGAGAGTTCGACCAACAACACTGCAGAATGCGAGGGTTTGCTCGCCGGTCTCAGGATCGCGGCGGACCTTGGTATCAAAAAGCTCGTCATCAAAGGCGATTCACAACTTGTCGTCAGGCAAGTTAACAAGAGTTATCAAAGTCCATTGATGCAAGCCTACGTAGATGAAGTGAGGAAATTGGAAGAGTGCTTTGACGTTCTGCAAATGGAGCACGTTCCTCGTGCCGAGAACAATATTGCTGACGACCTGTCAAAGCGTGCCGCCCTCAAGTTGCCTGTGGAACCAGGAACTTTTGTGCTCCAATTGACTCAACCATCCGTGGCGCCATCGATGCGGCAAGAAAAGAGAAGAAAGTTGAACTCTGGCCAGTACTTCCCGGCAGAGCTCCACGGAGCCGCCGGCAAGGAAGTTGCCGGGATCGACATGCCTTCCGGGGAACAACAGGCTCCGGCAGGGCCTCAGGCCCTTGCTGTCGAGACAAACGTTCCCCCGGCAGAGGAGATGCCTTTACTCCTGGCTGTCGAGCCTCAGGCTCCAGCATGGGCGCAGCACATTGTCCATTTCCTTCAGACAGGTGAACTCCCTGAGGAACAGGAAGAAGCAGAGAGAGTAGCCCGTCGATCTGTTATGTACAAGTTCGTCGATGACGTCCTGTACAGAAAGAGACCAAACGGTGTGAAATTGAAGTGCATCCCTCGGGAGGATGGACTAGAGCTGTTGGCGGAGATACATGGGGGCATATGTGGTTCTCACATAGGGTCAAGAGCGCTTGCCGGGAAAGCATTCCGGCAAGGTTTCTTTTGGCCTACCACTCTCTAGGATGCGACTGCACTAGTAACCAAGTGTGAAGCATGCCAGTTTCATTCGAAGAAATTACATCAGCCAGCTCAAGCTCTTCAGACAATCCCTCTCTCCTGGCCATTTTCGGTCTGGGGGCTCGACATACTGGGCCCTTTGCCCCGTGCTACCGGGGGCTTTGAGTACTTGTACGTTGCTATTGACAAGTTCACAAAGTGGCCGGAGGTGGAAGCAGTGAGGAAGGTGATAGCGCAATCAGCTGTCAAGTTCTTCAAGGGAATTGTTTGCCGTTTCGGTGAGCCCAACAGGATCATCACCGACAACGGCACGCAGTTCACAAGTCGCACCTTCATGCAGTACGTCCAAGACCTTGGCGGCAAGATTTGTTTTGCCTCTGTTGCTCACCCAAGAAGCAACGGCCAAGCGGAGAGGGCCAATGCTGAAGTGCTGCGCGGTCTCAGGACCAGAACCTTTGACAGGCTGAAAAAGTGCGGAAGACCCTGGATTGATGAGTTGCCGGCGGTTCTTTGGTCAATCAGAACGACACCAAATCGAGCCACCGGCCAGACACCATTCGCTCTGGTCTACGGAGCGGAAGCAATTCTCCCCACGGAACTCATATACGGATCTCCTCGAGTGCTCGCTTATGATGAGCTCGAGCAAGAGCAACTGCGGCAAGATGACACTGTGCTCCTTGAGGAGAATCGTCTTCAGGCTGCTGTGCGAGCTGAACGCTACCAGCAAGCTTTGCGCCGCTATCATAGCCGCAAAGTTTATGCCCGAAGCCTTGAGGAAGGCGACCTTGTTCTTCGGCGGATTCAGTCCGCCAAGAATTCAAACAAGTTGACGCCAAAGTGGGAAGGCCCTTATCGGGTAGTACGAGTCACCAGGCCTGGCGATGTCCGCCTGGAGACCGAAGATGGCGTTCCAGTGAGTAATTCCTGGAATATCGAACATCTTCGCAAGTTCTACTCATAAGGCGCGGTTGCCGGGGGCTCCCGGCAACCACCCTTTTGTACAAGTCTTGCCGGCAAGGCATGTGATCCTTTGTACAAAGCCAGGCACAGACCCTGAGCACAGATGAATAAATTTAAGTGTTGTACATTCCCTTATTGATTCCCATATTCATATTTATATATATGCATGTTTGTCTAAGATGTTGTATGACACCTAATCCCGGTAAGTTCTAACGAACCGCCAAGGTTTCATGTCTTTATTTTCTCTTCTTTCTTTTTCTCAAAAGACAGAAGGATTCCTCGCGTGCACATTTGCCGGGGGGGAAGGGAGATATGAATACCAGTTGGCGACGTTCGGAATCGACGCTTGCCGGAGGAAGGACAAAGACAGAAAGCTAAGTCCTAAAAACTCAGAGCGAGTTTTTCTTTTATTACAAAGTTATTTCCTTGGACGATTCCAATTTTTGTATGGAAAATCTGCACGCGAAGGAATCCCGGCCGGCAACCAACTCTTGGAGGGCCTCGGCGTGCCAGATCTGCATTTGTGCGACGCGCCTTTGAAAATCCGCTTCGGCCGCCTCGACAACTGCCATTCTAGAGTCCGCTTTGTCTTTCCGGGCGCGATGGAGAGCCTGGAGCTTGCGGAAATTCTCGCCCATGGCCTGAAGGAGCTGATCCTCTTCAGATTTGCCGCTGCTAGTGCTGGGGTCGTCAACAACTTCGAGCCCGGCAGCAGCAATGATTTCTTCAAAAACTTCTCCTTCGGCTGGTGCCCCAGTGCTTGCCGTCCCCGGCAAGTTGACGAACAGGTTCTCGCCAACCTTGAGGTACTTGCTGGATGAGGGGCCTTCAGATGTTGATGGCTAGTCTTCAGTGGCCACCTCACCAGTGGCAGGGGGCTCTGTGGCCGGTGCAGCGCCTGGCGCTCCTGCGGCAGGAATGCTGTCAGTGCGGTCCTCAGCCTCCCTGTCGCCCCCTTCAGCAGGTTCTTCGGCGGTTTCCTCTTGTGCTGTCCTGGCGGCCTCCCCATCAAGAGCACCACCAGCCTCGACAGTGTCATCCTTGGTGGCCTCGCTGGCAGCGATCCTGTCTGCTTCGGCGGTGGCATCCCTGGCGGTCTCCTCGATGACAATGTCGACGTCCATGTGTTCCATCACAGGGAACTCTGAAGGGCGAAGGAGGAAAACAGGATAAGATCGAGGTTGAAGTTTGAAGTGACTAAAGACAGAGAGATAAGAGAAAAAGAGTAATGAGCACTCTGAGGCAATCGAGTACCTGCGTCGAGCTGTTGGGAGGTGGCTTCGCCCGTCCCGGCAACTCCGGTTACCGGGGGTGGGTTGCCGGAATCTGTGCTTGCCGGCTCCTCCTCAGTTGAGATGGGCTCGTCGGCAGGATCTCTTGCCGGGGACGTGCTTGTGGGCGGAGCGGTCGATGAAGGAGGCACAATGGGGGTGTCTTCCGACAGCTCTCCTTGTTGCCGTTCTTCTCCTGCGAACCCAAAGATATCAGCGGCAAGAATGAAAGCCTCGGCACCCACCAGCGAAAAAAAAAAAAGAACAATGAACTTACGCTGGGGGCTGCGCTGGGGGCTGCGTTGAGGACTGGACTCCGGGCTGACAATGATGGTTTCTGGCACTCTAGTGGAGCCTGCCGGGGGCTCATCACCCGTAGAAGTCCTTGACCTCTTCGTCATCCTCTCCAGCAAGGTTTCTGTGTCACTGCAGAGACAATACGAGCAACTTAGTAAGATCGATCCAAGATTGGACGGTAAAAGCTGTGGCAAAGTACTCACTCTTCCTCCTCTCGCTCCGGACTAAAGCCGGAGATGTCGAAGTCGACCTCCGCTGCGACGTCTGAGTGGGGAGGCGGAGGAGGAGTCCTAGGCCGCTTTGCTGTGGCAGGCGCCGGGGCAGCTTCCGGTGCGGTAGTATGAGACCCTCATCCCGCCCCAGCAGTGGCCGCTGGTGTGGGTCTCGCGCGCCGTGCAGGCTGTTGACGAGCCCCCTGCCGCGGTCCAGTCTTGCCGGCCACTTTCTTGCCGGGGGCTTCGCCGCTCAAAGAAGGCTGGCTTGCCGGGATGCTAGATGCAGCCTTCCGAAGGACACGCTTCGTCTTCTTCGAGGGTGGGGGTTCTTCTCGCGTCTCTTCTTCGGCCGTGTCCTTGCCGGACGAGCTCTCAGCGGCTGCGCTGCTCTCCTCCCCGGCAACCTTGCCCTCCCCGGCAGGCTTTACCTCCACTACCACCTCTGCGTCGCTGGCTTCCCACTCTGTGAAGCCGACGCTGCCGGCCTCCGCGGCAAGATTTGCCTCCTCCACCCTAGTAGCAATATAAGCTACTTCTTGGTCGGTGGTGGCTCGGATGAAATCTGACTCTTGCCGGACAGGCCTCTCCGTCAAGTTGTCAAAAAACTTCTACGCTTCCTCCTCGCTTGGCTCGGCCCAGGTCAGGTCAAGGCCGTGGGCGTTGAACATCGGCATGAAGGCAATGATTGACCCCAAGGCAGAATTGTTGCACAAGGGGACAATCCTTGCCGGCAGTCGGTGCTTGTCTTCGCGCTGGAATAACTTTTGACGGAGAGCGCCAAGCTGCATAGCGGTCAGATTGTTGTTCAGCCCGGGGCGCAATCTCATGATATCTGCCGCGTTCATATATTCCCAAGCTGGCCTTCCCCTGTTCTGCAGAGGGGCAATGCGGCGGCGGAGAAAGTCGAAGCCGATCATCTCCATCGTCAGTCCGGCAGCCTTCAGGCGGAGGATCCTGGTGGTGGCAATTGTGAGCCTCTCGTCCTCCGCAGCGGGATCGCTCCAATCCTTGCCAAGCCCTTGGAATCCAGGAAATAGAACCAGAGAGAGCCTATCCTTTTTGGATTCGAGGGAATAAATAATGGCGAAAAAGAGCAGAATTGGGAATCACGCCGACAGAATTTTCACAGAGATGGGCAAAGATAGACATGCAAAGTACCGCATTCGGCGTGAAAATCGAGAAGACGAAAGCCGTATGTGTACATGATATCATTGAAGAAGTCGGAAAAGGGGGGACAGAGCCCGCAATAGAAATATGCAGTGAAAAAAGGGTATCTGTCCGATCCGCCTTTGGAACAAGCACCTGGGATTACGCGTGTGGCGGGGTGAGCTTGCGTCCCTTTCGCCCACATGCATTGGTATCGCCCCTTCAGAGCTTCAGCATCGAGTGTTGGAGGGAAGACGACGAGCCTCTTCCGCATCTTCGCCAGTTCGCTCTCCGGAACGTAAGCTTTCGCCTCCTTGCCCTTGCCTTTGCTGGCCTTGGGCGGCATGGTGACTGTGAGGACGGGAGCTGGGAGTGGGGCGAGCGTGGAAGCAGCGGGCGGAAGAGGAAAAGGCTTCGCTCTGAGCTCAAGAGGAGGAAGGCGATGGCGATGGCCAGATTGAGAAGAAGAGGGGGGTAAATAGGTTTGTGCCTCTGCGACTTCTCCTTTTTATGGGGAAGGAGCGGGGCCGCCTCTTTTATTCCCCAATGTGAATGCGCCTCTATAGGCGCGAGGCAGTTGCAGCCTTTTTGGCACGCTTCCCAAATCGCGCGCTCCGTGCACGTAGTGGGTGGCACAGTAAAACGAGATATTACGGGCAGTTAATTCCCTGCCACGCGTGCCCGTGCGCTGTTTGGGCCAAGCCCAACAACACCTCGCACTCGTGTATGGTCTAGGCCCGGGGGCTCCTGTCGGTGTACTAAGTATTGGGCCACTAGTACCCCGTACTTGTGCACGGGCAGTTGTAGCCATCCTCGCGGCAAGACTTGCCGGGAACAGCTCGAGGTCGATTCAAGCCACCAAAGAAATCATCAAGTCAGAGATCTGAGGATCAGCAGATAAGCAAAGCTAGGATCCGAAGGCCAGCTTCCCCGGCAAGATCCTTGCCGGGATAGCCTGTGGAGCCCGGCAAGGCTCGGCGCCCGGCGAGATTCTGCCACTTTACCACTACTCCGGCACAACGACAAAACCTGACATTCTGGGTCCTTCTCTGGATGCGTGGCAACGCGCCAGTGGAGGAGAGCTTAAGCGGTGCTGATGGGATGGCCCCTTTTTCCATCCCCAAGAAAGTGAGGACACCTAAACGGACACCTCACGGTGCATTAAATGCGCTTGTCCTAATCCGTCAGGGGTTAGGTATGATACCCTGTAGCTACTTTACACCTCAATGTATGTACATTTTGCCACTGTGGAGACCCCTTTGAGCATATAAAAGGAGGCCCAAGGCAACTGCTACAGAGGAGGAGAACTTCTGGCCCATTCTGCATGCGTAGCCGCTCTTTGAACGTATTGTTCATTGCGAGCGCTCCTGAAGGTTGGGCTCAAGAATATCAATAAGAACACAAAGCAGGAGTAGGGTTTTACGCTGATCAGCGGCCCGAACCTGGGTAAAAACCTCATGCATCGATCATTGGTTCTGCTCTTTGCGTATACCTCTCCCCCCGCCGAATCGTAAAGGGGTCTCTCGGGATCCCATAGGTGTCGGGGCACAGCCCCCAGCGTAAGTTCATCGTTCTCTTTTTTTCGTTGGCAGGTGCTGAGGCTTTCATTCTTGCCGCTGATATCTTTGGGTTCGCAGGAGAAGAACGGCAACAAGGAGAGCTGTCGGAAGACACCCCCATTGAGCCTCCTTCATCGACCGCTCTGCCTACAAGCACGTCCCCGGCAAGAGATCCTGCCGACGAGCCCATCTCAACTGAGGAGGAGCCGGCAAGCACAGATTTCGGCAACCCACCCCCGACAACCGGAGTTGCCAGGAGGGGCGAAGCCACCTCCCAACAGCTCGACGCAGGTACTCGATTGCCAAAGAGTGCTCGTTACTCTTTTTCTCTTATCTCTCTGTCTTTAGTCACTTCAAACTTCAACCTCGATCTTATTCTGTTTTCCTCCTTCGCCGTTAAGAGTTCCCTGTGATGGAACACATGGACGTCGACATTGTCATCGAGGAGACCGCCAGGGATGCCGCCGCCAAAGCAGACAGGATCGCTGCCAGCGAGGCCACCAAGGATGACACTGTCGAGGCTGGTGGTGCTCTTGACGGGGAGGCCGCCAGGACAGCACAAGAGGAAACCGCCGAAGAACCTGCTGAAGGGGGCGACAGGGAGGCTGAGGACCGCACTGACAGCATTCCTGCCGCAGGAGCGCCAGGCGCTGCACTGGCCACAGAGCCCCCTGCCACTGGTGAGGCGGCAACTAAAGACCAGCCATCAACATCTGAAGGCCCCTCATCCAGCAAGTACCTCAAGGTTGGCGAGAACCTGTTCGTCAACTTGCCAGGGACGGCAAGCACTGGGGCACCAGCCGAAGGAGAAGTTTTTGAACAAATCATTGCTGCTGCCGGGCTCGAAGTTGTTGACGACCCCAGCACTAGCAGCGGCAAATCTGAAGAGGATCCGCTCCTTCAGGCCATGGGCGAGAATTTCCGCAAGCTCCAGGCTCTACATCGCGCCCGGAAAGACAAAGCGGACTCCAGAATGGCAGTTGTCGAGGCGGCCGAAGCGGATTTTCAAAGGCGCGTCGCACAAATGCAGATCTGGCACGCCGAGGCCCTCCAAGAGTTGGTTGCCGGCCGGGAACAAGTGAGCCAGCAGTGGAATGAGATCCTCCTGAAGCAATCCGATATGGAGAAGGCGCATGATGAAGCTGCTCAAAGGATTGCTGCCGAAGATGCCCTCCTGACGGGGCGCCGTGTTGCTCTTGATGCTCATGAGGAAGATCTCACCGCACGTGAGCAGGCGCTCGCCGCCAAGCTTCGTAGCAAGGATGAGGATATCGAGAATCTTGTCGCGCGGCGGACCCAGGAGCTGGAGCAAAAACATAAGGAGGCGCTCGAAGCTCTGACTGCAAGTCACGCCGGCAAGCTCAAGGAGGCCGTCGATGCTGCCGAAGCTGCAGAGGCCGCCAAGAACAAGCTGAGCGACAAAGTGAAGAGGCTGGAAACAGTTCTCGAAGAGCACGGCAAGGAGCTCTCGACGCTCAAGGGGGAAAGGGAAAAAACCCTCCACTCCTTGGCGGAGATGCAAGTTGCCCTGTCCGACAAGACCAAGCAGCTCTCCTCTGCGGCTGATCATATTGCGGTTCTGGAGCTGAAGCTGACCATGCTGCAGAAGTCTCTCGAGACCGGTAGGGCCCGCGAGAAGGCTCTACTCAAGGATCTCCAAGGAGAGAGGAACCTGCTCAAGAGTGCCGCCGCCGCCCAAACCGAGTACGAGAAGGGAGTGGAGATCTGGACTGGACGTCTCATCGCCACCGCGGAGAAGCTTACCGCAGAACTGTCAACCATGGGCCTGTCGAACTTCAATTATTCTTCCGAGGAAAGAATATCTCCAAGTGCCAGGTTGACGATGTTCTTTGAAAGCATCATCAACGCGTTGAGGGTGCTCCAGTCTAGCCGGGCGACCCAATTGGCCAACGAGACTCGCCGACTTTGCCGGGCCGTCCTCCGCAAGGTGCTCATCAAGGTGGTGCACAGCAATCCCGGCATCGACCTCTCCAACGCGCTCGGCCATCTGCCAAGGGATGCAAATGTTGAGGCGCTTGAAGAGTGCATCGCGCCTATCCTTGAGAAGGTGGACTCCATCAAAAGGATCGAAGGCCAGCGCAGGGATTGAGTGCTTCCCCTTTTTTTTCCTTGCCGTCGTCATCTCATGTAAAAGACAATTAAGTCTCAAGTTAGAATTGCGGCAACTCATGGATGTAATACAATTTGCCTATGTTTAGGTTCATGCTTGCTATTTTCCTTGTCTGATTCCTTTATGTATGGAGTTCATCCTACGCTTATTGAAAAACTTGCCGGCGCGCAACCTGCCGCGAGCGCTGGGTGCAGGACTTCAGCAGCCTGCTGGAGGCGCAGCGGCTGGCAAGACTCCTTGGTGTTCTCAGTGCAGCCACTTAAATCGCTGAGCGGGCTCGAAACAAAATAAGGGCGCGACTGATTACAACAAGGGTTCCTTCGCGTGCAGATTTTCCATACAAGAGTCGGAATCATCCAAGGAAATAACTTTGTAATAAAAGAAAAACTTGCTCTGAGTTTTTAGGACTTAGCTTTCTTTCTTTGTCCTTCCTCCGGGAAGCGTCGATTCCGAACGTCGCCAACTGGTATTCATATCTCCCTTCCCCCCCCCCACTCCCCCCCCCCCCCCCCCCTCAAATGTGCACGCGAGGAATCCTTCTGTCTTTTGAGAAAAAGAAAGAAGAGAAAATAAAGACATGAAACCTTGGCGGTTCGTTAGAACTTACCGGGATTAGGTGTCATACAACATCTTAGACAAACATGCATATATATATAAATATGAACATGGGAATCAATAAGGGAATGTACAACACTTAAATTTATTCATCTATGCTCAGGGTCTGCGCCTGGCTTTGTACAAAGGATCACATGCCTTGCTGGCAAGACTTGTACAAAAGGGTGGTTGCCGGGAGCCCCCGGCAACCGCGCCTTCTGGGTAGAACTTGCGAAGATGTTCGATATTCCAGGAATTGCTCACTGGAACTCCATCTTCGGTCTCCAGGCGGACAGCGCCAGGCCTGGTGACTCGTACTACCCGATAAGGGCCTTCCCACTTTGGCGTCAACTTGTTTGAATTCTTGGCGGACTGAATCCGCCAAAGAACAAGGTCGCCTTCCTCAAGGCTTCGGGCATGAACTTTAAGGCTATGATAGCGGCGCAAAGCTTGCTGGTAGCATGCAGCTCGCACAGCAGCCTGAAGACGATTCTCCTCAAGGAGCACAGCGTCATCTTGCCGCAGTTGCTCTTGCTCGAGCTCATCATAAGCGAGCACTCGAGGAGATCCGTATATGAGTTTCATGGGGAGAACTGCTTCCGCTCCGTAGACCAGAGCGAAGGGCGTCTGGCCGGTGGCTCGATTTGGTGTCGTTCTGATTGACCAAAGAACCGCCGGCAACTCATCAATCCAGCGTCTTCCGCACTTTTTCAATCTGTCAAAGGTTCTGGTCCTGAGACCGCGCAGCACTTCAGCATTGGCCCTCTCCGCTTGGCCGTTGCTTCTTGGGTGAGCAACAGAGGCAAAACAAATCTTGCTGCCAAGGTCTTGGACGTACTGCATGAAGGTGCGACTTGTGAACTGCGTGCCGTTGTCGGCGATGATCCTGTTGGGCACACCGAAATGGCAAACAATTCCCTTGAAGAACTTGACAGCTGATTGCGCTGTCACCTTCCTTACTGCTTCCACCTCCGGCCACTTTGTGAACTTGTCGATAGCAACGTACAAGTACTCAAAGCCCCTGGTAGCACGGGGGAAAGGGCCCAGTATATCGAGCCCCCAGACAGAAAATGGCTAGGAGAGAGGGATTGTCTAAAGAGCTTGAGCTGGCTGATGTAATTTCTTCGAATGAAACTGGCACGCTTCACACTTGGTTACTAGTGCAGTCGCATCCTGGAGAGCGGTAGGCCAAAAGAAACCTTGCCGGAATGCTTTCCTGGCAAGCACTCTTGACCCTATGTGAGAACCACATATGCCCCCGTGTATCTCCGCCAACAGCTCTAGTCCATCCTCCCGAGGAATGCACTTCAATTTCACGCCGTTTGGTCTCTTTCTGTATAGGACGTCATCGACGAACTTGTACATAACAGACCGACGGGCTACTCTCTCTGCTTCTTCCTGTTCCTCAGGGAGTTCACCTGTCTGAAGGAAATGGACAATGTGCTGCGCCCATGCTGCCTGGAGGCGGCAGGACTGGTCAAAGGAGTGCTTCATCCAACCTGGTTGGCCAATCCGGTCGTAGTGCGGAAAGCGAATGGGAAATGGAGGCTTTGTATCGATTATACAGATATCAATAAAGCCTGTCCAAAAGATCCTTTTCCCTTGTCGCGCATCGACCAGATTGTGGATGCCACCGCTGGTTGTGATCTCCTGTCCTTCCTTGATGCCTATTCAGGGTATCATCAGATTTTTATGGCAAAAGAAGATGAAGAGAAAACCGCCTTTATCACCCCATGTGGTACGTATTGTTTTATACGAATGCCTTTCGGGTTGAAAAGTGCTGGTTCAACATTTGCCAGAGCAATCCAGATTGGTTTTGAGCCACAACTCCATAGAAATATGGAGGCGTATATGGATGATATAGTGGTCAAAACCAAAGACAAAGCAACGCTCATTCAAGACTTAGAAGAAACATTTGCAAACTTGCGCAAGATCAATTTGAAGCTCAATCCTGAGAAGTGCGTGTTCGGTGTTCCTTCCGGCAAGCTCCTCGGATTCTTTGTATCTTGCCGGGGAATCGAAGCGAACCCCGACAAGATCAAAGCTATTGAGCAAATTGAAGCGCCGAGACGTGTCAAGGATGTGCGTCGTCTTGCCGGCTGTGTTGCTGCTCTAAGCAGGTTTATTTCCAAATCTGCTGAGCGTGCCCTGCCCTTCTTCAAAATTTTGAAGAAGGCAGGTCCGATGAAATGGACTCTGGAGGCGGAGGCTGCCCTGCAAGATTTGAAGAAATACCTTTCCTCTCCGCCGACGCTAGTCGCGTCTAAACCACAAGAGCCGTTGCTGCTGTATCTGGCAGCAACAAATCAAGTGGTTAGCGCTGCGCTAGTGGCGCAGAGAGAAGCTGATGAGGAAGCAACACCAGCGGCAGGATCGCCAGATGACGCGGCAAGATCTTCCCCGGCAAGGGTTGATCCCGGCAAGACAGGATCTACGCAAACAGAAGAACCCGTGCAGAAGAAGAAGGTGGTGCAGCACCCAGTTTATTTTATTAGCTCTCTTTTACAAGGAGCTAGGTCAAGATATTCTGGTGTGCAGAAGTTGCTTTTCGGCCTCCTTATGGCCTCGAGGAAGCTGCGCCATTATTTTCAAGCACATGAGATCACCGTCGTCACTCGCTTTCCGTTGCAACGGATTTTGCAAAATCCGGAGGCAACCGGCAGGATCGTGGAGTGGACGTTGGAGTTGTCCAGCTTTGGCCTTAAGTTTGAAAGCACTTCGACGATCCAGAGCAGGGCCTTGGCGGAGTTCATTGCAGAATGGACCCCAACGCCAGACGAAGAAGTTCAAGAAACAACTCTTCCCGGCAAGGAAATCGATCAGCAATGGGTTATGTACTTTGACGGGGCTTTCTCGCTACAAGGCGCCGGTGCTGGCGTGCTGCTTGTCGCACCCACTGGAGAACACCTCAAGTACGTAGTCCAAATGCACTTTCCCTGGGAGAGTTCGACCAACAACACTGCAGAATACGAGGGTTTGCTTGCCGGTCTCAGGATCGCGGCGGACCTTGGTATGAAAAAGCTCGTCATCAAAGGCGATTCACAACTTGTCGTCAGGCAAGTTAACAAGAGTTATCAAAGTCCATTGATGCAAGCCTACGTAGATGAAGTGAGGAAATTGGAAGAGCGCTTTGACGGTCTTCAAATGGAGCACGTTCCTCGTGCCAAAAACAGTGTTGCTGACGACCTATCAAAGCATGCCGCCCTCAAGTTGCCTGTGGAACCAGGAACTTTTGTGCTCCAATTGACTCAACCATCCGTGGCGCCATCGATGGGGCAAAAAAAGAGAAGAAAGTTGAACTCTGGCCAGTACTACATATTCATAATATTGATGCCAAAAGATGCAAAGTTAATGATGATAGTACCACATACTTGTGGCACTGTCGCTTAAGTCATATTGGTGTAAAGCGCATGAAGAAACTCCATGCTAATGGACTTTTGGAATCACTTGATTATGAAACATTTGATACATGTGAACCATGCCTCATGGGCAAGATGACTAAAACCCCGTTTTCCGGAACAATGGAGCGGGCAAGTGACTTATTGGAAATAATACATACCGATGTATGTGGTCCGATGAGTGTTGAAGCGCGCGGTGGATATCGTTATTTTCTTATCTTCACGGATGAGTTCAGTAGATATGGGTATATTTACTTAATGAAACACAAGTCTGAAACATTTTAAAAGTTCAAGGAATTTCAGAATGAAGTGGAGAATCATCGTAACAAGAAAATAAAGTTTATATGATTTGATCGTGGAGCTGAATATTTGAGTTATGAGTTTGGCAATCATTTAAGACAATGTGGAATTGTTTCACAGCTCACGCCACCTGGAACACCGCAGCGTAATGGTGTGTTCAAACGCCTTAATCGTACTTTATTAGATATGTCACGTTCTATGATGTCTCTTACCGATTTGCTACTATCATTTTGGGGTTATGCATTAGAGACATCCGCATTCACTTTAAATAGGGCACCATCTAAGTCCGTTGAGATGACACCATATGAATTATGGTTTGGCAAGAAACCTAAACTATCGTTTCTAAAGTTTGGGGATGCAATGCTTATGTCAAGAGGCTTCAGCCTAATAAGCTTGAACCCAAAGCGGAGAAGTGCGTCTTCATAGGATACCCTAAAGAGACCATTGGGTATACCTTCTATCACAGATTCGAGGGCAAGATTTTTGTTGCTAAAAATGGGTCCTTTCTAGAGAAGGAGTTTCTCTCGAAAGAAATGAGTGGGAGGAAAGTAGAACTTTATGAGGTAATTGTACCTTCTCTCGAACTAGAGAGTAGCACATCACAGAAAACAATTCCCGTGATGCCTACACCAACCGGATAGGAACCTAATGATGATGATCATGAAACTTCAGATCAAGTTACTACTGAACTTCGTAGGTCGACCAGGACATGTTCCGCACCGGAGTGGTACGGTAATCCCGTCCTGGAAGTCATGTTGTTAGACAACGATGAACCTAGAAAGTATGAAGAAGCAATGGTGAGCCCGAACTCCGACAAATGGCATGAGGCCATGAAATCCGAGATAGGATCCATGTATGAGAACAAAGTATGGACTTTGGTGGACTTGCCCGTTGACCGGCAAGCCATTGAGAATAAATGGATCTTTAAGAAAAAGACAGATGCTGATGGTAATGTCACCGTCTATAAAGCTCGACTTGTCGCAAAAGGTTTCCGACAAATTCAAGGAGTTGGCTACGATGAGACTTTCCCACCCATAGCTATGCTTAAGTCTGCTAGAATTATGTTAGCAATTGTTGTGTACTATGATTATGAAATCTGGAAGATGGACGTCAAAACAGCGTTCCTTAACGGTTTCCTCAAGGAAGAGTTGTGTATGATGCAACCGGAAGGTTTTGTCGATCCTAAAGATGCTAACAAAGTATGCAAACTCCAGTGATCCATCTATGGACTGGTGCAAGCATCTCAGAGTTGGAATATACGCTTTGATGAGGTGATCAAAGCTTATGGTTTTATACAAACTTATGGAGAAGCTTGTATTTACAAGAAAGTGAGTGGGAGCTCTACAACATTTCTGATAAGTATATGTGAATGGCATATTGTTGATTGGAAATGATGTAGAATTTCTGGAAAGCATAAAGGGTTGTTTGAAAGGAGTTTTTCAAAGGAAGACCTGGGTAAAGCTGCTTACATATTGGGCATTAAGATCTATAGAGATAGATGAAGATGCCTAATAAGACTTTCACAGAGCACATACCTTGACAAGATTTTGAAGGAGTTCAAAATGGATTAGTCAAAGAAGGAGTTCTTGCCTGTATTGTAGGGTGTGAAGTTGAGTAAGACTCAAAGCTCGACCATGGCATAAGAAAGAGAAAGGATAAAAGTCGTCCCCTATGCTTCAACCATAGGCTCTATAATGTATGCCATGCTGTGTACCAGACCCGATGTGTGCCTTGCCATGAGTCTGGCAAGGGGGTACAAAGTGATCCAGGAGTGGATCACTGGACAACGGTCAAAATTATACTTAGGTGCCTAAAGAAGACTAAGGAAATGTTTCTTGTTTATGGAGGTGATAAAGAGTTCGTCGTAAAGGGTTACATCGATGCAAGCTTTGACACCAATTTGGATGACTCTGAGTCACAAACCGGATACATATAGTGGAGCAATCATTTGGAATAGCTCCAAGTGGGCGTGGTAGTAGCATCTACAGTATGACGTAGAGATTCGCAAAGTACACACGGATCTAAATGTTGCAGACCCGTTGACTAAAAACCTCTCTCACAAGCAAAACATGATCAAACCCCAGAACTCATTGGGTGTTAATCACATGGCGATGTGAACTAGATTATTGACTCTAGTGCAAGTGGGAGACTGTTGGAAATATGCCCTAGAGGCAATAATAAATTGGTTATTATCATATTTCCCGTTCATGATAAATGTTTATTATTCATGCTAAAATTGTATTGATCGGAAACTTAAATACATGTGTGAATACATAAACTACACCGTGTCCCTAGTAAGCCTCTACTAGACTAGCTCGTTGATCAAAGATGGCTATGGTTTCCTAACCATGGGATTGAGTTGTCATTTGAGAATGGGATCACATCATTAGGAGAATGATGTGATGGATAGACCCAACCGTAAGCTTAGCATCAGATTGTTTAAGTTATTTGCTATAGCTTTCTTCATGTCAAGTATCTGTTCCTTCGACCATGAGATCATGCCACTCCCGGATACCGGAGGAATGCCTTGTGTGCTATCAAACATCACTTCATAACTGGGTGATCATAAAGGTGCTCCACAGGTATCTCCGAAGGTGTCTATTGGGTTGCATGGATCGAGACTGGGATTTGTCGCTCCCTGTGACGGAGAGATATCTCTGGGCCCTCTCGGTAATACAACATCATAAGAAGCTTCATGTGACTAATGAGTTTAGTCACGGGATCTTGTATTACAGAATGAGTGAAGAGACTTGCCGATGATGAGATTGAACTAGGTATGGAGATACCTACGATCGAATCTCGGACAAGTAACATATCGCCCGACAAAGGGAATTGCATACGGGATTGACTGAATCCTTGACATCGTGGTTCAACCTATAAAGATCTTCATTGAATATGTAGGAATAAATATGGGCATCTAGGTCCCGCTATTGATTATTGACCGGAGAGGAGTCTTGGTCATGTCTACATGTTCCGAACTTGTAGGGTCGCACACTTAACGTTCGGTAGCACTAGGGTAGTATTGAGATATTAATAGTGGAAAATCTGAAGGTTGTTCGGAGTCCTGGATGGGATCCGGGAGGTCACGAGGAGCTCCGGAATGGTCCAGAGGTAAAGATTTATATATGGAAAGTTGTTGTCGGGGTTCCGGGAAAAAGTCTGGTTTTTTCTGTATTGTGCCAGGAAGCCATCGGAAGGTTCCAGAGGGTTCCGGAGGGGTCCGGAAGTCCTCAGAGGGTTCCACCACGTCGCATATAGTAGCATGGTCTTTAGGGGGCGCCCTGGCCTTAATGGGCCAGGGGCACCATCCCCTACAAGGCCCATGGGCATGGGGAAGGGGAAACCCTAAGGGGGAGGGCCTCCACTTGGCTTGGAGGGCACTCCTCCCCCCTTGGCCGCCACCCCCTGCCTTGGGAGGGGGCTAGGGCTGCCACGCCCCTCCCTCACCCCTATATATAATGGGAAGGCACAGGGGGCAGCTGGCCCTCTCGTGCTTGCCCCGTCTCCCTCCCGTTACTCCTCCACGTTTCGTCAGCGCTTGGCGAAGCCCTGCCGGAGTTCCGCTGCCACCACTACTACCATGCCGTCATGTTGGTTCAGATCTCATATACCTCCTCTCCCTCACTTGCTGGATCAAGAAGGAGAGGACGCCGCCGAGTTGTACGTGTGCTAAACTTGGAGGTGCCACACGTGCGGTACTTGGATCAGATTTGATCGCGACGCGAGTACGACTACGCCAACCATGATCTCTAGATCGTTAACGCTTTCGGTCTACAAGGGTATGTAGACACCACTCCCGTCTCGTAGCTATACATCTCCTAGATTGGATCCTGGGTGTTTCGTAGGAATTTTTTTATTTTCATGCTTAGTTCCCCATCATGAACTGTACCACGTACTTAAAATTAGATAGTATATATATAGGTGAACTAGCTATTTCAGCATGTAATTGGCAACAATTGGGGAAAATTTTGTTCGGTTCAGCTGTTGAGTTGAATTGTTTGTATAAAGAACGACTGCTTAATCTATGAATGAAATCTATGGTTACCAAATTTCAGTTGCAAAATTAGACAGTGCTAGCGATTTTTAGCTGCAAATTTTGACAAATGGTAGTGTTACATGGTTGACAAATGGCAATGTTACTAGATCAACAAATGCCAATTTTTCTAGTTTGACAAATGGCAATATACCCAATATGACAGATGCAAATCTTACCAAATTTTATGTACGTGTTTGCACACGGGTCATTATGAAAAATTGTTTGCGATGAAGGGGTGTACAAATCCTGCATGCCAGATTTTCTCTTGGCTTAGTGGCAAAGGACCATAGCTCTGGCTTTGCATACGGGTGTTCTATCTAAAACATTTGTGATGAAGAGATGCACAAATCCTGCACGGGAAATTTTCCCTTGGCTTGCTAGGAAAGGACCATAGCTCTCACTTTGCATACGGGTGTTCTATCTAAACGTTTGCGATGAGTGTTTTAAATTTAAAAAACATCCTTTGATATGTCTGTACATTCAGAGAGAAAAATGCAAGTTTGTTCAAACCATAGGTTTCATTCAGTCACACTGTGACCTTACATTCATATGATCGAGATACAATATTAAACCCAAAAATAATAATTGCAGCGGTGGCGGAGGCGGCGTGCTGTGCCGGCGTTGTCGTTGTCGTCCTGCGGGACGCCCTTGTTCAAGTCTTCAATCCAACCCATAAATGTTCTTGACTTGGAAATCAAGGACCCTGTCGTCGCACGATTGATGGGCGGGGCGCAGGAGGACGGCTACTCGCGGCGCTGCGAGGGAGCGGTCGATGGCGGCGTCCCATGACGCTGAGGGGGGCGCGCGCACGGGCATGGGCGCAGTGGGTGCAGGCAAATGCACGGGGACCGGCTTCATGGTGGGTGTAGGGGCGTGCACAGGCACAGGCGGGGCGCTGGCGCTGGAATGTACACGAGCTCGCGCAGGTCCACGGGGACCTCGCCGACGCCCGCGGCTTCCAGCGTTGTGATGGTGCTCGACGATCAGCCCGTCAAAGCCACGGGGATGGTCGCTGGCGCGAGTGCAAGGATGGGAGCTGGGACGGACGCGGGGGCAGCATCCATCGCGGCCAGCTCGTTCAGGGCCATGTCCATGAGGCCCCGTTCCTCCTTATTTTCTATCTCCCCTGGCTCGGAGTCGACTTCACCAAACGGGAAGACTAGTGGCAGATGATCCTTCTGCGCGATGGTGTTGGTGGAGGTCTGCGAGAGGGGAATGAGAGGCGAAGCGTAAGGCCGCATGTATTAAACAGCGGATGGGGCGCCATTGATGGAGAGGTTGGTAGTAAGGCAGATGGCGATGGAAGTCAAAGGGCTCGCTTCCCAGTGAGCCTGCACAGCATACAACTCACACGCTTCTCGGTGAGCCTATGCAGTGGAGGACTGCTTGCACGCCTCCCGGTCAGCCTGTGCAATGGACTACACTCGCACACCTCCCTTCTACTCAAGAAGCTGCCCGCACGACACCTCCTAGCCAGTAAAAGTGTGATGCGTGGCATCACATGAATGGTTAGCAGAACACCCACGATTTAAATTATACAAACTTTTGAGATGATAACGTGACAGCTATTTGTTTCAAAGTGCCTTTGTTGGTTGTTAATTCGTGCGCCTTCTCTCAAATTGGACATGAAAAATACCACAGCATGTTGGTGCCATTTCATGATAGCATACCAAGTTTCATTAATTTCAGACGATTTTGGGTTTACTAGAATTTAAAAACCAACTATCGCAATTTTTATGGCGGAGCCATGATGACGAGTTGTTTGCAATTCATTTCCATTTCTTGCATGGGACCTAAGCATGCACCCAAGGACACATATATGATTTTTCAAACCATCTTGGTGCACTGGAGTAGGTGCCTATAGTTCAAATTTGAATTATGCACATAAAATGCCTAGAAAACTCAGTTAATGTATAAAAATGTTCAAACAAGCCCTGGATAATGTTGGAAAACATTGCATGGAAAACAAAAAAATTTCTACGCACACGCAATGATCTATCCATGGAGATGCATAGCAATGAGGGGAGAGTGTGTCTACATACCCTCGTAGACTGTAAGCGGAAGCGTTTCACAACGCGATTGATGTAGTCGAACTTTCTTCGCGATCCAACCGATCGAGTACCGAACGTACGGCACCTCCGCGTTCAGCACACGTTCAGCTCGGTGACGTTCGCGCCTTCTTGATCCAGCAAAACGGTAAGGTAGTGGATGAGTTCCGACAGCACGACAGCATGGTGACGGTGATGGTGATGTGATCTCCGCAGGCCTACGCCTAAGCACTACGAAAATATGACCGAGGGAGTAAACGGTGGACGGGGGCGCCGCACACGGCTAAGACAATGTTGTGTTCTTGTGTGGTGCTCCCTCCCCACATATATATAGGTGGGAGGGGAGGGAAGGCAGCCAGGCGTGCCCTAGGGCTGGCCTCCGGCCCCTAGGGCCCCTGCCTTGCCCTGCGCCCCCCCCCCCCCCCTTTCCTTGTATGAACAAGAGGGAAAGGAAAAAGGGGGGAGAGGGAAGGAAGAGGGAGTCCAACTCCACACTTTCCTTTCCTCCTCCCCTTTCCTTTCCCTCCCCATAAGGCCGGCCCAAGACTCCTCGTCATGTCCGTGATCTCATCCGGGACTCCGAACAAGATTCGGTAACCAAATCACATAACTCATATAACACTATATCGTCAACGAACATTAAGCGTGCGGACCCTACAGGTTCGAGAACTATGTAGACATGACCGAGACACCTCTCCAGTCAATAACCAATAGCGGAACTTGGATGCCCATATTGGCTCCTACATATTCTACGAAGATCTTTATCGGTCAAACCGTTATGACAACATACGTAATTCCCTTTGTCCATCAGTATGTTACTTGCCCGAGATTCGATCGTTGGTATCTCTATACCTAGTTCAATCTCGTTAAAGGCAAGTCTCTTTACTCGTTCCATAATACATCATCTTGTAACTAACTCCTTAGTCATTTGCTTGCAAGCTTATGATGTGTATTACCGAGAGGGCCCAGAGATACCTCTCCGAAACATGGAGTGACAAATCCTAATCTTGATCTATGCCAACTCAACAAACACCTTCAGAGATACCTGTAGAGCATCTTCATGATCACCCAGTTACGTTGTGACATCTGATAGCACACAAGGCATTCCTCCGGTATCCGGGAGTTGCATAATCTCATAGTCAAAGGAATATGTATTTGACATGAAGAAAGCAATAGCAATAAACTGAACGATCAATATGCTAAGCTAACAGATGGGTCTTGTCCATCACATCATTCTCCTAATGATGTGATCCCGTTATCAAATGAGAACACATGTCCATGGTTAGGAAACCTTAACCATCTTTGATCAATGATCTAGTCTAGTAGAGGCTTACTAGGGACACAGTATTTGTTTATGTATTCACACATGTATTTAAGTTTCCGATCAATACAATTCTAGCATGAATAATAAACCTTTATCATGAATAAGGAAATATAAAATAACAACTTTATTATTGTCTCTAGGGCATATTTCCTTCAGTCTCCCACTTGCACTAGAGTCAATAATCTAGTTCACATCGCCATGTGATTAACACCCATATTTCACATCGTCATGTGACCAATACCCAAAGAGTTTACTAGAGTCAATAATCTAGTTCACATCGCCATGTGATTAACACCAAAAGAGTACTAAGGTGTGATCATGTTTTGCTTGTGAGAGAGGTTTAGTCAATGGGTCTGCCACATTCAGATCCGTATGTATTTAGCAATTTTCTATGTCTACAATGCTCTACATGGAGCTACTCTAGCTAATTGCTCCCACTTTCAATACGTATCTAGATTGAGACTCAGAGTCATCTGTGTTAAAGCTTGCATCGACGTAACCCTTTCCGACGAACCCTTTATCACCTCCATAATCGAGAAATATTTCCTTAGTCCTCTAAGGATAATTTTGACTGTTGTCCAGCGATCTACTCCTGGATCACTATTGTACCCCCTTGCCAAACTCATGGCAAGGCACACAACAGGTCTGGTACACAGCATGGCATATTTTATAGAATCTATAGCTGAGGCATAGGGAATGACTTTCATTCTCTTTCTATCTTCTGTCGTGGTCGGGCTTTGAGTCTTACTCAACTTCACACCTTACAATACAGGCTAGAACTCCTTCTTTGACTGGTCCATTTTGAATTCCTTCAAAATTTTGTCAAGGTATGTACTCATTGAAAGTCTTATCAAGCGTCTTGATCTATCTCTATAGATCTTGATGCCCAATATGTAAGCAGCTTCACCGAGGTCTTTTATTGAAAAATTCTTATTCAAGTATCCTTTTATGCTATCCAGAAATTCTATATCATTTCCAATCAATAATATGTCATCCACATATAATATCAGAAATGCTACAAAGCTCCCACTCACTTTCTTGTAAATACAGGCTTCACCGTAAGTCTGTATAAAACCATATGCTTTGATCACCTCATCAAAGCATATATTCCAACTCTGAGATGCTTGCACCAGTCCATAGATGGATAGCTGGAGCTTGCACACTTTGTTGGTACCTTTAGGATCGACAAAACCTTCTGGTTGCATCATATACAACTCTTCTTTAAGATATCCATTAAGGAATGCAGTTTTGACATCCATTTGCCATATTTCATAATTATAAAATGCGGCAATTGCTAACATGATTCGGACGGACTTAAGCATCGCTACGGGTGAGAAAGTCTCATCGTAGTCAACTCCTTGAACTTGTCGAAAACCTTTCATGACAAGTCGAGCTTTGTAGATAGTGATATTACCATCAGCGTTCGTCTTCCTCTTGAAAATCCATTTATTGTCAATGGCTTGCCGATCATTGGGAAAATCCACCAAAGTCCACACTTTGTTCTCATACATGGATCCTATCTCAGATTTCATGGCCTCAAACCATTTATCAGAATCTGGGCTCATCATAGCTTCTTCATAATTCGTAGGTTCGCCTTGGTCTAGTAACATGACTTCCAGAACAGGATTACCGTACCACTCTGGTGCAGATCGTGCTCTGGTTGACCTACGAGGTTCAGTAGTAACTTGATCTGAAGTTTCATGATCAACATCATTTGTTTCCTCTCTAGTTGGTGTAGGCATCACTGGAACAGTTTTCTGTGATGTGCTACTCTCCAATTTGAGAGAAGGTACAATTACCTCATCAACTTCTACTTTTCTCCCACTCACTTCTTTCGAGAGAAACTCCTTCTCTAGAAAGGATCCATTCTTAGCAACAAAGATCTTGCCCTCGGATCTGTGGTAGAAGGTGTACCCAATTGTTTCCTTAGGGTATCCTATGAAGACGCACTTCTCCGATTTGGATTCGAGCTTATCAGGCTGAAGCCTTTTGACATAAGTGTCGCAACCCCAAACTTTAAGAAACGACAGCTTAGGTTTCTTGCCAAACCACAGTTCATACGGTGTCGTCTCAACGGATTTAGACGGCGCCCTATTTAACGTGAATGCGGCTGTCTCTAATGCATAACCCCAAAACGATAGTGGTAAATCGATAAGCGACATCATAGATCGCACCATATCTAATAAAGTACGGTTACGACGTTCGGACACACCATTACGCTGTGGTCTTCCAGGTGGCGTGAGTTGTCAAACAATTCCACATTGTTTTAAATGAAGGCCAAACTCGTAACTCAAATATTCGCCTTCGCGATCAGATCGTAGAAACTTTATTTTCTTGTTACGATGATTCTCCACTTCACTCTGAAATTCTTTGAACTTTTCAATTGTTTCAGACTTGTGTTTCATCAAGTAGATATACCCATACCTACTCAAATCATCTGTGAAGGTGAGAAAATAACGATACCCACCGCGTGCTTTCAACATTCATTGGACCGCATACATCGGTATGTATTATTTCCAATAAGTCGTTAGCTCGCTCCATTGTTCCAGAGAACGGAGTTTTAGTCATCTTGCCCATGAGGCATGGTTCGCAAGTATCAAATGATTCATAATCAAGTGATTCCAAAAGCCCATCTGCATGGAGTTTCTTCATGCGCTTTACACCAATATGACCTAAACGGTAGTGCCATAAATATGTTGCACTATCATAATCAACTTTGCATCTTTTGGAATCAATATTATGAATATGTGTATCACTATAATCGAGATTCAACAAGAATAGACCACTCTTCAGGGGTGCATGACCATAAAAGATATTATTTATATAAATAGAACAACCATTATTCTTTGACTTAAATGAATAACTGTCTCGCAATAAACAAGATCCAGATATAATGTTCATGCCCAACGCGGGCACCAAATAACAATTATTGATGTCTAAAACTAATCCCAAAGGTAGATGTAGAGGTAGCGTGCCGACGGCGATCACATCGACCTTGGAACCATTTCCGACACACATCGTCACCTCGTCCTTAGCCAATCTTCGTTTATTCCACAGCCCCTATTTCGAGTTACAAATATGAGCAACCGAACCAGTATCAAATACCCAGGCGCTACTACGAGCATTAGTAAGGAACACATCAATTACATGTATATCAAATATACCTTTGTTCACTTTTCATCCTTCTTATCCGCCAAATATTTGGGGCAATTCCTATTCCAGTGACCATTTCCTTTGCAGTAGAAGCACTCAATTTCAGGCTTGGGTCTAGCTTTGGGCTTCTTCATGGGAGCGGCAACTTGTTTGTTGTTCTTCTTGAAGTTCCCTTTCTGTCCCTCGCCCTTTTTCTTGAAACTAGTGTTTTTGTTAACCATCAACACTTGATGCTCTTTCTTGATTTCTACCTTTGTTGATTTCAGCATTGCGAAGAGATTGGGAATCATTTTCGTCATCCCTTGCACATTATAGTTCATCACGAAGTTCTAGTAGCTTGGTGATAGTGACTAGAGAAATCTTGTCAATCACTATGTTATTTGGAAGATTAACTCCCACTTGATTCAAGCGATTGTAGTACCCAAACATTCTGAGCACATGCTCACTGGCTGAGCTATTCTCCTCCATCTTGTAGGCAAAGTATTTGTCAGAGGTTTCATACCTCTCGACACGAGCATGAGTCTTAAATACCAATCTCAGCTCTTGGAACATCTCATATGCTCTGTTGCGTTCAAAACGTTTTTGAAGTCCCGGTTCTAATCCGTAAAGCATGGCGCACTAAACTATCAAGTAGTCATCATACCGAGCTTGTCAAACATTCATAACGTCTGCATCTGCTCCTACAACAGGCCTTTCACCTAGCGGTGCATCAAGGGCATAATTCTCCTGTGCAGCAATGAGGATAATCCTCAAGTTACGGACCCAGTCCGTGTAGTTGCTACCATCATCTTTCAACTTAGCTTTCTCTAGGAACGCATTAAAATTCAAGGGAACGATAGCTCGGGCCATTGATCTACAACATAGATATGCAAAACTATAAGACTAAGTTCATGATAAATTAAGTTCAATTAATCAAATTACCAAAGAACTCCCACTTAAATAAACATCCCTCAAGTTATCTAAGTGATACGTGATCCAAATCAACTAACCCAAGTCCGATCATCACGTGAGATGGGGCAGTCATCAATGGTGAACATCTCTATGTTGATCATATCTACTATATGACTCACGTTCGACCTTTCGGTCTCCAGTGTTCCGAGACCATGTCTGTACATGCTAGGCTCGTCAAGTTTAACCCAAGTATTCTGCATGTGCAAAACTGTCTTACACCCGTTGTATGTGAACGTAGAGTCTATCACACCCGGTCATCACGAGGTGCTTCGAAACGACAAACTTTAGCAATGGTGCATACTCGGGGAGAACACTTTTATCTTGAAATTTAGTGAAGGGATCGTCTTATAATGCTACCGCCGTTCTAAGCAAAATAAGATGCATAAAGGATAAACATCACATGCAATCAAAATATGTGACATGATATGGCCATCATCATCTTTTGCTTTTGGTCTCCATCTCCAAAGCATCATCGTGATCTCCATCGTCACCGGCTCGACACCTTGATCTCCATCGTTGCGTCGTGGTCGTCTCGCCAACTATTGCTTCTGCAACTATTGCTAACGCATAGCGATAAAGTAAAGCAATTACATGGCGTTTGCATTTCATACAATAAAGAGACAACCATAAGGCTCTTGCCGGTTGCCGATAACTTACAAAACATGATCATCTCATACAATAACATATATCACATCATGTCTTGACTGTGACGCCCCCGGTTCAATCGTACACTAGTCATACACGCAAACGTGTACGATCAAGCCCAGGGACTCATGGGAAGATATCACAACACAACTCTAAACACAAATAAACGGAGGTCCACAATATTACAGACCAGGGATCCGAAGATCCGAATACATAAGTCAGTCATACAAATAATATCTGGGTACAGACATAGTTAGACAAGTTCTGCCTTAAGAAGGCTAGCACAAACAGCAACACTAGATCGAAAGGCGTTGGCCTCCTGCCTGGGAGCCTCCGATCCTACTCCTGGTCAGCTGGCTCGATCCAGTAGTACGTGCCCTCTGGACCCGCCTGGTAGTAGGCTCCGGTGGTGGCGTCTGGCTCCTGGACTCCATCGTCTGGTGTATCATCAAGGTGGGGTATATGGGGGAAAAGAGAAAATAAAGCAACCGTGAGTACTCATCCGAAGTACTCAGCAAGCAAGGATCTATACTACATATGCAACATTATCAATGGAGAAAAGGCTGTATATGTGGACTGGGCTGCAGAAATGCCAGAATAGAGAGAAAGGCCTAGTCCTATCGAAGACTAGCATCTTCAAACATCTTCTCAAAGCCATCATCTTGCAGCAGTAGAAGAGAGTAGAATAGCATTTTATTTAGCAAACATGTTGAAGTACAGCTCAAAGATCCTTCCTCGACTCCCAGCGAGAAAGTAATCCCGAAGCTTCAATTAAGCAACAAGTATCCAGTTTACGTAGTAGATCGGGATACACAAACTGAGCGTCCTTTACCGTAGGACCGGCTATCGATAGAAGATTCATCCCTGCAGGGGTGCACTACTGTTACCCAACACGCTCGATCAACTCTGGCCGGACATACTTGATGGGTAATGCCCATCCTCGGAAGATCAACACGAAGCAGCGCTCTACCTAGGCTCAGCAGAGAGGTCAGCACGCCGGACTAACCTATGCACCCAGGGGTCTCGGGCCATCGCCCTGGGCACCCTGCGCGTTGCGTGGCTGGCCGGGGTGCAGGCGCGACACTGAACTCGCCAGTGAAGTATCCAGCCCAATCCCGACGATCAGCCCGCACGGTGAATCGTGACGTCTGATAAGCTTTCGGAGAAACGTACATCGCAGAGGGCCCCATAACCATTATCCCGCGTGGTGGTAGTGCGTATAGGGCACGTCGACCCACTCAGATCACACACCCAAATCCAATAGGCTCAATTAGTATCAAGCGGAGACAATCAGAGTCTCTGATGCTCCGCCACAATGTCACACTCGAGTGCCCTTCCGGCACACCCGAAATCATAGATACCCAGCGGGTACCCACCAGGGTGGACCCGCCTGTGAAAAAGGTCAAGTAACCGTGTGGTCATATTCATCAGGGTGAACGTATGAGGTATCACCCTCGAGGTTCACACTGAGGGGTTGCACGACAGAGTCGTATCGGACATGGAGAAGGAGGAATCACCCTCGATGACCACGACCGTACAGCTATGCTGCAGAGTATTCATCAGGAGTGCGTTACGAGGTATCACCCTCGGCACTCGATAGTTACTACGCAGAGTCGTACAACTAAGGGGGTGTGAAGTGAGGCGTCTGTCTCTGATCGACGATCACGTTGATCGAGTCGTCGATGAACAAGCAGGGGCGACAAAGTAAGGTGGTGGGGTCACAGATGGTTCATACCAACCTATACTAAACAGTTTATCATAGGCAGGTAAGATAGCAATGAACAGGTTACAACAGCAGGCTATGCATCAGAATAGGAGCATACATTAACAGTAGCGAAATCTAATGCAAGCAGGAGAATAGAATGGGCGATATCTGGAATGCTCAAGGGGGGGGGCTTGCCTGGTTGCTCTGGCAAGAGAGGGAGGTCGTCAACGGGCTGCTCGTCGGTAGAGTAGTCGTAACCTGGTGCAGCGTCGTCGGTCTCGGCGTCTATCGAGAGAGAAGGAGGGGGAGAGAAACAATAAATTTCACGGCAATAATGCAAACAATATGTATGACATGCCTAAATGATATGCCGGGGTGTTCTACTGCCTAACTAAACGATTTAGATAATTTAGGAATTTATTCGGATTTATTTAATTAGGGTTGGACACTATTCATTTATCGAAATCGGTCTAATTGTTCAACGTTCTTATAGTTGCGGGCATCTGACGGGAATACCGAGGGCGTATCCGGGTTCGTATCGTCGTTCTGAGCAAGTTTCATGTACAAAGTATTTTCATCGGAGTTACGGTTTATTTAATATGATTTTCTAAAGTTTTTATTAATTTCTGAAATTTAATTAATTATTTAATTCAACATTATCCGAAACAGTGCTGATGATGACATCAGCATGACCTCATGCTGATGTCAGCGGTTAATTAAGTTAATTACTAATTACTATTTAATTAACACTAATTAGTTAATTAGATTAACCTAATCAGGATTAATTAACTAATTAATTAACTAATTAATTAATTAATTAATTAATTATTTTAATTATTTATTTTTATTTCTTTCTTTCTAAAACATTTTTGGGGGTGGGCCCCCTTTGTCATAGGCCCAGAGGGGCGGGGCCCACTCGTCAGTGGCCCATGCGGCCACACGGGGCGGGCGTGGGCGCAGCCCGAGCGGGCGCGTCCCCGGGACGATGGGCACGCACGACGCACGCCGGCGCCGGCGGCCAAGGCCAAGGGAGGCGGCGGGGTGAAGGGTGCGGGCGAGCGCGGAGCTCCAGAGGCGCGGGCGCGCATGGAGCTGGCGAGCCCGGGCGCGATGCGGTGGACGCAGAGGCGGGGCCGCGGTGCGAGGCTCGGGCGCGGCGAACGGGACAGCGCGGGAGGCGGGATGGCGCGACGCGGCGGCTCCGACGAGTGGTAGCGAGGGAGGCGAGGCCTAGCAGGGCAGCAGCAGCAGCAGCGAGGAGCATGGGGGGGCGCGGCGAGGCGCCGTAGCAGCAGCTGCAGAGAGCACCGGGGGGGAAGGAGACGCGGGGTGAGGGGAACCGGAGCGGGGCGAGGAGCAGGGGCCGGCGCGGTGAGCGTGGCCAGGTGTGGCGGCGCGCGCGGGAACGTGGTGCGCGCGGCGAGGTGCGGGGAGCAGAGAGGGGGAGGCCTGGGGCCTCACGTGATCGTAGGGACGGGCACGGGGAGGGGGTCGGGGGGGTGACGGGGACGACGCGACGGAGACGAGGTGAGGCCGGCGGGGAGGCGCGGGGTCGGGCGGCGGCGAGGTCGTCGAGCGACGGGCGACGGGATGGGGGTTTGCCCGATCCAGATCCAGTCGAGGGAGGGGCGACGGGGGGGGGGGAGGGAATGTGGATCGGGAGGGGGGCTAGGGTTCGGCCTGTGGCCATATAGCCAGGGGGGCGAGGTGGGCCGCCGGTGGGCTTCGGCCAGTTGGGCCGGGGGGGGGGTGTTGCTCTTTTTTTTTCTTCTTTGTTTTCTATTTCTTTTCCTTTTTCTTTATTCTCCTTTTCAATCTAGTAAATAGCTAGGCTCAAAATGGTTTTTGTAAACATGAGACCAAGTTCATAAATACCAGTGCATTATTCCCTAACACCTAAAATTAGTTTGGACAAAATATAATTCCATATTTATTTCAGATTTAATAAATGGTTATTAAATATTATCTTTATCCACTGTTTGAGGTTGTGCGAGTCACTTATCCAATTCCAATGATGTTGGTTTCAATTTTAGAATAGCCTCTGGAATATTTGTTATTTATCTGACATTTTAGTTTCTATGTTGGACAACTTTCATATTCCACTTTCGTTTAAATTTGAATTTGACTTAGGAGCTGAAATGCAATGTGATGCTAATGATGATTATGCACTGTTGATCATACTAACATGTCATTATCAAAAGTGATTACTGTTGCTAACCACCGGGGGTGTTACATTGACCATATCACATCACAACATGCCCTGCAAAAACAAGTTAGACGTCCTCTACTTTGTTGTTGCAAGTTTTACATGGCTGCTATGGGCTTCTAGCAAGAACCGTTCTTACCTACGGCAAAAACCACAACGGTGATTCATCAAGTTTGCTGTTTTAACCTTCTTCAAGCACCGGCCACAGTCAAATTTGATTCAACTAAAGTAGGAGAAACAGACACCCGCTAGCCACCTTTATGCAAAACTAGTTGCATGTTTGTCGGTGGAACCGGTCTCATGTGCGTGGACATGTAAGGTTGGTCCGGGCCGCTTCATCCCACAATACCGCCGAATCAAAATAAGACATTGGTGGTAACCAGTATGACTATCACCGCCCACAACTCTTTGTGTTCTACTCATGCATATCATCTACGCATAGACCTGGCTCGGATGCCACTGTTGGCAAACGTTGCATGGAAAACAAAAAAAAAATCTACGCACACGCAATGATCTATCCATGGAGATGCATAGCAACGAGGGGGAGAGTGTGTCTACGTACCCACACAGACCGTAAGCAGAAGCGTTTCACAACGCGGTTGATGTAGTCGAACTTTCTTCGCGATCCAACCGATCGAGTACCGAACGTACGGCACCTCCGCGTTCAGCACACGTTCAGCTCGGTGACGTCCACGCCTTCTTGATCCAGCAAGACGGTAAGGTAGTGGATGAGTTCTGACAGCACGACGGCATGGTGACGGTGATGGTGATGTGATCTTCGCAGGGCTTCGCCTAAGCACTACAAAAATATAACCGAGGGAGTAAACGGTGGACGGGGGCGCCGCACACGGCTAAGACAATGTTGTGTTCTTGTGTGGCGCCCCCTCCCCACATATATATAGGTGGGAGGGAAGGGGAGGCAGCCAGGCGCGCCCTAGGGCTGGCCGCCGGCCCCTAGGGCCCCTGCCTTGCCCTGAGCCCCCCCTTTCCTTGTATGAACAAGGGGGAAAGGAAAGAGGGGGGAGAGGGAAGGAAGAGGGAGTCCAACTCCACACTTTCCTTTCCTCCTCCCATTTCCTTTCCCTCCCCATAAGGCCGGCCCCATAGAGGGCGCACCAGCCCCTTGTGGGCTGGTGTGTTCCCTCACTTGGCCCATAAGGCCCATATCTTTGCCGGGGATGCCCGAAACTCCTTCCGGTGGCCCGATAAGTACCCGGTACACTCCGAAACACTTCCGGTGTCCGAATACCATCATCCTATATATTGATATTTACCTCTCGACCAGTCCAAGACTCCTCGTCATGTCTGTGATCTCATCCGGGACTCCGAACAAGATTCGGTTACCAAATCACATAACTCATATAACACTATATCATCAACGAACGTTAAGCGTGCGGACCCTATGGGTTCGAGAACTATGTAGACATGACCGAGACACCTCTCCGGTCAATAAACAATAGCAGAACCTGGATGCCCATATTGGCCCCTACATATTCTACGAAGATCTTTATCGGTCGAAGCGTTATGACAACATACGTGATTCCCTTTGTCCATCGGTATGTTACTTGCCCGAGATTCGATCGTTGGTATCTCTATACCTAGTTCAATCTCGTTAACGGCAAGTCTCTTTACTCGTTCCATAATACATCACCTTATAACTAACTCCTTAGTCATTTGCTTGCAAGCTTATGATGTGTATTACCGAGAGGACCCAGAGATACCTCTCCGAAACTCGGAGTGACAAATCCTAATCTTGATCTATGCCAACTCAACAAACACCTTCGGAGATACCTGTAGAGCATCTTTATGATCACCCAGTTATGTTGTGATGTTTGATAGCACACAAGGCATTCCTCCGATATCCGGGAGTTGCATAATCTCATAGTCGAAGGAATATGTATTTGACATGAAGAAAGCAATAGCAATAAACTGAACGATTAATATGCTAAGATAACGGATGGGTCTTGTCCATCACATCATTCTCCTAATGATGTGATCCCGTTATCAAATGACAACACATGTCCATGGTTAGGAAACCTTAACCATCTTTGATTAACGAACTAGTCTAGTAGAGGCTTACTAGGGACACAGTATTTGTTTATGTATTCACACATGTATTTAAGTTTTCGATCAATACAATTCTAGCATGAATAATAAACCTTTATCATGAATAAGGAAATATAAAATAACAACTTTATTATTGCCTCTAGGGCATATTTCCTTCAGATAATTCCAAAATTTAACATGACACTCATATTGGTCTATGTTGGCACTAAAAAAATTCAAGGCAAGAAGAGGCAACGAATGTCGTTTCGTCCACAAGGATGACATGTTCCCTACCAGAACCATGAGGCTTCTTGTGAGAAGCTCTGGTTTGTGAGGAGCGTATGCCAAAACCTGCCCCAAATGGGACAAAAAATTTACAACGGCATGTTGGTGCCATTCATTGATAGCATGCCAAGTTTCATGAATTTCAGACGAGTTATGGATTAACTAGAATTTCAAAAATAAGTATCTCAATGTTTGCAGCCGAGCCATGATGCCTAGGTGTTTCAAATTCATTCCCATTTCTTGCATGGGACCTAAGCATGCACCCAAAGACACACATATGATTTTTCAACCCATTTTGCTGCACCGGAGCTTGTGCATGTGGCTCAAATTTGAATTATGCACATAAAATGCCTAGAAAACTCAGTTAATGTATAAAAATGTCCAAACAAACCCCAAATAATTCTAAATTTTAACACGACACTCCTATTGGTCTATATTGCATCTAGAAAAAAAGGTGAGAAGAGGAAACGAATATCGTTTCATCCACAAAGGTGACACGGTTCCCTACTAGAACCACGCGGCTTCTAGTGAGAAGCTGTGGTTTGGGAGAAGCTTATAGCAAAACTTGCCCCAATTGGGACAAAAAATTTACCACAACATGTTGGTGCCATTTCACGATACCATGCCAAGTTTCATGAATTTCGAACGAGTTTTGGATTAACTAGAATTTCAAAACTAAGTTTCTCAATGTTTGCGGCCGAGCCACGAAGCCGAGGTGTTTGAAATTCATCCCCATTTCTTAAATGGGACCTAAGCATGCACCCAAGGACACACATATGATTTTTCAACCCATTTTGCTGCACTAGAGCATGTGCCTATAGTTCAAATTTGAATTATGCACATAAAATGCCTAGAAAACTCAGTTAGTGTATAAAAATGTCCAAACGAACCCCGAATAATTCCAAATTTTAACACGAAACTCATGTTGGTCTATGTTGCCTCTAGAAAAATTTGAAAGCAAGAAGAGGCAACGAATATCGTTTCGTCCACAAAGGTGGCACGTTCCCTATCGGAACCATGAGACTTCTTGTGAGAAGCTCTGGTTTGTGAGAAGCTTATACCAAAACCTGCCCCAAATGGGACAATTTTACCACAACATGTTGCTGCCATTCCATGATAGCATGCCAAGTTTCATAAATTTCAGACGAGTTTTGAATTTACAAGAATTTCAAAACCAAGTATCTCAACGTTTGTGGGCGAGCCACGGTGCCGAGGTGTTTGAAATTCATTCCCATTTCTTGCATCGGACCTAAGCATCCACCCATGGACACATATATGATTTTACAACCCATTTTGGTGCACCGGAGCATGTGCATGTAGTTTAATTTTGAATTATGCAACTTAAATGCCTAGGAAACTCAGTTAATGTATAAAAGTGTCCAAACGAACCCTAAATAATTCCAAATTTTTTGACGACACTACTAGAGTTGCATGTTCACTGCAGATAATAGTTCTAGCAATTCAAACACCATCCTTTGCCACTATGACCCCATTCTGTATTTCAAATCAAGATGAAAAATCAAGTACATCACACACAGTTTATTATCACCAACCGTATGAGATGCAGTACAAAATATCTTGGAGCACCGTCATAGTATATGGCTTATGCGAGAAGAGAGAAGGTTCATCCGCTACAGTCCACACCCGGCGCATCAAGCTCACTAGCTCCCCATATATTATTTCACTGTTTAATCTTCGTCGGTCAAAGCGTCATGAGGGCAACTTCGGCGGCCCACTCCGGTGAGAGCGCGGCCGCAGCCGCCATGAGCATGCTAACAACCTGCATGAGCACGGCCGCAATCTGCGACCAAGCGGTTGCGACAGCCGAAACGGCCGCTGTTGCAGCTCAGATGGCAGCAACATCTGCAACGGGGATAGCAAATGGCAAGAGCAGCACAGCAGCTGTCCGTTCCGCAGCGGCCGCCTTAGCCTGATGGAGGCCGCCCACACCCATGTCGAGGCCGCCCATGCCTAGCTCCTGGCAATCACCACACAAATCGCACGAAGCTTCTCTAACAACGGTCGGCAACCCACAGTAGAACAGTTGGCAATCGCCGAGAGCGTTCGAGCAGCCATCCGTTCGTTCGCGGCATACCTTGCCGTGATGGAGCCCGTCCCAGCCCAGACCGCGGTCGCCCACGCCTAGCTCGTGGCGGCCTTTTCCAAACAGATGGCGGACGCGGATGGCGAGATGCTTGCCGAGTATGGTGCGATGGATGCCATGGAGCCCCTTCCCCAGGAGATCGTCGAGCGCGAGCTGAACATGGAGGAGGCGGCGGAGACTGAGGAGCGCCGGTGGGAGTAGTAGTCTTTGTTTAGAGCACCGGTCTTTTGTTAGAGTAATGTTTAGGTCAGCTAGCTCTGTTTAATTGCTGAACTTGCTCGATTAAGAAGTGTGGGTGTGCTGTAGGCTCTTTTGTGTACCCAAATTATGCAATGACGTGGATGACCACTATAACCAGGGAATTTTGGACCAAAATTTGCATGTTCAAACTCATCACACACGGGTAAGCTATATGAATCGTTTGTGATGTTCACATATCATACAAAGTGATGAATAAGGGACCATGTCTGATGACACTTTGAGCACCAGTTTTTCGCTGCACCGAGCCAAAATTTTATCTTCCGCGGAAATATCTACCTCCCCCCTCCTACTGGCCAAAAGCTATATTTCCCTTGTTTCCGCCTTCCTTTCCAAGTTCAAACCTTCACTGCTTGCTTGCAACGCCGCCTCCTAGCCGACGATGCTCCTTCGTGCTGCTCGGCCTCATCGATCTAGTCAGGTAATCCACACCCGACCCCCACCCTCTTCCTCCTTCTAGATCCCACATGCCCCGACCGCCGACGCGACACCTTCCACCCAGATCACCGACCCATCCTCCAGATAAGCGCCACCCTAAGCCATGGTACACACAGTATAGTCAGGAGCTCAAGGAGCATTTGGCAACGGAGAAGAAAATTGCGGCCGCACGCGCGGATAACGTCACGATGGCTGCCATGCGTGCCGACCCCCAGATATTGGAGGAGCACCTCGCCATCGAGGCCACCATCAATGCCTCACGCGCGGACGCTGCCACTTGGTTAGCTGCTTTAAATGATAGTTTGTGGTGTTTTCTCGAGGCCACCATCAGTGCCTTCGAGCAAGACTACGAGGTGTTTACCTCAACTCCAGAGCCAGCAGGTTGGTGCCCACAGCGGCTCAGGCGAGTCACCACTACGAGGAGGGCACCCATGATGTGGATGCCTCGCCCTCTTCCAAGTCTAAGGAGCCCATCATCATCGATATCTCCGACGATGAGGAGTAGCTTGTCTTTTTAGCTCACTATAAGGACCTATATTCAGCTAGCTAGCTACGCCTCTTAAGCATGTTCGGCTTACCTGTTGCATGTGCTGCTCCTGCCTTTACTTTACAAATTGTACTGAATCGTCCTCTGTACTGTTAGTATGCAATCTGACCCTCTAGTATATATGTTCAATTTATTTTGCAATGTGGTGCTCAGTTAACTATTTGGTTATTTTGTTGTCATGTTCAGTTAACTGTTTGGTTCAATCCTGCAATGTGATGCTCAATTCTTGTGGGTGCAATTTTGTATTCTCTTGCATGTGAGAAATAAATCGAATTTGACTGTACAAAATACATGAGAAACAAATACAATTGCTATATTTCCAAGTTGTTAAGCATACTAGGTATGGTTAACTGTCTGATCTTCTGGTATGTTCTATTGTGCAATGTGGCGCTCAGTTAACTGTTTGTTTCATTTGTTGTGGTGCTTAGTTAACTGTTTGGTTCAATTCCACAATGCGATGTTCAATTGTTGTGGGTACAATTTTGTATTGTTATGCATGCGAGAAATAAATCAAATTTGGTTGTACTAAATACATGAGAAACATATACAATTGCTATATTTTCTAGTTCTTAAGCACGCTTTGTTTGGATAAATGGCTTTTCCATGTGGCTCCAATTAATCCGCTGAATCTGCAATGTGATTATTTATCATCAACATATTTTACTGATAGTATGCCAACCCTCATTTAACCTAATTAATAACTACCTTATATGTGTTGGAGGGAAACAATGGGAGGCACTGAGGTTTACCATCGAGGTTTGAACATGAATGGTCCTTTGTCTAATAGCACATTATTGTGCAATTGCAGGAACCATTCTAATATTTAGGTTTTTAACAATTTGGTCTTGCACATGTAGGTCCTGCTGTCTGAGGTTTTGACCCACTGTTCGACCCATTTTACATATGGGAAAATGAGATGTCCACGAATATCAGTTAAGTCAAAAAACCCAGAAAAATTGTTAGGATAAAGAAACTAGCAACAAAAAACAACAAGATCTTTGTCTGCACAATAAAGAAGACATCAGTGAACTACATGATGGTACTAAGTCGTATACCTTGTTTTTCTAATTGCTTTGCGCCATTTCAAAATTTAGAGAAGATATTTATGCATATATTTGTTTTCAGGCCTTTCCATAGCAGTTCACTGATGATTACCTCTCAAACCACCTGTATGGTCAAGAGGCAAGGAAGGCGTTCATACAACACCCATGGTACAATATCGAAGTCTTCCTCAAGAGGACGAAGGATGGGCAGTCAATCATCAACAGGCACTGGCCTAAATTTGCAAGGACCTTCCACATCATTGAAGGCTCAATATTCGCCTTTCGTTTCATCAGTTTTCCAGATGAGATTCATTTGTCTATCTACTGTCTATGATGCTAATTTTCAAAGGTTTTAGATGTTGCATGTGAAACTTGGTGTTGTTGTCTAATGGGGTAGCTAGCTATATGCCTATATGGTGTAACTGAGTGCTGAAGTTATATGATGGTGTACTCTTATGTACTTTTTTCAATTATGAAATTTTGGTTCCATAATACGAAAATGAAATATATTGTGTGTTTAATATGAAATTTCAATTTGATTACTAAATGGATTAAAAATAATAGGCCAATTAGCCTGCTTATTGGGTTTTTCTATTGCAAACGGTTATTGAGACAACACCGTGGGCGATGACCTTAGACAACCCACACAGTTTCTAGGAAGTAAACGTGTTGGATCAATGAACAATCACACACGACTTCCTCTGGACAAATGTTTGCGTTAGGCCACCTTACACAAAGGTTTTCCACATAAAATGTGTGTGTGATGGACAACCTACGCCACACAATTTCTTCTAGGCACCGTGCGTGATGCATTCAATAACGCAAACGATAAAATTATTAATATCGTCTGCAATGGCAACGCTATCACAGACGATGTGATGGGGAAAATTGTGTGATGTACGTACGAACGAAAACGTTAGTCTGGAATTCACTGTGTGTGATGTACATACGAACGAAAACATTTGTCTGGGATTCACTGTGTGGGATATACATACGAAGGAAACGATTGGGCATGTATAATTGTATGCGATTGCTCGCCCGATCGCACACGAGCTCTTTTTACCCCGCGTGTGTGACCGGAGGACCTATCGCCGACGGTTTCTGGGTCATGTGGGAAGGACCACCTATCGCACACACAGGCAAGGCGACGGTTTAAAATACCATCATGGAAAAGTGTTAAAAACCGTTTGAGCAGGTCGCTGCACTAGTGTAGGAAGGTAACGTCAAGCGCTATGCTCCTCGGCAACTGCGCTAGAAAATGCTTGATGTCCTATAAGGGCATAGGGCTATTGTAGCACTTTTGTGTGATAAGTAGAGTGTCGAACCCACACGGAGCGAATAGGAAGACACTACCAACCTCGCAACTATGTTGTTACTTAGCTATGCTCGCACCCAAACCGTAGTTTGAAAATAGCCTATTCTATCGGTTGCTACCGGAACGATAATAAAATGGGGTTTTAACTAGACCACAAACTTGGAGAGAAAATATACTAAACTAGAACCCAAAGTAAAAGGGTTTGTACTTGTAGGATTGAATAGAGCAAAGAGCGGTATCTAGGCTTTTGGTCTCACTAGTACTAGAGGAGCATCTTAGTGGCATACAAGTATTATAGACTACTAATGGTTCTCCCAAGGTTTGCATCCGCGGATTGTCACTCCTAGGTGTACTAGACATAACATCGCGTCATGGTCACACGCGGCGGTTAATAATACACAACGAAACCAAAGGATCACAAAGTTCATCTATATACTCTATGTACGTGCAATTACTAATCATGCAGAGAGAGAGAGAGAGAGTAATACTAAACAAAGCCACGAAGACTAGTTGTGCGTACTAGACCATACCTCAAACTAGAACCAGATCAATTACCCAAACATGGATGCATAAAAACACAAAGAGGGATGATTTATTGCTGATATCAACATGTTCAATCTTACAAAATACAAGTGTGAGGACGGAGATGGAGATGGAGATGGGCACCGTCGCGCCCGGCCTATGGCCAGCGCCCGGTGATGGCGGCGACACCTCCTTCTCCTCCTCTTGTGTGGTGGTCGTGGTAATAGTGATGGAGGGAGAGGCCTCCCCCTAGATGAGATGGGAGAGCCTCCCGGCGGCTGTGTGGACTTGTGGTGGAATGAGGATGACGATCCCAATGCCTAGGGTTGGAGCTCTTCATATAGGCGGCCTCCTCGGGTCTCCTCTGTTGATGTAGCCTCCTCCCTTTCATCCAAGGGCTCTAGGGTAGTCAAATCCACGCCCAACGGATGCCTTATCTGCCGAGGATCCCATAGGAATAAATCGGCATGAAAGCGGATCAAGATCGGGAAAATTTAGCCAATTTACGAAGCTGTATGGAGATCATACGAGCTCCCATACGAGCGGCTATACTCACATGGAAGGCCATCATACGTTCAGGACTCCAAGAGCACTTTCATATTTTGGTCGCCATTTCTTCATACGAACTCTGATTTTGACGTTCTTGGACTCGTTGGATTGCTAGAGAAAAGCTCAATGCGTTTGTGGCCTTGGAGCTTAAATTTGGACATTTAATAAATGTGAAAACATCAAATAATCCATAAGGCCTTCTTGTGGTGCCTGGAACTTCTCTGGTTTGACTCCCAACTTGGTTCTTTTGATGTGCCAAGTCCATGAACATGACAATACACCTACAAAGACCACAAAAAAGGAAAACTAATAAAAACTAAATAAAAATAAAAGGTGTGCAATGAATCTTGTAAAATGAGTAAACACGGAAACTATGCATTAAGGACATGTATAAGTGCAAGATGGATGTGATATAAGGGATTTTGGCATTAAAATATACTCTAAAAAGTATGCATAAAATCCGATCATCAGAAGACACAATTTTTGGCACGTGGCTCTGGCATCTTGACGGCGGAGCGGCCCGATGACCCTCCTATAAGTGGCGAACGACATCGGGCGACCTCAGGCGCCGGGAGGTACCCAAGGTCCTGGAGCTCCATAGTGTCCTCCGCGGTCACGACGGAGGAGAGCCATAGCCCTGATGGCCCACAAGTATAGGGGATCAATCATAGTCCTTCCGATAAGTAAGAGTGTCGAACCCAACGAGGAGTAGAAGAAATTAATAAGCGGTTTTCATCAAGGTATTCTCTGCAAGTGATGTAGAATAGTTGTGAGAAATAGTTTGATAGCAAGATAATTCATAACAAGTAATCGAAGTAGCAAGCAGCAAAGTGGCCCAATCCTTCTTATCGCAAACGATAAGCCAGATTTACTTCTTATAGTGATTAAAACGTTCTTGAGGAGGGACGGGATTTTCTCCTAGTTACTTTCACCATGATTCATGGACTCGTGTTCACTACTTTGATAAGTTGTTATGTGGGTGGACCGAACCTAGGGTGTTGTTCTTACTTGAATAAACAACCTACTTATGATTAACCTCTCTCGCAAGCATCTGCAACTACAAGAGAAGAATTATGATAAGTCTAACCATAACATTAAACATGTGGATCCAAAACAGCCCCTTACGGAACATCTCATAAACTAGGGTTTAAGTTTCTGTCACTCTCTAAACCCGTCTTCTATAAAGTAATTCCATAATGCCTTCCCCTAGGGCAAAACATGGTAATGTGTCATGTAGTCGACGTTCACGTGACATCACTAGAGGAAGAACAACACAACACATCATCAAAACATTGAACGAATATCAACTTCACATGATTACTTATAGCAAGACTTCTCCCATGTCCTCAAGAACAAACGAAACTACTCACAAATCATATTCATGTTCATGATCAGAGATTATAAATATGTAAATAACAATCTGAACATATACATTTCTACCAAGTATACCAACTAGCATCAACTACAAGACGTAATCAACACTACTAGCAACCCACAAGTACCAATCTGAGGTTTGAGACAAAGATTGGGTACAAGAGATGAACTAGGGTTTGGAGATGAGATGGTGCTGGTGAAGGTGTTGATGGAGATGAGTCCTCCCATGATGAGAGGGGCATTGGTGATGACGATGGCATCGATTTTTCCCTCCCGAAGGGAAGTATCCCCAGCAAAATCGCTCCGCCGGAGAGCAAAAATGCTTCTGCCCAGGTTCCGCCTCGAGATGACGGCGCTTCGTCCCGAAAGTATTTTCCTTATTTTTTCTAGGGTAAATGGCTTCATATAGCGGAAGATGGGCATCGATGGACCTCCGTGGGCCCCACAAGCTCACATGGCCTGAGCTTGTGGGCCCATGGAGGGTCCTCTCTAGTATATTTTCTTCCAGTATTTTTTATATATTCCAAAATAAATCACCGTAAATTTTCAGGTTATTTGGAGCTCCGGAGAATAGCTATACTGTTTTATCTCTTTTCATGTCGAGAATTCCAGCTGCCGGCAATCTCCCTCTTGTGATATAACTTGCAATTTAAGAGAGAAAAGACATTAGAATTGCATCAAAGAGTAAAATGTAACTTTAAAACAATAAAATGTCAATAGGATAACATGATGCAAAATGGACGTATTGAGCCCCCTCTTGCTTGCCGCCTTCTCCATGTTGCCGACAACTCGCTGGCTCCCCGTTGTGGCCTTCGATTCGGCCTTGGAGGCTTTCGGCGTCACGGTGCAGGTTCCCTTTCTGGACATTGCTCGAGAATGGAGGGGGAGGGAGATTGGAAGCTTTTGGGGGCATTGTTCTTCGGGCGCTGGAGCTTGAAGATGAGAATGGCTAGAGCGAGAAGGATAGCGTGAAGATTGATTCATTTCACCATGTGCATTTTATGGCCCAGTAAAATCACCAAAGGGGCGTACTGCGTGGAAGTAATTTTGCGGGTTTTCCATGATACGTACACGAGTGTATCAAGGAGTTGGCTAATGATGCTGCTGCAAATCCGGAACACAATCTCTTTATTGATTATACATGCCAATAGTGGCGGCCTCGAGCTGTGCTAACACGCCCTAATGACATCTAAAAATAATTCATGGTTCAATAGTGCTTGATGGCAATTCGGGTTTTTGTCAAAGTTGTCAGAACACGACGGAATTGGCACCACTATCTTGGTAGTGGAAGACTTTACCATTAAGATAGTTCTGCACCGGGAGGGTCTTCAGATCCCACGAATAGAAAAATACCACAGGGAAGGCTCGATTGGGGCTCCTCGGACTCCATGGGTGAAACTCTATCACTTTGAGATGGACACGCGAAGACGTTGTTGAACCAGATTACAAGGCCGAAGACAAAAGGTGAAGGACAAGTCGTCTGAGGATACTCCTTGGCTTGAAGACCGGTTTGGGGGCAACTAATGGTGTCCTGGATACGAGGGTTCTGACCACGTCGGCTCTCAGACGTGGGCCAGGCCGAGGACCCCCAAATGACAAGTCGGTGGGCCACATTCGTCAGGCCCCGGAGGAATCAAGAGGGTATCTTCCGAAGACTTGGCGCATACTCCAACGCATGAATGCAATCTGTGGCATGCTTATCTTTAGAGGGAACCGACCTATGTGTAACCCTAGGTACCCCCGGTGCCTATATAAGCTGAGGGGGGTAGACCGTAGAGGACAACTCATTCACATACGATCTTGTGGTAGATCAACCTGTACTCTGTACACCATTCATCAATACAATCAAAGCAGGACATAGGGTTTTACCTCTTCGAGAGAGCCTAAACCTGGGTAAACATCAGTGTCCTCTTTGTCCTGTCACCATCGTGCCAAGTCTACCAGTTCGGGACCCCCTACCCAAGATTTCCCGGATTAGACTCCGTCAGCCCGTCCATGTGTCTTGGGGTGTCCTATGTTGGTTTGTCGTTGGGCCAACATGTACTATGTGGTGGCCTCGTTAGTTTGCTCCTGCTTCCTCTTCTTGCTCCCGCTGTGTTTTCTTCGCATTTTACATTTCACACTACATGCCACACGATGTGCATGACATGCTCTTCTTGCATCCCATCATTGGTTCCTCTAGCTTTGTCGGTGGTTTCTCCGCTCATTGGCATGATGTTTGCTTCGTCCGCCGCTATGTTGTTTGCTTTGCCGACTAACCGAGGTTCAGACTTGTTCTTGCTTTTTCCTCTTTACGATTCAATATCCTCGCTCATCGTTCTTTTGCGGCTACTCGGGGATCTACTTTGTTCTTCAGTTGTACATGTTCTTAACGTTCTCTATTGCCGCTGACTAAGGCTCAAGTGTGGTTTTCGTCTTTGTTATGCCTGATCAACTGTAATTACTCACGTCTTCTTCCTACTTCCGGGTGTTTACTGTGAGGCGAGTAATCGCGCCGTCAAGGAGTATTGTGTCGATGACACGGCAAATCATCACGCTGCCAGGGAGAGGCATCGTGGCGATGCGGCGAATCATCATGCTATCAAGGTGAATCACCTCGGCGACACAACAAAGGGTCGTAGCCAGTACTATCCTGGCTCTCTGCTCTCTCTCTCTCTCTCTCTCTCTCTCTCTCTCTCTCTCTCTCTCTCTCTCTATTTGTTCGGGGTAGGTTCCTTCTAAGCTCTGTTGCTCTTGTTCGTCTTCTTCTCAGTTACCGTCCTTTCCGTTCTTCGTGATGCTTGCAGCCCTTCGAAGCTGTTGTTTGATATGGGCCTCTGATACTAGTGTATGGTACTAATTCCACGATACATAGCATCATATGTTGCTATCATAGTGATCTTATTTATTGTCATACATGACAATACTAGTACATCATTTAATATGATAATGTATTATATCAATGATACTCAATCCTCTCTTTTCTTATTTAGTTGTGTGCCACCTCAGCAAAAATGCCTAGTTGACATACATGATCCTACTTATGATATTTCTACTGTGACCAAATCAAGGAGATGTGTTTTTGTTCGTGGGATTGATCCTTTCTTTCGTGAGCGCCGCACTACTGAATATTTCTTTTAAAAACTACAGTCCCTAGTTATTTTTCTTCTTGAAGTTTGCTTCCATACACCTTGCTTTAACGAAAAGCAAGGACATACAGCCTGTTCGACGATTGAACCAAGAAAAGGAAAATCTTAGAGCATCCATATCCATAACCAGACCCCTCTATCCTCTTTAAACATCCGAACGGATATCACTGCCCGGGCAGGAATCTGTATACTACTTAAAAAATTGTAAAGTTTTCATTTCACTTTTTTTTTAACTACCCCTTCGTCCAATCTTTCATGTATATGATAATCAATCACCTTAATTTACTTATCTTCTGAACCAATTCCACTTAATTTTACTTACCAAACTTCTAATCAAAATATAAGGTAATTCACGGGCAAAATTTAATGAAAATTTATTTACACAATCTCATTATTATTGACAGGTAAATCACAAGCTAAAGTATTAGAATATTTATACATCATTGCAACGCATAGGCAATGTTCTAGTAATAAAGAAAAAAGCCTACCTTTGTCCATATATTTTGTCCGGGTTGTCCGTAAATTCCCATACCTTGATGAGGATACGAGGATGCTCGGGCGTGTACGAGCAGTCCTCCATGATGTGGCCCACCCCAGAACACATTTTCTCTTTCTTTCTTTTTCTTTTTTCTATCTCTCTCACACTCTCCATCCTCACAAATCACATGCATGTGACCGGATAATTTGCGGACAGAGTAGAGGATATGATTGAATGCATACATAAATGAGGGATTGAAATGAACATGCTCGGACACTGGCCGGACACGTTCGCAGACGTTTTGAGGGGCCAACTATGGTCGTAGATACCCTTAGTCGCCAAAAAATATATTTCCCAACTTGAGATCGTACCAAGACGTCATGTTAACTTTTCTAAATAAAATACCTCAGATTAACTTTCTTTTTATGTAATCTCATGTTAACTTGATCAGAGAAAAACAACACTTGTGGTATTCCTGTTGATATTGGGGTTGTATGCAATGGTCTATACATTTTTCCCAATTAAATCGCTCTCCATCATCAAATCTTCATCCACACGCTCTCTAGCCTTCTTGTTCCTCCTGCAACAACTATCACCCTGAGCCGCCCACCAGGGTCGGTCGAATCGCCGACATTCGGCATCCGCATCGCGGTCGTGCCACCTCGCCATCCCTCTAAACCAGACCCTTCTCTGGTGATGGGGAAGCCTCAATCCCACACCCGAGCCTGCCAAGTTTCTACCTCCCTCCCGCCAGCAATATCGTGGCAAACCGCGCGTCCCTGTCTCTTGCTTGTTCTAGACTCAAGACTCACCGCACCTCTCCCCTTAGGGTTGCACCTTGATCTTACGAGAAAAAAGATTGATGCAGTGACAATTTTCATCCGCCTAAACATTCACAAAAATGATTGATATTTTATTGTCGTTTCCCATGACTTTGAAGATTCGAATTCAGCTTTTTGGGTTTTCTGTCTGGAAATGTCATGGACTATGCATTGATTTAATGACTTGGACTACAAGATGGACCAGACTGGAGGTGAGTTTGGTCTGCATGTGGGCCAAGAGAGGGAAGGAGCATTGACGACAGGAGGAGCGATGAGAGCTACTATGTGATGCGCGATGCATCAAACGACAAATCCTATTCAACGCCTGTAACACCGGTTATAAGTCATTCCACAAACCGACGCACACCCCACCTCCCTCTTGGGCTCGGCCCATTTAGTTTTCTTCTTTAAGTTTAAAAAAAGTTGAACACTATAGCAAGTCAATCCACTATATTGGTTTACGCGCAACCGCAACAACCAAATGGGTTAGCTTATCTGGTGTGTCAATTTACATTTTTTTCTTGTTGTGTAATATACATAACGCTAAAAAAAACATGGTTTCTTTATGGACCGACTTCTGTTTGGTTTGTTCTCTTTTTTATATTTCTTTTATTTTTCCATTTTCTTTTCTTTTCATTTTCTTTACTTATATTTTATATTTTTCTTAAATGCACAATTTTTCTCAAATTCTATGAACTTTTTTAAAAATTAATGATTTTTATAAATAAGTGAAATTTTTGAATTGACAATTTTTTTCATAATTGATGAACTTTTTTCAAATTTCTGATCTTTTTCCAAAATTGATGATCCTTTTTTCAAATTTGTGAACTTTTTTGAATTCTTGAACCTTTTCATTTTTTTTGTGATTTTTTGAATCCCTGTTTTTCTTTGTGAACATTTTCTAAAAAGTCAATGGTCAATGGGCCTTGGTCAACGCTCAATCATGGACCAGCGCTAGGCGATCGAACGAGATCGATTTTCCAGGGAGCGAACGAACATGGAACAATTAACTGAGGAGCGCTCGTTCTCAGCCTCCCCAAAGGTCACTTGGGGGTGGGCTGAGAGCACGTCAAGTGGCGCGCTCTCCGCCGCCGCCATGTGTCGCGCTCTAGACGCTTCCTTCGATTTTTTTTATAACATTTTCGCACGCGTTTTCGGCTTTTTAGATGTTTTTTCCCATTTTTTTAGTTTCACCGGTCTTCCTTAGCTTATGGACAAAAAAAATTGAAAAATAAATTCTTTTGCCCAAAAAAACGTGTTTTCTTTTTTCGCTTCCACGAGAGGCACATATTTGCTTTCTGTAGAGGCATGACCATGCCTCTCGGAAACGAAAAAATGCCCTTTTTTTTTCTTCCGTGAGAGGCACGATTTTGCTTTCATGAGAGACACGGCCGTGCCTCTCAGGAACAAAAAAACACGTTTACTCTTATTTTTCCTTCCACGAGAGGCACGGTTTTACTTCCGCGAGAGACACGGTTTTGCTTCCGCGAGAGGCACACGGCCGTGCCTCTCGGTGACGAGAAAAACACGTTTTCTCTTTTTTTATTCTTCCGCGAGAGGCACGGTTTTGCTTTCGCGAGAGGTCGTGCCTCTCGGAAATGGCTTTCGAAAAGGGAAAAAATGTGCTCCCGGTCCCTTTTTTTTGTGAGAAAGAAGTTCATTAAAATCTATCAACATTGGATCTAGTTTTGAAGATCTCGACGCGAGGAATCGAACGGTGAAAACGGTTCGAGATTTGGACGCACGGTTTAAGAGATAATTTGTTTTGAATAAATAGATTTATGAAAAAAAAACTCTCATGTCGCGACAAGTGGCACACATGCGGCACGCCACTTGTCGCAACCTATTGGGCCGGTACACAGAAGGATGCGCGTGAGCGCTAGGTTAGTTAAACAGGCGTCGCGTCGCACGTGCGTGCTCCCTACTGGGTCGGCCCATTGTAGACACGAACCACTATAGCAAACCGATGCTCTATTAATTGAAAGAATCACGCGCTGTAGAGATCGGTTCACTGTAGTAAATTGAACACTATAGCAAGTCAATCCACTATAGTGACCGTTTTCTTGTCTGTTTTCAAAAATCTCAAACAAATTTTGAAATACATTTTTCTAATAAAGTGAATGTTTTTCAAACAAGTACAAATGTTTTTAAATGCGAACGAATTTTGAAAATTCTGAACAATATTTTAGACCACGAACATTTTTGAAAAATACTAAAGTTTTGAAAGCACGAAGAAATTTAGAAAGCAGGCACATTTTTTGAAATTCCAATTTGTTTTGAAAACACAAACAATTTTTAAGGTTGCAAAATATTTCCCAAAAACACAGACATGTTTCAAATTTATGAAGAAATTTTGAAATCATGATTTTTTTAAATACCAAACAATTTTTAAAAATGCGGACATTTTTTAAAATTCCAAACCATTTTTGCCTCCCCCTGTTGGCATCGTCGTGGCCAGCCGTGTGTCCCAATCTCCGCTCATTCTAGACTCAAGACTCATCGGACCTCAACCCTTAAGACTGCACTCACGAGGAGCAAACATGATTGATTTTTTATTGTCCCTTTACATGAGTTTGCAGATTCGAATTTTGTGTTTTGGGGTTTTTTGTCTGGAAATGTCATGGACTGGCATGGTATAATGGCATGGGCTACAAGCTTGACGAGGCTGGAGGAGTGATTTTGGGCTGTAGCTGGGCCAAGATAGAGAATGAACATTGATGATAGGACGAGTGAGGAGAGCTACTATGTGACGCGCGATGCGTCAAGTCGACGCCGCATCGCACAGGCATGCTCTCTACTGGGCTGGCCCATTGTAGGCGCGAAGCACTATAGCAAACCGATGCCCTGTCACAAAAAAAAACGACGCGCTGTACACACCGATTCACTGTAGCGAACTGACCACTGTAGCAAGTCAATCCACTGTAGCGATTATTTTTTTGTCGGTCCTCGAAATCTCAAATAATTTTTGAAACCACAATTTTTTTATAAACCGAATATTTTTTAAAACAAGCAATACAATGTTTTAAAAAATGTGAAGAACTACTAAAATTTTTGAATAGTTTTTAGACCGTGAACATTTTTTGATTATCTACGAACATTTTTGAAAGAACACAAAATATTCAAAATTCTAAATATTTTTTTAAAATGAAAAAAAATATTTAAAATTGTTAAACATTTTACAAAAAAATGAACATGTTTTGAATTCATGAACAGATTTTGAAATTCCAACAATTTTTTTGAAAACACAGACATCTTTTGAAATTCCCAAACACCGACACCTTTTGAAAACATAGACAATTTTTGAAGAGGGCATAATTTTTTAATTTGTAAACATAATTTGCAATTCTAACAATATTCAAAATTATCCAAACATTTTTTAAATTTTTGTACATTTTTTAAACTTTCTTCAAAATAGAAAAGGGAAAGTTTTTGATAAAGAAATAAAAGACAATGCTAAATGGTAAAAGAAACAACAAGGGATTTTCTTTTTGGAAAAACTGGCCCTGAACCGGCCAGGAACCTTTTAGAAGGTCGCCAAAACCGGCGGTTGTGTACACTATTACCAATAAATGGGCTAGCCCATTAAGGCATCATTCACTCGCTCAGATGTGCCTTTTGCTGACTATTTGTCGCCAAAACCAGTCGTTGTGGCAAACCAACCTGTGGTTGGGTGGTTAGGACTTAGAAGGACAGTGGTATCCTCAGCCCACATAGTTTAAGTCCTTGTGACGACCCCGGCTTAATCGTGCACTAACCATACACGCAAATGCACACGATCAAGCCTAAGGACTCACTTGAAGATATCACTACACAACTCTAAAACATAAATAAAGTCATACAAGCTTTATATTACAAGCCAGGGCCTCGAGGGCTCGAATACATAGCTCGATGGCATACAAGCGTCAGCGGAAGCATCAGATATCTGAGTACAGATATATTACAGAAGAGAAGATAGGCCTTCACAGAGGCGGGGCAAAATAAAATACTACGATCCAAAGGCGTAGGCCTCCTGCCCTGGACCCTCCGATCCTACTCCTGGTCGTCAGTCGGCTCCTCGTAGTAGTAGTACTCGTCGGGCTGGTAGTAGTAGTGGTCGTCGACTGGGGCAGCCGGCCCAGGGGCTCCGTCGTCTGGTGGCAACAAATGGATATGGGGGGGAAAAGAAAGTAAAGCAAACGTGAGTACTCATCCGAAGTACTCAGCAAGCAAGGATCTACACTACATATGCAACATTGTCAAAAGGAGGCTGTATATGTGGACTGGGCTGCAGAAATGCCAGAATAGAAGGGGGAAAGCCTAGTCCTATCGAAGACTAGCATCTTCAACATCTTCAGCAGTCTCGCAGCATTAGAAGAGAGCAGATCAACATAAAAGCAAAGTAGTAGTAGCACCATCAACCTCGACCTGAGATCCTTTCTCGACCCCCTGCGAGAAAGCAATCCCAGAGCCATACTATCCAGTTCTCATCTCAAGTTCTAGTTGTACCGATCGGGATACAACTCCGAGTGTCCGTTACCGTAGGACAGGCTATCGATAGATAAGTTCTTCCCTGCAGGGGTGCACCAAGTTACCCACCACGCTCGCTTAACTCCGGCCGGACACACTTTACTGGGTCATGCCCGCCCTCGGCCAAACGATACGCCGCAACCCGACCGAATACTTAACAGAGAGGTCAGCACGCCGGACTAAACCTATGCCCCCAGGGGTCTTGGGCCATCGCCCCGGGAACTCCTGCACGTTACGGGGCCACCGAGAGCAGACCTAGCAACCCCTTAATACAAGCGCGGTTGCGTAACCAGTCCAACTCGGCGTGCGCCGCTCAGTCGCTGACGTCCATTAAGCTCCGGCTGAAGTATACGACGCAGAACGTCCATACTATGCCCACGTGATGGTTAGTGCTATCAGGCCAGAGGCCCCTCGGATCAAATATCCAAACCGTTTAGTGGATTTGGAGCGCGTGGACACGAGCAGAGACTCACGATCGATGTGACCCCGTCGCCCCGTCTCGAGGACTTGCGGCAAGGGCTAAGAATGCTCAGCCACGCCTCGTAGTTATCTCGCGGGCACCTCTCAGGTCAACCCGACTCCACATCACTTCGTAACATGCTCGCGCGGGTACCCCTCAGGGCCGACCCGTCTTTAGTATCATGGTTTAGTGTTCAGTCATAGTAACCAAAGTCTCCGTGTGTCTGACACCAAGGGGAAACCCCGAGGAATCACCCTCGATGGAATCCCACTCGATGATATCATCAAGGTGAACGAAGGAGGAATCACCCTCGAGGTCCACTCTCGAACAGTTGCACGACGGCGTCAGTATCGGGGATGGTGTAGGAGGAATCACCCTCGCTTACCACGACCGATTAACTAACCTACAAGGTTATCATCAGAAGTGCTGACGAGGTATCACCCTCGGCACTCGATAGTAACCCAGTAGTGTCGAGCAATTTAAGGGGAAGTGACGTGCGGTGCCAGGGTCTGATCTTCGATCCCGTTGCTCGGGTCTTCTGAGAGTCCAGCGGGGCAGTCGAGACAAGTGGGGTCTCTGATGGGTCTCAACCCAGCCTATACTAAGCAGTCTAGGATAACCAGTAAGGTAGCAAGGCAGGTTACAATAAACAGGCTATGCAGCAGATATAGGATAAAAATAACAACAGCAGTTCTAATGCAAGCATAAGAGAGAAGAGAATAGGCGATATAGGCATGTTCAAAATGGGGGTGCTTGCCTGTTTGCTCTGGGGCAAGGGCAAGGTCGTCGGTGGTGTCGTCGGGGACGTAGTCGTACTCCGGAGCTGCGTCTGCCTCGGGAGCTACGTCGATGTCGGGGTCTACCGAGAGAGAAGAGGGGGAAGAAACAGGTAAACATAATGCAAACAGATGCAACACAGTGCGTGCTATGCTACGATGCAGTGCAGAGTTGCCTTAAGATGCATCTAGGTCATTTTAGTTAATTTTTGGATTATCGTGGGATTTATTACCCGGTGTGTGTGCACTATTCATTTACCGGAATCGGGCTCAGAGTTACGAGTTCTCCTACGTAGGAGGTTCCGACATGGAAACAGACAGCACGATCAGACTCGTCTCGTCGTTCTGAGCAACTTTCATGTTTTAAATTTTTCGATGTGAGCTACGGTTTAAAAGATATGAATTTTTAAAGAGTATTGGATTTTCTGGAATTTATTTATTTTAACAGAAAAGGGAATTATGACGTCAGCGTGAGGTAATGCTGACATCAGCAAGTCAACAGCGGCTGACCTAGTCAAACCTGACATGTGGGTCCACAGCCTCTTTTGAGACTAACATTAAGTTAATCTAATTAACAAGGTTAATTAGGGGGCGGCCCCGCATGTCAGTGAGATATTAGACTAAACTAATTAGTTTTTATTTAATTAATCCGTTATTAGATTAATTAACCGCGGGGGGGCACATGTCAGTGGCTGAGCTGCCCAGTCAACGCCGTTGACTGGGTCAACCCAGCCCACTGGGGTCCCCAGGGCCCACGGTCAGTGACCCAGGGTGGACCCCACGCCTGGCCACGTCAGCTGGCCGGCGTTTCGTCGCCGGCGACGCCAAACGCGGCGGCGCGGCTCGGGCGTTCGCCGGAAATCACGTACAGGGCTCGGGGAGGAACGGGGTTAGGCTCGTTCGAACGAGCACTCAACGCCGCGTCCGGTGGTGGCCGCAGTTTCGCTGGACTTGGCCGGAAAAGTCGCCGGCGTCGAGCTAAGGCGGCGGCGCGTACGGACGCGTGACGGAGCCGGCGACGCAGCGCGTTTCGAGGCTAACGAAGAGGTTGAAGAGAGGCTGCGCGATGCGGCGAGCACAACGGGCTCGACCTCGGGACCAAAAGGGTCACCAGAAGGGCGCCGGCGGCGAGCAGGGGCGGAGGCGTGTTCGGGCACTCGCCGGGCTAGATGCTAGAGAGCACGGGGAAGTGCGTGTGCGGGTGCGTTCGGCTCCTGGAAGCACCAGGAGCACGATGTTGTGCTCAGGCAGGCATGACAGAGGTCAGGACCACGGCGGCGAGGCGCTCAGCGGCGGCGAGCTCACGGCATCGACGCCAGCTAGCTATAGGCGTCGACAGGCAGCGCAAAGCAACGGGGAGGGAGAAGGAAGCTCACCGAGTGGTCACGAAAGACCGTTGGCAGGTTAGTAGCAGCAGGGCTCGACAGAGAGGAAAGGGGATCGTCGGAGTCCGAGGAAGAAGACGACGCCGAACGGCAGCTGCAGGGCCTCCCCCCTCCAGCTGAGGGCACCGGAGGAAGTGGCCGACCGCAGCGGAGCTGACGGACACGGTTGGTAGGCACGGGACCTCCTGTGGCCGTGCGGACGTCGATGGCGCGGCGGCGAGGGCGTCCGGTGGTGGATCTGGGGAAGGGAGAGAGAAGAGGCGAGCGTGGGAGAGGACGGGAAGTGACCGAGGGAGCCAGGGGGGACGAACGGCCTCGCCCTTATCCTCCTTAGGGCCCCTGTAGTGTCGGCGCCGTCGGCGTGTCGGCGCGCGCGCGCTCGACCAGGGAGAAGACGACAGCGCGCGCGAGAGAGAGGTTGGGCCAGTTGGGCCGGCTGTCGTGGCACTGTGCACTAAGGCCCAGTGCACAGTGCCTCGTCTTATTTTTCTGTTTTCTGTTTCACATTTTCTTTTATTCTTTTCTGTTCTGAATTAGTCAGGGCACTTTTACATTTTTGTAAAGTGTGGGACTTGGTCCAAATAATGCAATGCAATATTACCCTTCACCAAAAACTTGCTTGGACAGATTTGGATTTCATTTGAATTTAATATAATTTTAAATGGATTTAATAGTTCTGTTTTGGTGATGTTTCAGGATGTTAGAGTCTCTTATCTAACTCCAATTATTTTGATAATGCTTTTATAAAAGTTCCTGGAATATTTGCCAATTAATGAACATTTTTCCAACAGTGTTTGATCAACTTCATATTTCACTTATGAATTTGAGTTGATTTTCAGAATGGAGTTGATTTGCTTTGGATAACCACTATGTTTATGCACTGCAAATGATATGACTTGGCATTATCTTCAGCTGATCACAGTGGCAATTACATAGGGGTGTTACAGTCCTAGACCTGACATTGGTGCTCACATTTTTCTAGATTTAGTTCAGGCCTTCTGGCAATGTGCTTTCGTGGAAGAAAGTTTTCCCTTGGCTTTTGAGTAGGAAAAGTATACTGACTAGGGACAATCTATTGAAAAGGGGATGGAAAGGTGACAAGAATTGTGTTTTTTGTGGACATGACGAAAATATTGATCACCTATTTTTCTCCTGCTCTGTAGCTAAATTGATCTGGAATTTGTTGCGATGTGCTTTTGATTTACATTCCATTCCATTTAACTCGCATGACAGTTTCCGCAGATGGATTGGAACCATTGGGAAAAATGATAATAAAATGGTTTTAGTAGGAACTTCAGCTCTTCTTTGGGCGGTCTGGAAAAGCTGCAATGATGTTACCTTTAACAGAAAGAAAATTCATGATCCTATGTACTACCTCCGTGCTGGTTTATTAGTGCATCTCGTATTCTGTGTTATATTTTGACTATGATTTTAACTACCAAAATGTAAGTTGTACGTAATAAAAATAGTATCATTGGTAAGTATATTCAAATACGAATCCAAAAACATAATTTTTTATGACATGCATTAATATTTTGCTAGTCAAATATATGGTCAAAATTTGGCACAAAATACGAAGAGGACTAATAAACCAGGATGGAGGTAGTATGTCATGAAACTAATCCGCAATTGGATTTTGGATTGGGCCATTTTGCAGGCAAAGAATCTAGAGGGTAGATTGTTGATGTTGAGGGCAAAAGCGGTAGAAAAAGTAGCAAGTGAGGTCTATCGCGCTGCGCAGGGATGGAGCCTAGTGTCCGAAGGCTAGGTGGCGGAGAAGGTTGTGAAGCACAAGTGGATGCAAGCCTCTTTTCCTTTGCAGAAACATGTTCGTCTTTTTGCGCAGTAAAATCTAGTTTATTGTATTTCAGGGCCTTGTGTTGCTTGCCTTGTGGGCTAGCCGTGAGTGCCAGCTTTGTAATCTCTACTATTAATGGGGGATCAAACGTCGTGATGGTTCGACCTACCCTCCCCTCCCTTGCTCGCTACTCGCTCGCATCGTGCATAGCCGTTGCTCTCGCCTCGTGTGATACACACAGAAAAAAAAACACCGTCAATCTCCTTATCCCCCCCCCCCCCTTTGTTGTCACTTTTTATTTGTTATAGATAGCTTGGCATTTCTAGACACAAAATATTTTGTTTACTGGTTTATACCAATGGATTAGTTCCATCTCAGATTGAATTATTCAATGTTGATCAAGAGTCAAATCTGGCCCTTGATGGTACAGATGTGCAAAGCAGCAGTGATATACCCCACTAGCCCAAATACCTTCGTGAAAAAGTACTGAAGGGTGAGGTACCCGACCACCATGGAATTTCAACTATATTCTTATTATATAGATAGGTGCAGTTTTAGGTATGGTATGTTATTTCCACTCTAATTTGGTGCTACTGATTTGTTAGGGTACATATTTATTTTGAGTTTTTTTTGTGCCAAACAAAGAGGTTGAATGTACAGTATAGTTTAGCACTAAATGCATGTAGTTTGCTCCGCTCTGGTTATTTCAGTTATGTACCTCACTTAATTTCCCTGGTTGTCTCCTTTGCTGGATCTTGAGGAGCTCTTTTTTGCTGTAGTGCTTTCAAGGAGAGTCCCATTGCTTGGATTTTGCTCTGTTGTCGTAGCACTTTTGAAGTTATGTTTCTCAACTAACAAGTATCTTTTGTGCTTAATACCTATTGTTGCATCATTTTCTATAACAAGAGATGATAAATAAAAAAATCCTTGTTGTGAGGAGGGTCAAATTTTGAATGACCAAGCTTTTCTATATGATTTTGATTGATCAAGCTTACTTGATTCTTTCTTGTCATTCAGGCTATCTTGGTAGAATTTATAAAGAAGCATCAAGGCAAAGACATCCATTGCATTACTACAGTTGAGATAATTTTGACTTGCTAACACCCTTTGGATGGTGCTAATTATACAAAAAAATAGACTGTCTATCCTCCAAAATTTATCATCATGAAAGAATCTAAATATAGCATGTTTTGTTCTCTTCACATACTACAATAAAGTGTGGGTCCCACTTGATCCCAACAGCGTTCTTATTTTCTCTAAAATTATTCGCTTGCTCACTCCTAGCAAGTGGGGTCCACACTTATCATTATGAGTGTAACACCCGGATAATTAAACTACAGTAATTCTCTGCTAATGATGCCACATCATCATTGTTACTGTTGCTAATCTCGCTTAGATTCAAAACGGTTCAAATTCAAATTTAAAAATAAAGTCGAAAATAAAATTTTCAAATGTCAAAACTAAAATGTGCAAACTATGGCAAATAATTCATAAGTATTATTGGTGAAGAAACCAATTTTTTATAAAATGTTTAAATGCTAAAAAATGATTAAAACATTGGCTTAAACAATTATATAAATGCCTTTTATAATTTCTAAAAGCAAACTACTTTAAATAAAGTCCAAACTTTTTGTGGAAGAGGTATGAATATAAATACTAATTTAGAAACTACTTTTGTATTTCAATTGAACTAAAATAATGTGGAGATTAAATAGAACAGAAAAGTTTTTAAAAGAAAAACAAGAGCTAAAAAGTTGTACAAAGAGAAAATAAAGGGAGAAGCCCCCATGCCTCCTTTGAGCCTTGGCCACCCGTACCAGCAGGCCCAACTAGTCCAGCCCACTCCCTCCTCGGTCATTCCCCTCCTCTCTTTGTTCATCCGACCGAGTACGTTCCCGTTCATCTCCGCCGCACCCAGCTCGGCGCTCCACGCTGCCACGTCGCCGACTAGGAGATAAGGATCCCCCCGCCTCCTCGGTCCTTTCCCCTGCTCTCAGTCACCCCACTCACTCTCTTCCCCTCGCCCGTGCTCCCTTCCCCCTCAGATCCACCTCGCTCGCACCTCACCATCGTCGTTCACCGTGCGCCACCGCGGCCACCGGCCTCCCCGCGCTTCGCCGACATGCCGTAGAGCTTCACCGCCACCGTCCACGTCGCCTGGTGCCAGCCGTTGAAGCCGGGTAGCTCTACAACACCGGGTTCCCGTCGTCTTCCTCATCGGGACCTCGCCGCCGTCTCCGTCGACGCCGGCCGCCTCTGCGCTCCCGTTGCTCGCCGGGCCTTCATGCGCCCTCCCGGTGAGCCCCTGCATCCTTCCCCTCTGTCTTCCCCTCATACCCATCGTGTAGCCACCGCCCACGCTCGACTGACCACACGCGCGCGCCTGTGTCGCTGTACTCGGCCGCCGCGGCCTGTCGCGCTGGCCGCGCACACGCGCCTGCAGCCCCGCGCCTCCCCTGCTGTCGCCGCGCCCGCTGCTCGCTGCCCTACCACAGCCCTGCGCTCGGCCGCGTCCCCTGCCACCGCAGATGCGTCGGGCCGCCGCGACCGACGCCTCCCCTCGCCGCACGCCCTCGCTCTGTCTGACGTCGCGACCTGCTGCTGCAGCCAGCGCCACCCCGTCGCGCCCGCTCCGGCCCGCCTCCTCTTTCAGCTGCTGCTGCGCTCGCGCTGCCGTTGCTGCTTGCTGCTCCTAACCACTACTGCTGCTCTTTGCTACTGCGTTGCTACTGCCGCTGCTTACTGTACTGCTAGCTACTGTACCTACTAGCTAGCTCTTCTATTTCTACAATGACTAACCCCCTAGACAGTCCCTAAACAATGGCTAAACAACTACTAACAGGTCAAAAAAAATTATGAGTAGAAAGTATACTTGACAAACTCCACTTTATCCCACTGGACCAAATCCTTTCGATGAATGGATTAAATCCTATGAAAATCGCAAAATGCTATGTACTGTTAACTAAAAATATATAAAACGGAGATACTGCCATAGCTACTTTCGAGCTGGAAATGAACAAGCTACAGGAGTCTTTCATGGCATCAGAGGGTATATCCTAATAGTACCCTGGTTGTAGTACAAAACACCTATAGGAAGTGTCCATTTGAACTATAGATCAATGGCAATCATCAACAAAGTTTGTAAATTATAACAGTTCTGAAATTAATATCAAGTGGCACTTTTCAACTGAAGTTTAAAGCAAGCTAATGGACTCTAACAGAGATGCAAGTGCTACTATTTTGTAGATCGCAGAGAATGCTTATTATTGATATAAGGCACTAACCCATAGGTTGTACAGAACAATAGTGGTAGCCTTTTGAAAACAGCTAAGTGATGTTTAAAACGGACGAATTCTCAGACTTAGTAAATTTCAGGATATTGCTAAAACTTTAGAAATTCGTAGAAAATAATCCGTAACTCGGATGAAAAAGTTTTATACATGAAAGTTGCTCAGAAAAATGTGACGAATCCGAATACGTTCTCCGTTCACCTGTCACGTGCCTCTAGCATAGCGAACATGGAACCGTCACCCTCCGTTTCATCTGTCCGAAAATGCCAAACTTCGGGAAAACTTTCCTGGATGTTTTCCCCCTTCATCTATATCATGTAGCACCGCGTCAGAACACCTCTAGCTCTGCGTAATGTCATGTCAAGCACTTGTTTGCTTTATATTTACTGTTTCTTCCCCTCTTCTCTCCGGTAGACCCCGAGACCGCTGATGATGCCACTGTGATCGACTACGTCAACGACGACCCTTCTTCCCTTTCAGCGGAGCTTCCAGGCAAGCAAACCCCCCCTTGGTCATTCCGATATCGCCCATTCCATTCTCTCTTATGCTTGCATTAGATTTTGCTACTGTTATTGTTTGCTCCTATTCTGATGCATAGCCTGCTTTTGTAATCGCTCATTGTACCTTACCTGCTTATCCTAAACTGCTTAGCATAGGTTGGATAATGATCCATCAGTGACCCCCACCTTGTCCTTGTTGCCCCTGCTTCATCATCGACGACTCGATTAACGTGATCGACGACCAGAACCCGACACCTCACATCACATCACGCCCCTTTTGTTGCTCGATTCTGCAGAGCTACTATCGAGTGCCGAGGGTGATACCTCGTAACGCACTCCTGATGTTAACTCTTTAGTGTAGCTATTCGGTCGTGGTCATCGAGGGTGATTCCTCCTTCACCACTCCCGATACGACTCTGTCGTGCAACACCTCAAGTGTGAACCTCGAGGGTGATTCCTCCTACGTTCACCTTGATGATTACATCGAGTGGAATCCACTGAGGGTGATTCCTCGGGGTTTCCCCTTGATGTTTGGACACACGGTTACCTTGACTTTACTTGAGACCTTGTGAAAATCGGGCAGGCCCGGAGAGCACCCGCAAGATGTTACGGTGGCGGCTGGCTGTTTAGCGGTATCAACCAGGAGGGGGTGGTAGCTCCGGACTTGTCCCGACAGCCGTCACTTCATTTAATAATGCACTAACAGGTTTGGGTATTTGTTCTGAGTTGGCCACTGGCCTATACGCACTAACCACCACGCGGGAACAGTTATGGGCACTCGGCGTCGTAGTATCAGCCGAAGCTTTGTCAGACGTCCAGTTCAGCATTGCGGCACGGCCTGGTCGGCGCCCCAGAGGAGGTGGTCTGTATCACCCTGCACGCAACGACCCGGAGTGCAACGGGCGATGGGCCCAAGACCCCGGAGTGCTTAGGATGTAGACCGGCGGGGACCTCTCTGCTGAGCCTAGGTAGGGCTGCGACGTGTTGATATTCCGAGGCCGGGCATTGATTCAGAAAAGTGTGTCCGGCCAGAGTAATCAAGCGTGTTGGGTAATGTGGTGCACCCCTGCAGGGAAGATTATCTATTAATAGTTGTGTCCACGGTATTGGACGTTCAGACTTGTATCCTGATCTATTACAACTAGAAATGGAGACCTTGTGGCTCCGGGATTGCTTTCTCGCAGGGAGTCGAGGAAGGATCTCTGGGCATTATTGCTACAACATGTTTGATAATTATAATATGATATTCTTTACTCTTCTGAATGCTGCAAGATGCTTGAAGATGCTAGTCTTCGATAGGTTAGGCCTTCCCTTCTATTCTGGCATTCTGCAGTATAGTCCACAGATACAACCCTTCCATTTGATACCAATGCATACTTAGTATAGATTTGATATTTGCGAGTACTTTGGATGAGTACTCAGGGTTGCTTTGCTACCCCTTTTCCCCCTTCTTCCTTCTTTCCGGTTGTTGCAACCAGATGGTGGATCCCAGGAGCCAGATGCCACCCCCGACGACTACTACTACTACCCCGAGGGTGCCTACTACTACGTGGAGACCGCCGACGACCAGGAGTAGTTAGGAGGTCCCAGGCAGGAGGCCTTGCCTCTTCGATCGTTGATGTTTGTGCTAGCCTTCTTAAGGCAAAACTTATTTAACTTATGTCTGTACTCAGATATTGTTGCTTCCGCTGACGCTTGTGTCTCGAGCTTTTGTATTAGAGCCCTCGAGGCCCCTGGCTTGTAATATAAAGCTTGTATGACTTCCATTTGTGTTTAGAGTTGTGTTGTGATATCTTCCCGTGAGTTCCTGATCTTGATCGTACACGTTTGCGTGTATGATTAGTGTACGATTGAATCGGGGGCGTCACAGTGAGATAGAGAGGGCTAACATGTGGGTATAGGGGTATTTTTGTCATATAACATGGTCAACAAGTTTGACCTGACAATAACGATGTCTAATGGCATTTCTGAGCAAATATCTAATGGAACGATGGCATTTTTGAGAAAACATCTCACGGAACAATGGCATTTTTGAGCAGTTGTAATTTCTAATGACAAATCTGAATAATGAAACACAACTAGTGGCATAAATGATAAAAACCCTTACTATTAGGAGGGTGGACCAGTTTTGTGTTGATTTGTTACGTGTCGCATGATGATCGATGCTTGGTTCTCCGATGAGTGGATTGTTTAACAATAAAAAATTCTTTCTATTACGCAAACACCAAGATGATGTATAGACTATGCATAATGATATGTTGCCAGCTGAATCTTAAAAAGTAAATGATCAGTTGTTTCTGAAAGCACTAGTGAAACATGTAATCTCTTGATTTGTCTGAAGTTGGTGGTTAACTTTGAAGGAGGGGCTAAACACATAGGATATGTTTCTTTTTGTTGCTTTGCTCAACGTGATGTTGTGGCAAGTCGGCAGGTGAGCAATTGGTGGGATAACAGTGATAGGAAACAACTCCATTCTCTTTAGGTAGGTAGAGAAGGAATGGAACGACCGTGAAAAAAAAAGTCAGATGCATGTCGTGAGTTTATTATATTTTTGTTCTATAATAAGGATTCAATTTTCAAGGAGCCTGGAGTGCCGAAGCAGATGTGGCATAGAGAAACATAGCTAGACGGGAGGCATGGGAAAGCACACTTTCATAAATGTTTTTATTGTCGTGTGTTATTCCATAGTCACTGAGCAAATGTATCAACATACATATATTAAAGACGCGGTCTGGTTTATGAATATGAAATAAATTACATTAAGCAAATGCTCTTTGCTTGTTGAGTATTTTTGTTTGTGGTGGACCTTGTTTGGATTTTTTATGTGGTGAGAATTCTATGGATGATGTGAATCTGATCTAATTATAATACTCCGTTCATCAATCTTATGATAGTTCACTATGTACGCTTGTTTGTGATTTGATACATACAACACAAAAAATGTTTAGATCTTTTTTGTCGGATACATCCTTGTGGAGTACAAGATATTTTTATAACTATGCCTCCAACTCATGATATCTCTCACCCGCAAAAAAAAAAAAACTCAAGATCTCTGCCTAAATTTATTATTTGGTGGCATTATGCGGACTTTTTTTTTCTTTGTAACCAATATCATCCAAGCTATACAAGATTTGATTGAGAACATTTATGTACTTTTTTCGATAAGTAGGTATGTCTGGAATTCAAGTTTGAGTCGCATGTATTTGGTTTAGTGTTACATTGTATAGGGACGAAGGTATAAGACTTTTTTATGGGATGAGGACCTTTAGTGAAGGGGACGTTAGGGCCACCAGAGGGTGGTTCTAGACCTTCTTTTTACCCAACACCGACGAAGAGCCAAGGGCTGACCGCGCGTTCGTCGATGACCGCAAGACAATTGGGAAGGTTGTATCGACGTTGGCGACAAACAATGATGGTGAGTGACGTGCAAATTTGTTGTTCCGTAGCAACGCACAGGCACTTAGCTAGTATTCGTAAAAATTAGAGTCGCGTATAATGTGTGTTCCGATGATGGAGGGGTGTTTAGCCACTCCAGTAAGGCTGCTGTTTGAACCAGTCAGTCCTTGGTTCTTTATATGAAATCGGAGAGGCAAACCTCCCTTTTGCTCAAAAAAAGAAGAAGAAAAACTGGGATCCCATATGCCCACAGGCAAACAATTTTGTAAGGAACAGAATCTTACCGAATTCCCAAGAACCAAAGAGACACTGCAGCATTATTTTTGACAGAGATTCAGTCATGGTAGTCATATACTCCCTATGTTTCTAAATATAGGTCTTTTAAGAGATTTCAATATGAACTACGTACGGATGTATATAAACGTACTTTAAAGTGTAGATTTACTCATTTTTGCTCTGTATGTAGTTTATATTAAAATATCTAAAAAGATTTATATTTAGAAACGGATGGAGTATACTGCATCGCACGTTGCAAAAATGAAGGATGGAGAGGGGTAGGGGACACATATGCCTGCTCTGCTACCGCTGCCGCGTGATAAAAAATTTGTATGAAACCTGCAGCATTTTTCGAAATTAGCCATGCTAGTTGCTCACGTGTCATCCATGACATACCAGCTGTATCGCACGTTGCATGCATGCGGTTCGAGAGGGCTGCAGAGGACACATGTTCCTGGGCATAGCTCGTCCATTAGCCTGCTGCCCGCTTGATTACAGAAGATACTCGGCACCCTGTCACGGAAGCTACTAGGTCTATTGCTGCAGCTCCCAGGTTTCCTTGTCGAAATGCGACTGCCTCCCTCCCTCCCCTCACCAGTCACCACCTCCGTGCGTCCCAACTCATCGCCTCACTCACCAGTCACCACTGACGGGTTTGCCTGTCGAAAATGCCCAGCGCCCTCGGCCGACGCAGCGGCGCCATCGACGCCCGCACCGGAAAGAGACCCTGTAGCAAATTTTTACTGTATTTGACAGAGATTGAGGCCCTGTTTGATAGTAACAAAGTATTTTTAGAGTATTCCAAGAATACTGCAGTTTTCTAAAATACCATAGTATTAATTACTATGAGCTTTTTGGCTATGAGTGAAACTCTGTGGTATTAAAACTACAGTATTTACAAAACCACAGTATTTTCTCTGTTTTGAAAAAAAAAAAACCTTGACCTTCTTTTTTAAAAACAGAGCACGTGAAAGAAAGTAAGAAACGCCTCATAGTTATCTTCTTCCTCCCTCTAATCTGCAGCCACCATGTCGTCTCTAGATATCCTTGGAGAGCGAGTTCATTTGCGTTTAGCCGCGGGCAGCTCTGCGTCGTGTTCAAGTGTCTTCTTTTCCTGGATGCTAGCTTTGTGCATAGTAGTTCAGTGCATGCGGCTGGTTGTTATGCATGGCCATTCAGTGCGTCCGGTTAGCTAGCAACGCGCGCATTGCAACTGCTTCATACGCTAGCTAGCTAATTTACATTGGTGCATATAGGCACTTGCCAAACGGGTCACGGTATTCTCAACACTTCTAAATACATTGGTATGTGAAACAGATGTGAAATATTCTCTTCGTCTGAAAAAGCTTGTTCCCTTGAATAGATATATCTAGCATAGTGTTAGATACATTTATTTGAAGGAGAAGATTGAGACAAGCTTTCAAAGGAGTAGTTATCTCACATCTAATTTTTTAACCACATAATTTAAACATTAAAATTAGTATTTTTTGTTTTTTTATTGATTGATCTTGTTCATGTACGAGTCACTCAAGTGGGGCGTCGTGTCAGTAGGCCGTTGTCTATCAATTGATCTTGCTCCTCGTGCATTGCCTCGTTGGCTGTTGTGGCCACAAGTGAATTTCTTCAATCTTCTTTTTGTTTCTTTTTCCTTTTCATTTTTTCATTTTTTGGTTTCAAATTTGTAAAGTTTTTAAATTCATGATTTTGTTATTTTTTTCTTCTTTTCATTTTTTTCTTTTAAATTTTTCATGATTTTTTTCCATCGCTATTAGTTGACTGTCCATCATCAAACAGGGTTTGTATTTTTATCTCAGTTGCAAGTCTACTCTTAACTTGTAACTGGGGTCAATCTTCTTTTGTCATAGTTGCAATCTCACCCTCCACTCGCAACTGGACTTCGATAATTTTTTTCTCAGTTGTAAGTCCATCCTCGGATTGCAACTGGGGCTCGAAACTTTTTTGTCCCAATTTTAAGTTCACCTTCGACTTGCAACGGATGCCCAACTTTTTTTGTTCTAGTTGCAAGTTCACCTCAACTCGCAACTGATCTTTTTTAGTCCTAATTACAAGTCCATCCTCGACTTGCAACTGGGGCCCGATTTTTTATATATTATAGTTACAAGTCCACCGTCAACTCACAACTAGACTCGACCTTTTTCCTCCCAATTGATAGCCCAACCTCGATTTACAACTGGGGTCAACATTTTTCCAGTTGCCAGTCCACCGTCGACTCGCAACTGGGCCCAACCTTTTTTGTCCAGTTGCAAGTCCACCCTTGACTCGCAACCGGGGGCTGACCTTTTTTTTTGTCTCAGTTGCAAGTTCACCCTCGACTCGCAACCGGGTCTAACTTTTTTTGTCCTAGTTGCAAGTCCACCCTTGACTCGCAACTTGGGCGCGACCTTTTTTTTGTCCCAGTTGCAAGTTCACTCTTAACTCGCATTTAGGCCCCGATCTTTTTTTGTCCCAGTTGCAAGGCCACCCCCGACTCGCAACTGGGGTCTGACATTTTTTTTTCAGTTGTAAGTCCACACTCGACTCGCAACTGGGGCCCGACCTTTTTTTGTCTCAGTTGCAATCCCACCCCTCAACTCGCAACTGGGCCCGACCTTCTTTTTGTCCCACTGTGTCCCATCCTCAACTCGCAACCTGGGACCGATTTTTTTGTCCCAATTACAAGTCCACCGTTAATTCGTAACTTGGGTCCGACCTTTTTTATCCGAGTTGCGACACAGTGGGCGCGTGGCTTTTTTGTGGCACAAACAAATAAAAAATGCATGAACATTTTTCAAATGTCTCAATTATTTTTTGAAATGGCACGAACAAATATTTGTGTACATACAAGCTAGCTACAAACAGCCTGATCGATTCTTTGACGGGACGTACTAGTACTAGTTGCTCAATGGCCGAAGTTAGCCTAGCCCAGCAATCAGTTCGAGAGCTCCGTGAGATCACGGCGAAGTTTGCCCCTTCGATTCTTTGTATTGTGAAAACTCAGATTAATAAAACTAGAGTAGAAGGTCTTGCTGCCTCTTTAGGCTTTGACAATGGATATGCTATTGATAGCTCTGGGAGGAGTGGTGGTATTGGCGTGTTTTGGAACAAGGGAATAAATTTAGTTACTCTGGGTTACTCTAAGTATCATATAGACTTCTCTGTTCAGGGCCTAGGGCCGGCGGATTGGAGATTATCTTGTGTCTATGGAGAAGCCCAAACACAGGAGAGATATAGAACATGGGATACTTTGAAAGGAATGGCCTCGCACAACCCTCTCCCATGGCTCTGTATAGGATATTTTAATGAGATTTTACGACAGGAAGAACACAGAGGGATTGGTCAGCGGAGTCACAACCAAATACAAGGCTTCCGGGATACGGTGGATTTGTGTGGCCTCGCCGACCTGGGACACAAAGGAAGCTTCTGGACCTATGCAAAAAAGGTGGCTGGTGGCTCGTACACGCACGTTAGGCTCGACCGCGCCTTGGGATCAGTTGACTGGATGGGTCTGTTCCCTCAAAATGAGCTTACTCATCTATCTGCAGCCACATCGGATCATAAGCCTATACGCTTGTGCCTGGATACCAGAGAGCAAATTCAGAGGGGAGATAAACAGTTCAGGTACGAACTCATGTGGGAAGCTCATGACGGATTGAAACCAACGGTTGTTGCTGGGTGGGACACTTCCGTCCAGGCGAATACAGTAGCTGCAATTAAGGAGAAGTTAAAAGGCCTTTCGGCCAATCTTTCCGCTTGGAATAACGACACTTTTGGTAGTGTTAGAAAGGAAATTAAAGCAATGAAGAAGAGGCTCGAGGAATTACAGAATAATGCAGCTAGAACCGGACCTTCACATGAGGAGTTAAAGATTATAGAGAAGCTGGTGGAGCTTTACTATAGAGAAGAGGTAATGTGGCGTCAACGCTCGCGTATTGAATGGCTCGCATTGGGAGATAAAAACACGAAGTATTTCCACCAGAGAGCGAGTATGCGGCGACGGAAAAATCTGATCAAGGTGCTCACGAAGCTTGATGGATCCACAACCTCTAGTACAGCGGAGATGGAACAGATGGCGAAGGAATTTTATAGCAACCTTTTTTCTTCAGAAGGGGTAACCAACATGGAACAAGTACTAGATCATGTACCACAGAAAGTGACAGATGAGATGAATGCATCTTTGCTTGCACCCTACAAAGAGGAGGAGGTAAAAAGTGCTTTGTTCCAAATGTTCCCGACGAAAGCTCCAGGTCCGGACGGTTTTCCAGCTCATTTCTTTCAGCGTCATTGGGATGTTTGTGGAAAGGAGGTAACATTGGCAGTCCTTAGAATTGTGAAAGGAGAGGAGAGTGCGGAGTCTATCAATGAATCGGTACTGGTCCTCATCCCAAAGGTAGAAAATCCCACACTTTTATCACAGTTTCGACCTATAAGTTTGTGTAACGTTGTCTACAAGATTGCTTCTAAAGTGGTGGCCAATAGACTCAAAACCATTTTGCCAGATATTATTTCTCAAGAGCAATCCGCCTTTGTGCCGGGTAGGCTGATCACTGACAACATCATCTCTGCCTATGAATGTTTGCACTTTATGAAGAGGAATAGGTCGAAGGCTAACAGCTTTGCAGCACTCAAACTTGATATGATGAAAGCATATGATCGAGTGGAGTGGCAGTATTTGGAGTCAATAATGTTGAAGCTTGGTTTTGACCAGCACTGGGTTCAGGTAATGATGGGGATGGTCAGATCTGTATCATTCTCTGTTTTATTCAATGGAAAAAAGTTGGAACAGTTCAAACCAACAAGAGGGATTCGACAGGGAGATCCTATTTCACCCTACCTTTTTTTGTTAGCAGCGGAGGTCCTTTCGTGCCTTTTGAATTCTAACCAGTCGTCACACTTAAACGGGATCAAGGTGGCCCCAACGGCTCCGCCGGTGAACCATCTCCTGTTTGCTGATGATAGCCTGCTGTTTTTCAAAGCAAGTTCAGAGGGTGCAGATGAGGTATCAAACCTATTGAACCAATATTGTGATGCATCAGGGCAATGGGTTAATAAGGATAAGTCTTCTATCTTCTTCAGTAAAGGTTGTCCTAATAGCACGCGTGAATTGGTGAAGCTGTCCTTGCAAGTTCCAAATGAATCTCTTAATGAAAGGTATTTGGGAATGCCGACGGATGTGGGTCACTCAAAGAATGGCACTTTTAAATTCTTGAAGGACAGGATTTGGAATAAGGTGAAAGGATGGATAGCAAAAATCTTGTCGGCAGGGGGAAAGGAAGTTCTTATAAAATCGGTGGCTCATGCAATTCCGGTTTATTCTATGGCATGCTTCCGGTTACCTCGAGGTCTTTGTGAGCATATCAATTCTCTGATTCGGGGGTTCTGGTGGGGAAGCAAAGAAGGAAAAAGGAAGCCACATTGGGTCTCTTGGCAAGTTATGACAAGTCCAAAATATATGGGGGGCCTTGGGTTTCGTGATCTTGAGCTTTTTAACTTGGCACTATTGGCAAGGCAAGCATGGCGTTTACTACAAGACCCATCATCTCTTAGTGCTCGCATCTTGAAGGCGGTGTATTTTCCAACAACGACATTCCTTGATGCAGAACTTGGCTCTAATCCCTCTCAAATATGGCGGTCCATTCTTGATGGAAGGGAGGTACTCAAGCAGGGTGTGTTTCGCCGGATTGGGAATGGACGATCAACTCCTATCTGGAGTAGCAACTGGATACCGCGCGAACCTTTGCTTAGACCTCTTATGCCTTTGGTCTAGAACCCACCAGTGATGGTGCATGAACTTATAAACAATACGGAGGCAGTGTGGAACACAGAACTGGTACGCCAAGTTTTTTTACCAATGGATGCAGAGGCGATTTTGAGCATACCCTTGTGTACCCATAACATAGAGGATTTTTGGGCTTGGTATTTTGAAAAGAAGGGCATATTCAGCGTCAGATCGGCTTACCGGATGCTTGTTGAGACCAAGATCCGTCGTGAGAACTGGCTGGACGGCATGCCGGGAACTTCTAGTTCAGCGGAGACAGCAAAGACTTGGACAAAACTATGGAAACTATCGATTCCGTCTAAACTGAAAATTTTTGTTTGGCGCTTTGCTCATCAATCAATACCTTCAGCAGATGTCCTGCATCATAGGAAAATGGCAACGTCGAGTGCATGCACGTTGTGTGGCTGTACTGATTCATGGCGCCACTCGCTGATGGACTGCACAATGGCAAGATGTACTTGGGCATTGTCGGATGCAAGTGTGACTGAACATATGATATTATGTAGCGAGCCTCATGCCAAAAAGTGGCTGTTCTTCATGCATGATACCTTGTCACAGGAGGAGTTTACAAGGATGATCGTTACATTGTGGGCCATCTGGACGGCGAGGCGCAAAGCAATCCATGATAGCATTTTTCAGAGCCCCAAGCAAATCTCTCGATTCGTTGAGTCTTACCTCCTCGAACTAGGAACAGCGGAACCTAGAACTACTCGGGTGCAACCATCTTCAGGTAGCAGGGAGACGAGGAGGCGCTGCATCCATCCCAGTCCGACACATGCAAAAATAAATGTTGACGGTGCCTTCTCACGGAATGGCAGTCTTGGAGCGGCAACAGCCTTCTGCAGGAACGAACATGGCGATTACTTGGGGGCTTCTGTCTTAGTTGTGGCAAATATGACCGATCCAGCTAACCTGGAAGCATTGGCATGTCGAGAAGGTCTCTCTCTAGCTGAAGACCTCAATCTCCTAAAGGTCCATTTGGCCACTGATTGTCAGGGATTGGTGAAAGATATCAAGAAAGGCTCTAATGCAAGCTACGGTGCGATTATTCAAGAGATTCAAACAAGGCAGACAGCTTTTACAAGTTGCTTTTTTACTTTTGAAAGTAGAACTTGTAATTTTGAGGCGCACAGCCTCGCAAAGCATGCTTCTTTATTAGGTATTGGGCGACACGTTTGGCTCGATTTACCATACGATCCAGTCCACATACCTGTAAAACATTTTGCATGAGATTTAATAAAACAGTTTTGCTAGAACTCATCTAGATGAGATATAATTTGGTCTCATTCACCTTTTATAGTCATTGGATGTGATGCTATAAGATGCGTGTGTGCTGACGTGGGTTGTATCTGTTCTTATTTTCCAGGTGAATGAGACCATATTATATCTCATCTAGATGAGTTCTAGGTACCCCCTTAATAAAAAGCGTGTGTTTGCCTCAAAAAAAAAACCTACACACGCGACAGAGGAAAGGAAACGATTGGATTGCCACAACCACAACGCGGGATTGTGGCCAACAAGCACGTCAACAAAAAATGCGTAAGAGGCCATAATTTTAATGATGATGTCACCTAGATGTGACATGAGTACACATCCAACGAACAAAAAATAATAATGAAAAAAATGATGTGGTGCTGACATCATATTTAGATGCGAGGTATTATCTCATATCTAGATGTGACATAGGCGGTGACTAAAATACTACTCCGTCCGTTTCTTTTTATAAGGTGTATTTATTTTTTGATAAAATTTCAGAATGTAAGGTGCATTTCTTCAAATTCTCATAATTCCCTTGTTAGCCCTCCAGAAAAAAGAAAAGTATATCTCTCCTGATAGTCCGTATCTCTCCTTATAGCAAAAGAAGGAAACTATCTCTCTGTCGATTGCATGTATCTTTCACTTTCTTGGACTAACTGATTTACTTGCCACTAACCAACAAATTTGCCAAGGGTAATTTCGTCCTAACATGTCTATAATTATGTGCCTTGGTCACCGTGCCGATAATAATACATCTTACATAAAGGAACGGAGAGAGTATGATTTTCAATACTTTGCTACTACCTCCGTCCCGGTGTATAAGTCATTCGCGTAGTTCTAGGTCATCGATTTGATGAATTAAATATGTGTTATATGTAATGAAAAGTATACCACTAGATTTCTACACGGATGTAGTTTCTAAATATATATTTTTTGTCAAATATAATACATATTTAGATAGTTAAATTATCGACCTAGAACTACGCGAATGACTTATACACCGGGACGGAGGGAGTACCAAACATAGCCTGAATCATTTAATTCCGTATGTGTACTCTATCCGTTCCGCAATGTATGGTACTATATTGTTTGACCCAGTTTATTAAAGGAGCGCCTGGACATCAGATGCGTGAAAAAAATGATTCGCGTCATTCACTTTGTTTTCCGTCCGTCACTTCGGCATATATGACCCACCTGGATTGCTAAATCTTAGTAGCAAGTCTAAGTCAAGTGTTGAAACATGTAAGAATTGAAAAATAAAATCCAGAAATAAAATCTACTGAGATCTAGCCACACCAATGACCAACAGATCCTAGAATCATGTTATATGTACGACATTCCATGTAGTACGATTTTTGTCAGACACAGCAGATCGAACCATCCTCGAGGCGGATTAAAAGTGCATCCACCACTATGTTGCATCGTGGCAGCATCGGACAGGGAAATCCTCGCACATGTACGAGTTTCATTTTCTATATATATAAACTTGATCGATCATATGGACACATTTCAACTTCCGAAAAAATTCGTACTCCTACACTATCTTAGTACTCCTTCCGTTCCAAAATAAGTGTCTCAACTTTGTACTAGCTCTAGTACAAATTTGTACTAAGCTCGCCCGTTTTTCCAATTATGAAGCATGGCTAAGTGATCCTACTCACATTGGACCCAGTGCTCAGGTAGTTTGGCTTATTTTTTTTTTGCGAAACAGGTAGTTTGGCCTATAGTAGGACAAGAAATATTGAATGATGATGTAGGCGGGGGTTTCCGAGGAATCCAAATAACCTCTGATTTTTTTAAGACACTTATTTTGGGAGGGAGGGAGTAGAACGGAAGGGGTACTGCGTATCTCGTGCACGTGCCAAACATCAAGAATCGAGAGGGCTAGATGACACATATGCCTGCTCTGCTCTGCTACCGCTGCCGCGTGACTTGTCGATTAGCCTGCCCGCCTGATTACTGGTCCCTGTCAATTGCCGCTGCTCATGTCCATTGCGGCAGGCTTCCCTGTCAAATGCGGCAGCCTCCCTCCCTCGCCACCTCTGCGCCTCCCAACTCCTCACTTCACCTCACTCACGACCACGAGGTCCACGAGTTTCCCTGTTGAAAATGTCCAGCGCCCTCGCCGAACGCAGCGGCGCCATCGACGCCCGCACCGGCTACTGCGCAACCACCAGGTCGTTCGTCAGCCTCCGCCCGCCGCTGCCGCTGCCGCCGGCGGACGTCCCGCTCACATTCCCGGCCTTCGCGCTGTCGCTGCTGCCGTCCCCTCTCCCCGCCCACCCCGCGCTCCTCGACGCCGCCACCGGCGAGGCCGTCTCCTACCCGGCGTTCCTGTCCCAGGTGCGCGCGCTCGTGGGCGCGCTGCGATCGCGCGCGGTCCCGCTCGGCCGCGGCGACGTGGCCTTCGTCCTCGCCCCCGCGCGGCTCGACGTCCCCGTGCTCTACTTCGCGCTCCTCGCCGTCGGCGTCGTCGTGTCCCCGGCCAACCCGGCCCTCACCGCCGGCGAGGTCGCGCGCCTCGTCTCCCTGTCCGGCACGTCCGTCGCCTTCGCCGTCACTTCCACCGCCGCCAAGCTCCCCGCCGGCCTCCCCACCGTCCTCCTCGACTCCACACACTTTCGCTCCCTCTTGCACAACGACCAAGGGGAGAACGACTCGGCGCCGCTTGACACCGGAGCAGTGTGCCAGTCAGCAACAGCGACGATCCAGTACTCCTCCGGCACGACAGGGCGGGTGAAGGCGGCGGCGCTGCCGCACCGGAGCTTCATCGCACAGGCGGCGGGGTTCCATGCCCGGCACGTGAGGTCGCGGAAGGTCAACGAGAGGACTCTGATGGGTGCTCCCATGTTCCACTCCATGGGTTTCTTCTTCGCACTGAACGGGCTGGCGCAGGGGCTTACCACGGTCGTGATGACGGCCGCGGCCACGCGGGCGGGGTTAAGGGGGATGCTGGAGGCAGCGCAGCGGTGGGAGGTCACGGAGATGACGGCGGCGCCTCCCGTGGTGCTGGGGATAACGAAAGACCGGTGCCGGCTGACGAGTCTGGTGCGGGTGATCTGCGGCGGCGCCCCTCTGCCGACGTCGGTGGCGGAGCAGTTCCGGCGGCGCTTCCCTCACGTGGATCTGTGCATGGTTAGTGTCTCCACATCTATATGTCGTTTTCTTTTCTTTTATCGAAACGTTTATATGCTTTTCATCACTAACGAAAAGTACAAAGTTCAAAAAAATAGTACACATATATACAAGTAAAAGAAAAGTACACACATATATACAGTCCAAAAAAAAGTACACCAATTTGATACCTTTGTCTAACATAAATGGGATCGACAAACGCATCGTATATAAAGAACAAATTCGCAAGCAGCAAGTATAGTGCACCGGGGAGATGTTGTCTGGGTCTAGAACATACTTTCTCCGTCTTGATTTATTAGTTCTCTTTGATAGTATCACTGGAAACCTCTTTCAAATATGAATCCAACAATATAAGTTTTATAACATACAACTTATAATTTGTTAGTCAAATCTACGGTTAAAATTGGACACAAAATACGAAGGGAATCAATAGACCCAACGGAGGTAGTAAATTGTTGCTAAGTTTTGGTGAAGATAATAATGTCCCAGCGAGTTTCAAGAACCATTAGTACAAAAATGTTGCATGCATAGCGTGCTCTATTTAAAATTAAATAATTGGATTCATGCATAGCGTGCTCTGTTTAAATATGTGGGAAATTGGGTTCAGAAAGTGATGTGAAGGTCCAAAGAGGATCAAAATGATGTGACAAGTCTCACAAGAAAATCTTCATAAGGGCCAAATTCAATATATGGGCATTGGCGAATGAGCGCCATGCTTCGACTATCGGAACAACACTCAACTATTCAACTATAATTTGAATCTAAACTCCAAACGGCTATCGCAGATTTGAGCTTGCAACTTCCATACACCAACATCATAATTTAACTGCACCATGTCAGTGAATACTGATGGTGAACAGTACCCCCATGTGTGAACAGTACCATCAGCGAACAGTACCCCACGCGCGGACAATACCGTCAGTGAACAGTGCCCCCAAATAATCTTATTTTCCCTTATTTTTTTACTTTCACCGGAGAAAAAATACGCACGTTGTTAACAGAAACTGGTATTCTTTTACACATCATTTCTCTCCTCCTTCTCCATCATCGCGTCCATATATATAGGGTTAAAATTTAGGATTTTTTCTACACATCATTTCTCTCCACGGGCATACCGACGCAGAGCCGTCTCAATCGTCTCCTGATCCTTTCCGGTGATGGTGTTGCCGAGACACAAAATTGTAGGTCGGAACAGTATATTTGCATAAACAGTAATTCATGGGGAAAATAAGTTCTTGACCAATTACTGCCCATTTTTACACCACGACATCAGCGAACAATTTATTAACAATTACCCGAACAAAGACCGAAATAGTATCCAAATAAACTCAGAACTGCTAACCGAAACAATAACCAAAATAAACCAAAACACCAACCCCAAATAACCTGGAACAGAAAAACCAATGAAACGAAACAACACCTGAATAAACCGAAAACATTAAACCACCCAAACAATAAACGGAAACAGTAACCGAATTGTAACCCAGAACAATACACCCGAATAAACCGGAACAACAACTGCTAACCAAAACATTACCCCAAATAAACAGAAACAACAAACCCCGATAACACGGAACCATATAACGAGTGAAAACGGAACAACAGTTGAATAAACCAAAAAATTTAACCCACCCGAATCATAAACCGAAACAATAACCGAATTATAATTTAGAATAATACACCCGAAAAAACCAGAACAACATACGAAAAAATATTAATAGGCCAGCCGGTTTTCTTAATTTGTTAAATAATTTAATGTTGGTTACATGCCTACATTGATCATGGGGTAAAGATAGAATTTGTGTTCTCCTCTTCATTTTATTTTATCGCTTAATACATGTTGTTTTCTTGCTTATTTCGGTAAAATACAGACAGAAACGATCACGGGCGCGGCGTGCGCCGCGCTTCTTCAGCGCTAGTTACGTGATTAAATGAACATCCCAATCAACATATATGAACTTGCTATGTTGGGGCCAAAATTTAGGTACTCCCTCCCAGCCAAATTAAATGACGCAGCCCCTACAGGAGGGAGTAGCATAGATTAGGCAACTCCAAACTTGTCAAATATTGAAAAGTTTAGGGAGGTTGGCAAAGTAGATGGCTCCCAACCAAAGCTGTAGACAAAATCAGGTGGCTCTGCATTTCATACAATGTTTTGTGTATGAGCCACCTTACTAGGAAGGAAATGAGCCAGCCTATTGACCTCTCCAGTACAATGGCTAAAAATGACATGATTAAAATTCCGACATAAAAAAAGAATACTATAACTTGATTATACCCTGAACGAAAGGTACGACTTTTTCAATCGTGACAGCGGTGGACGCTGGTAAGATACAAAACTGTGATGTCGATGACCCTCACACAATGCTCCACTTGTGTACCATGATAATACAATTAATGTGATGATTGCGGATGTAGACAGGACGGCCAGAACCAAGTCTAATCCTCCCCTAAAAAAAGAGCCAAGTCTAATCCACCTGCGCAACATCACACAAAAAAGTCAGTATGACTTTTTATTTGGAAACAATGACCTGTATAACCAAACCCACCAAACCCATGAATTGCGTAGAACACGACTATTACAAAGATAGCTTATGTTGGGCATGCGGTTGTTTCGATTGCGAGCTCATGTGAGCTCGGGTGAACAATAAAATAATAATAATAATAAAAAAATCTTTACTCCTTGGAGCATATGCCCACCTTTCCCTAAAAAAGAACATGTACGCCAGAGGCATATCCTTGATGATCGACCGTCAAGGTTTATGTGATCATCAAGAATATGTGTGTTTCAGTTTAGAGAGTACTACTTCTACTTCAGTTTTCACGGTTCAAGCAACCCCCATTTAGAGAGTAGGGACCAGAACGAAAGAAAAGGAGAGCAGCTGACGATCTACGCAATTGAAAATACTGAGACGTTAGGCGTGGCGCATACTTTACCACATAGAGGGATCGAGATTCCAGAAAAACGTTGCAAATACATAGGGAACAACGGTTCAAAAAAAAAAACATCAGGAACACTGTGATGAGTGTTGTTTTTACCTTTTTTTTGCCGATCACCGTGATGACTGACGAGCAGCGAGCCTTTTCAGGTACTCCAACGGGACGCGTGTATGATACTCCTTTTGATCGGGTTTAAAATTGGACACCGATTTTAGGTTTTCAATTTAACTAAAAAATATTAATATTTTTAAATTCATTGTTAAAAGAAGTTCTAATCATATAATTTTTTTGGCATATTATACATATTTTGTCGAGGAGCTAAAAACTAATAACCGACTTATTAACCCAACCGAAGGGAGTATATTGGAAAAGTGACTTTTTCTTTTGCGTAGATAGAAAAGTAATACTTGCTCCGTTCACGGTTATAAGATGTTTTGAATATTTCAGTATAAACTACTCCCTCTATCCTATATCGGTAATGCACGTCAAGCGTTGGTAGATTGAGAATGGCTGTCGGGTGGAATTGAGATTTCAAAAAAAAAAAAATAGACAACATTGATGCAGTAACTTATTTTTTTTTTGAGACGAATTTATTTAGGGCATCCTTCACAAAAGAAATGTGACATGAAAGATGAGCATACATCAACAATACCAGTCTAGCATGACAATCTTAATTAAGGACAGCAAGTTCGGGCCATCTTTTTTCTTTGAAGCTGCTACGGCGGGCAAAAGCTAGCCTGAACCATTTTTTCGCGAATACGCAAAGCTTGCGTATCTTTCATTGATAGAAGAAGTTGGAACGAGAATAGAGAAGGGGTACAACACATGGCACAACCAAAGGTGGCGTAAACATGGTGCCCGAAGCAGAGTGGCATGGGATGCTCAGCCCAAAGGGGAGCTACAGCACAACGTTAAACTACCCAATCCAACAGGAGACAACCCTAACCAAGACTATGCCCCAACACTCGGAATCGAGTACCAGACACGGCACGAGAAAGCAAGACGACACCTTCATGAAGGGGAACGACGTTGTGACTCCGCCGTCGTCCGATCCAAGGAACTGGATCTGGGGTTTCCCCCGGCGCTCGAACAGGGGCTCGGAGAATAGGCCTTGGCAGCGCCTCCAAGAAGGGTACGGCACCTGCAGGTGTCGCCGCTGCTAGCATCAAGCTGGGATTTCGCCCTGGCCAATGTCCAAACAATCCCAAAGCCGTCGGAACTGGATCCAGGTACGGGGACAAGTCGTAAGTTAGGACCGCCATCGTCGGAAGGGGAGCTATGCCACCAGAAGCGCGAGCATTGGACCTGGCGGGGGAGGGGCAAGGCAAGGGGTGGCAGTAGAGGTTGGAGAGGCGACACCGAGACGTAGAGGAACCAACACACGGATGCGACGGCAGCCGGCAAGTTGACGAGCCAGGATCCGAAGAACGCAGATCTGGATCAACGAAGCTGGAGCAGCCAAAACACAGGCGAACCCATGAAGCCGGAAAGAGCGCAGCTTCAAGAGCACCGGGCCATAGCCGCTACGGGAGGAACGCCGGCAGGCTGGACCCTGGAAAACGCAGGTTCCAAGCCAATCGCGATCGTAACAGCGAAGGCGAAATCCACCGTGCGCAAAGCCGCCGCGTCGAAGATGAGAGAATCCACACCACCACCGAGCAGAATGGCTGCAGCCCCGCGTAGATCCAGAAAGGGGCCACCTGCAACACCATCGACGGAGTACTCATCAGCGGGGGGCGCCGCGCATGGCCACGGCCGGCCCGTGCGCACGGGACGAAGAAGGGGGCGCCCAACGCACGGCCAGCGTGCCGCGCCCGCCGAATCCCTCCGCCGCGGCCCCCATGGCCAGATCTGTCGAGCTCGCGCGAGTAGCCAGGGAGGAGAGGCGGCCGGAGACAGGAGAGCCGGCCGGAGAGGGGTGGCGCCGCCGCGCGCAGAAGAGGTCTGCCGCGGAACCGCCCCTCGTAGACGGGAGGCCAGGCCCCGCCTGAAGATGCCGTATGAGGCAGGAACGCCCCGCCGCCACCTTCCTTGGGCACGCCCGGACTTCGCCGGCATCCCCTCTGGCGGCAGCGACGCGAGGGAGGCGGATCTGGGGCGCGGCCAGCAGCGCTGCTAGGGTTCCCCCCGAGTCGCCAGGGAGGCGGCGCGGGGGCGGCTACAACATATAGCCCGTGACACACACAAGAAACATTTCAGTATTCAATGTTGCCCGAAATATTTCAGAAACGAAAAGTCTAGAACAACGGTGTCCATTGTCAGCCTTGATCCTTCGAACCAAGCACAGAAACACAGTACTACTACGTACCCAACAGCATTAAACGCATGATTCCATCCTTGTTCATGAGGCACATCTATCGTGGCTCGTATGCCTGCCTGCCTGCCATGTCGCCGGGGGGACATGGGAGTACCCAAGTTTACGATTCCTGCCGCGCCATGCATGTTTCCCCCATGTCTCAGTGCCTCTCCTGCAATGATGTTGCTTCAGCAATCCATGGCCGGGATCGACGATGCATCACAAACCATGTGATGGGACTGGGATCGCACAAAATCTCCGACGTACGCGCGCCAGCCGACTAGATCATGATCTCGGCCGCTTTTGACCGCAGACAGTTGCGTTACTTGCACATCACTCACTCGCTGCAATTGTCCATGTGCTGCATCGGCAAGGGTTTGGTGTCCCTGGGAACCTGGCCAGTAATAAGTGGTTTGTCGGATCCGAATCTGGTAGATCTGAATCTCGTTGGGTTTATTCAGGAGTAATGGAGGGGTATGTCGATCGTAATTCTTTGACGTTTCTTCATGCGTTTCAAGCTGATCGTAGTTAAAGGAGTCATTTCTGTCGACGAAGATTTTCAGTGCGTTTTCTAAAACCCTGTGGCGTAAATCTTCAGGGTTACGGCTCGACGGAGGCCGGAGGTATATCCTTGATGATCGATCGGGACGAGTGCTCCCGCGTAGGCTCCGCCGGCCGTATCTCCCACAACGTCGAGGCGAAGATCGTCAACATCGTCACCGGCGAGCCCTTGCCGGTCGGGCGGAAAGGGGAGCTGTGCGTGAGAGGCCCTTCCATCATGACAGGTGCACCCACGAACGCACATTGCCCTCAGTTGGTCATTTCAGGCGCGCAGATTGTTGTGACGCTGCGCTGAGATTACTTGCGGTTTTTGTGTGTGTGCAGGTTACGTAGGCGACGAGGAGGCGAACGCGGCCGCTTTCGATTCGGAAGGCTGGCTCAAGACGGGCGACCTTTGCTACGTTGATCAGGATGGGTTTCTGTTCGTTGTCGATAGGCTCAAGGAGCTCATCAAGTACAAGGCCTATCAGGTCTGCTCTTAGCTTGTGAACAACGTGTTACTAGCAATTTGGCTCGCATGGTTGATGATAAACTGAATACTGCAGGTCGCGCCTGCTGAGCTGGAGCTTGTCCTGCATTCGTTGCCAGAAATTGTCGATGCTGCAGTTATGCCGTAAGTTACCCCCACTTGTAAAATACGGAGTAGTACTAAGAGAAAAGTATACCTATTTTAAAAGTATATAACTAGTCTCCTAACACTAAAACCAGCAAATTTTAATCCCTCAACTTTCAAAACCAGATAAATTTAGTCCTTCGTACCACTTAGTGTTTCCTACCCAGTTCGAAAAGACTCATTCATACTCTGAGTCGAACTCGTTGGTTGCTTTCCGCGTTGCAACATGTTTTGATTTTTTTTTTCGAAGCCGGCCCCTAGGGTTCCTGATTCATTAAAAAAGAAGAGACTTGCCCAGTTAATTAACGAAAAATCAGGCTAAAACCGTCACAACAGCCCACACAGGGCAACACCAGCCGACCTGGCCACCCACACGAAGATACAACAACGCTGCATAGAAGAAACACAAAGTCAAGGTCGTCACCAAGCGTCATCGTCATCACTCCTCCACAAGCCAGCGACTCCGACTTCACCATCGACTTCCACCAACGAAGTCCTCGTCGCCACAAACGCCGGAACCCATGCCGTCCCATGCCAAACAGTCGGCCACCGACACAGGCGCCAGACAACTCCGACTAAGACGAGCACCAAAACACAGGAGAGATGGGCAAAGTTGGCGCCAACTAACACCTCCACGAAGACCACCAGCCACTTGTCATCGTCACCGCCTAGGCACCTCCCGGGCAGCTCCGACTCCGCGACGGCACGGCGAGACCCATAAGAGACCTGTCAAGCACGTCGGGTAAGAACCGACAACCGAAGCACTGCCACGACCCTGCACCGCTAGCCATCATCATCGTTGCCAAACTGGACACCGCACCGCCACACTGCCGGTCGGGCACCTGCCGACCGCAGTGTCGTGAGCGTCTAGCACATGGAGAGTGCGAACAGGAACCAATGCTCTTCAAGGCGACACCCTAAAGAGGGAAGCGACGATGCCGACGCCGTCGCCCGACCCGACCAGGCCTTAGGCTTTCACCAGAAGAGCTGGATCCGAGGATGTGCGGGGGTGGACTCCACGACGACGCCTCCAAGGAGGTAACACGACGCCCACGGACGCCGACGCCGTCTGCCGGCCAAAGCCCGACAAGCTTTCGCTCGGAGCACCGCCCAACATCACAACCCCACGCACCGCACCTCCACTAGCCCGCACACCACCCCCAACGCCACGGCGCCAGCAGCACCGGAGGACCACCACAAACCACCTCACCGCCGACCAAAGCCAGCATGCCAGATCCGGTGAGCCCGATCGGATCCGGCGGTCGCCCGCACCTGCCCCGCCATGGACCAGCCGCTGGCGCTCCGACGCGCCGCCGGGCGCGCAGCACCCACCAGGAAGCCCGGCGGACCACCCCCTGCCCCAACCAAGCGCGGCCGGAGAGGCCGGACGACGCAACAGGGGCGCGCCGCCAGGGAAGCCGCCGAGTCGGGCCAGGGGAGTCACCGGCTGTCGAGGAGCAGGACGAGAAGGACCGGAGCCTCCCCCACCAGATGCGCGCACGGGAACGCGAGGAACTCCCCGCCGCCGCCGTCCGCCGTGCGGGCTTAGCCCGCCGGCCTCCTCCGGCGGCGGCGAGGGGAGAGGAGATGGATGGAGGGGGTGGCGGCGGCGGCGGGTTAGGGTTTCGCCCGAGCCGCCGCGGGAGCGACGACGCGGGCGTGGGTTTAGTCCAGGTTATGAATTTTACAATAACATGGCAGATTACCAAACAGGAACACGCTTGAAAAGAAAAACAAACGAACTGCCTATATAGCTATGAGACCCCCCGCAAAAAGAAATACAGTTTTGCTAAGTCTCAGTCGAATTAGATTTCGTTATGTCTCAGTCGATAGTATCTTCCTTTGATTTTGTATGAAGATTTGTGCAAATTTTTTTTTCAGTTTTTCTTTTTTCTTCTTACATGCTATATCACTTGACTTAGACGTCGACTGAGACCTAGCCACACTCAAAGAAATACTCGTACGAAGGAGAGGCTGTGTAGTGTGTACCCTTAGTTGGAGTGATACTAAACGATGAACATGTAAACAATGGCAGCTCCTGCAGTACTGACGGTTCCACTGAATTTGCAGATATCCTCACGAAGAGGCGGGAGAGATACCCATGGCGCTCGTGGTGAGGCAGCCCGGGAGCAAGGTCACGGAGGCGCAGGTCATGGAGCATGTGGCGAGGCAGGTCGCGCCGTACAAGAAGGTCCGCAAGGTGGTGTTCGTCGACTCCATCCCCAAATCGCCGGCCGGGAAGATCTTGAGGAGGCAGTTGTCAGACCATATGCAGCCTTGCCATGTGTCCAGACTGTGATGAACCTTGTGACCATCGGTGAGATCCTCTTCCGTTTGTGCTGCCATGGGCAGAAACAAGACTCTCAATATCGTCAGGTGTGCATGGTGCTGTACAAATAAAATGGATGGTAAATGACGCCCCATCCCATTGTACGTGCAGTAGTACTGTAGATCGCAACCGTGATCTGCTCAAAGTAAGTGTTCAAACCATGTAGTGCGGTCTTGGAACATGTCGTAAAGTATTGCATAAATACACATCTTTTGGATTTTTTTTGAGGGTTCATCTTTTGTAGTTTGAGGTAGCACAAAACCACAACTCCAGAGGATTTTAACGGAAAACCACAACTTCAGGTCTAATCGGTAACAAAAAGCATAAATTTGTTCTGATTAGTCGGTTAAGGAGAATTATGGCATGTGGGTTCAGTCCTAAATGATCAATTGGGAAAATTCAACCAATTTAGCCCAACCATTTTTAAATTTGGAAAGTTTTTGTAAGAATCGGTCAAATTTTCTTCAAAAAATCAAAGTACTCAAAAAAATCTGAAATTTTTACAGTAATTCAAAACATGTTAAATGATCAATCCGGGAATTTTTAGCCAACTTGGCCCAGCCATTTAAATTTTGGATAGTTTTTGTAAGATAAAAGTGGTTGATTTGTGTTTTCGTTACTGCTTAGTTCTGCAGTTGTGGTTTTCTGTCAAAATCCTCTAGTGTTGTGGTTTTGTGTTATCTTACCCCCAAAAGTTGTGTATTTGTGCAACTCTCTCTTTATTTTTCTTCGTCTAGTTGTATGTGTATGAGTTTTTGCACCTAGAATTTATACAACTAGATGATACCCCGGACGTTGTTGCGGGAATATTTTGCAACATATTTGAATGCGATTCATTGTATAAAACATGAATATTTGAAGTAATAATATCAAAAGCTAAAACTAAAAATACATACATTTTATTATGTTTGATTTCTATATAGTTGCAAAATGTTTATTAAATATATATAGCATAATAGAATGAAAAATCTCATGTATGTTTGCATGTTGAGATGGGTCTTTTTTCCATGTATGTCACGATGAAGTGGCATATGCTCGCATGTTGAGAGACATATGGTAGTGGGGTGGGTCTTTTCTTGGCATGCTTGCATGTCGAGAGAAATAGTTAGTGGGGACTAGCTATTTAGATATAGAAGATTAGTCATGATCGTACAAAAATTATGATATGAGATGAAGAGGCATGCTTGCATGTCAAGAGAAATAGTTAGTGGGGGCTAGCTATTTAGATATAAAAGATTAATCCTGATCGTACAAAAAATGTGCTACGTTACATTGGTTCGACGCGCACGGTGGGGGTGGGGGGGGGGGGGGGGGGGGGGGGGGCGTGCCCCCCCTCGTTCCCCCGTAGCTACGCCCCTGAGTAAAGCGGACGTGTAGTACGTGACAGCTGCGAACTCCATGAGCACGACCTGTCCGCCTATCCATCCCAGCCGCGCGAAGCTCCATGGGATCGCAAGCAACGTCGACCCGATCAGAACAGTGAGGACATGTGCGGTCGCCGTGGAAAGCCCGCCGCATGTCTTCTCGCGCTCCACGTACATCACTCTCCGGCGCCTCTCTGACTTCTTTCCTTTCTTGCTGCGTGGCTGTGTGTTGTTTTAGTTCTACGGCTTGGCGGCCGGCGGGGGCGACGGGAAGGTTTTAAAGAGGAAGGCGCGAGCACAAACAACTGGCCATTTTAGAAATCAACCCCCCCCCCCCCCCAGCCACACCGAACCCTAACCCCCAGCCCACCAACAGAACCCCTCCCCCTCCCCCCCCCCGCGTTTCTGGATCGGGGATCGGTTCGATCCCCGCTCGTCCCCTGCGCGCCCGCCCCGTCGGCCTCCCCCGCCCGCTTACTCCGCGCCGCACCCCGCCGCCGGCCTCGCCTCGCCGGTCTGCTCCTCGCCTCCACGCTCGCCGGCCTCCTCCTTCCCCGTCGGTCCAACCCCGCCTCTTCAGCCCCATGTGAGCCGCTCGCCGCCCCGCTCTTCCCCCGTTGCCCGCTCGTCGCTCTCCCCTGTGCCCCGCCGCGCGCGCGCGCTCGGGCGCACCTCGGCGCGCTCTGGCCGCCGCCCGGCCGCGGTCACCGCTTGCCTCCTCTGACCCGCGCACGCGCTCACCCCTGCCTCGCCTGCCCCGTTGGTCCGCGCGTCGCCACCAGCCGCCCCTGCCACCCTGCGCCTCCCCTGGCCTCGCTCGCGCCGCTGCCCGTCGTCGTCGCCGCGCCGCGCCCCGCTTGGCCTCGCCTCTGTACGCGCGCGCGTGTGCGTTGGCCCGGACGTGTCCGGCCACCCGAACGGGCACAGCCTGGACATGTCCGGCTGTGCCGCTGACCACTGGGGCCCACGCCCCTGTTAAATAATAATAATAAATAAATAAATAAATAAATAGTTAATTAAATCTGTTTAATTAAAGTAAATAATTAATTAGTTAATTAACTAATTAGACTAATTAATTAGTTAACTTAACTAACCCTAATGACTGCTGACATCAGCATGATGTCATGCTGATGTCATCAGTTACTATTCTGGATAATGTTGATTTAATAAATTAATTAAATTCCAGGAATTAATAAAAGCTTTAGAAAATCATATAAAATAATCCGTAACTCAGATCGAAAAACTTTGTACATGAAAGTTGCTCAGAACGACGAGACGAATCCGAATACACGGTCCGTTCGTCCGTCACACGTCCCTAACTATCCGAACATGCAACCGTTCCCCTCTGATCATCTGTCTGACAAATATCCGGAACCGGGAAAACATTCCCGGATGGGTTCCCCCTTCCTCGGTGACGTGCAACCTTACGTTAGACTACACCCGGCACAACGTATTGTCATGTTATACCTTGAGTAGCACCTGTTTGCTTAGTATTTACTGTTTCCTCCCCCTTTTTCTCTCTCGTTAGACCCCGACGTCGTCCCCGAGGCCGACGCAGCTCCGGAGCCCGAAGACACCATTGACAGCCTTGCCCTTGCCGCCGAGCAACCAGGCAAGCCCCCCCTTTGATCATCCCGATATCGCCCATTCTATTTTCTCATGCTTGCATTAGAATTGCTGCTGCTGCTTTACCTATTCTGATACATAGCCTGTTTACTGTAACCTGCTGTTGATAATTACCTGCATATCCTAAACTGCTTAGTATAGGCTGGGTAGAGACCTATCAGTGACCCCACTTATCCCGACTGCCCCGCTGGATTATCAGAAGACCCGATCAACGGGATTGAAGACCAGGCCCCGACACCGCACATCACCCCCCCCTTAGTTGTAACGACACTGCAGCGTTACTATCGAGTGCCGAGGGTGATACCTCGTGTAGCACTTCTGATGTTAACTCTGTAGAGTAGCTATTCGGTCGTGGTCATCGAGGGTGATTCCTCCTTCACAGCTTCCGATAACGACGCTGTCGTGCAACACATCAAGTGTGAACCCAGTGAGGGTGATTCCTCCGAGTTCACCTGGACAGAGACATCGAGTAGGAATCCAACAAGGGTGATACCTCGGATTCCCCTGTTGTTATGGACACACGGATACTTGGACTTTACACTGTTACTTGGATAGGCGGGTCGACCCTGAGGGGTACCCGCGTGCGCCTGAGAGGCGAGTGTTGTGAAGACGGGTGCCTGTATGGTGCCCGAGTGCTGAATACGAGGCGCGGCCGGGCATTCTTAACCCTTGCAGCAAGTCCTCGAGACGGGGCGACGGGGTCACATCTTTCGTGAGTCTCTGCTTGTTATCGCAAGCCAAAGGTACTAACGATTTGGATATTTGATCCGAGCAGGCCTCTGGCCTGATAGCACTAACCATCACGTGGGCATAGTATGGGCGTTCTGCATACTATACATCAGCCGAAAGCTCTGTCAGACGTCTAGTTCAGCATGGTGGCACGGACGGACCGGCGCCTTCCTGTAGTGTTGGTGCCTGGCTTCACCGTGTGCGCAACGACCCGGAGGGCGAGGGGCGATGGCCAAGACCCCCTTGCGCTTAGGATGTAGACCAGCGAGGATCTCTCTGCTGAGCTGTAGGTAGGGTTGCGGTGTGTCGTTTGGCCGAGGCCGGGCATGACCCAGGAAAGTGTGTCCGGCCGGAGTTAATCGAGCGTGTTGGGTAAGTTAGTGCACCCCTGCAGGGAAGAAAACTTCTATCGATAGCCTGTCCTACGGTAAAGGACACTCGGAGTTGTATCCCGATCGATACAGCTAGAAGATGAGATGAGACCTGGATATGAGGCTCTGGGATTGCTTCTCACAGGGAGTCGAGAAGGGATCTCAGGACGAGGTTGATGACTGTATGGCTCTGGGATTGCTTCTCGCAGGGATTCGAGAAGGGATCTCAGGACGAGGTTGATGACTGTATGGCTCTGGGATTGCTTTCTCGCAGGGAGTCGAGAAATAATCTCTGGGTGAGGTTGAGACTTAATGATACTGCTACATTATATGGTACTGTCTACACTCTTCTAATGCTGCAAGACCTCTGAAGATGCTAGTCTTCGATAGGACTAGGCCTTCTCTCTATTCTTGCATTTCTGCAGCCCAGTCCACATATACAGCCTCCCCTTGAAAATGTTGCATATGTAGTGTAGATCCTTGCTTGCTGAGTACTTCTGAGTACTCACGGTTGCTTTGTTTTCCTTTTCTCCCCATATCAGTTTGTCGTGACCAAGATGACGGAGCCCCTGAGACAGCTGCCCCGTCGATCGACTACTACTACTACCCAGAGGATGGATACTACTACGAGTTGACTGACGACCAGGAGTAGGATCGGAGGGTCCCAGGCAGGAGGCCTATGCCTTTCGATCGTAGTGTTTTATTTTGCCCCGCCTTTCTGAAGGCCTTGCTGTTTCTCTTTTAATATCTGTACTCAGATATCTGATGCTTCCGCTGACGCTTGTACGCAAGTTTATGTATTCGAGCCCTCGAGGCCCCTGGCTTGTAATATATAGCTTGTATGGCTTTATTTATGTTTTAGAGTTGTGTTGTGATATCTTCCCGTGAGTCCTTAGGCTTGATCGTGTGCATTTGCGTGTATGATTAGTGCACGATTGAGCCGGGGGCGTCACAAGTTGGTATCAGAGCCGACTGACTGTAGGAACCCCCTTTCCAACTCCTTGGCCGAAGTTGAGTCTAGTAACCGAAAATTGTTTTACTAACTTGGCTGTGTGGCTTACGGGCCCACGTCGCCAATTGGGTGGTATTAGGATCTTTTACTCCTCGACCTTTACTCTGGGACTCTGATCTCTCTTCTATTCGGGTTAAATTTTTTACTAACTCCAACATTAGGTTCTCGTAATCACATCCACCCGGTGTTCTGAAAATATCCCCCCTTGCTCCAAGATTGTGGGCCAGGTTCTGCTTGCAGGATCCTCTTATCGAGGGCACCCTGTGTTGTCACTTGCAGATTCCTCGCTCCAATAGTTTTTCTCCGATGTTGATGTAGCCTTTGCTATGTCTCGTTGTGTACTTCCCTACCGCGTGCCTGCGCGCCGCCTAGTTTGTCTAGCTGCGAGCGTTCCCGTGCGCGTACTATCCGTTTGAATCCAACTCTGTGCATGGATTGGTATGTCTTTGACGACTACTATTATATATCTAATGCCTATCCTGTTCTTCCCGTGTTACATCTTGAATAACCCCATTCACATGCAGTTTTTCTTGCTAAACTGCCCCTGTTGATTTTGCAGGATGGCTGACGATCCTCCACCTTCACCTTATATTGCCGCAATGATGCAACAATTCGAACTGAACCGTCAGGTTATGACCGGGATATTGGCTCAGTTCCCAAACCAGAATGCTCATCAGCAGCCTACACCAATAACACTGTCAGAATTCGTGCGCCTCAATTCGTCCACTTTTCGCAGCTCGACTGATCCAATGGACGCTGACGATTGGCTCCGTGACATTGCCTTCCAGATGAAGTCGGCCAATGTTATCCCTGACAGTTACGTCACCTATGCGACGTATCACCTGAGGGGATCAGCTGCTCAATGGTGGGAAAGCCACAAGGCTATGTTGCCTGCTGAAACTGTAACCACTTGGCAGGAATTTCAGTCAGCTTTTCGTGCATGGTACGTTCCTCAAGGTCTGATCGACCAGAAGAAGCAGGAGTTCCGCAAACTCTCACAGGGCACAATGACTGTGGATGAATATCAGAGGAAATTCCTTGAACTGTCCCGCTATGCTGAAGATGACGTCGACACTGACACTCGCAAGCAGGAGAAATTCCGTGAAGGACTACGTACTGATATAAAACTTGCACTTGCTGTCCATGATTTCACAGACTTCGCAACGCTTGTCAGCAAATCTTTCCAAGTTGAAACAGCTCTGACTGAGTACCAGGAGTCGCTCAAGCGTACTCGAGATGTCGGCTCGTCTTCCGGTCGACCTACTCAGAAATGTCGAGTCTGGATCCCACACAATATTCATCACCGACCTGCTCCAACACCAAGGCCGTCATATGCTGCACCTCATCTGCCCCCACCACCAAGGCAACTGAACATTTCAAGTGGACAGCCCAATGTTGGTGTTTCTCCCCATAATGATGGTCTGTGCCACCAGTGTGGACAGCCAGGGCACCGTGCTTTTAACTATCATCAGGGTCAGCCTCAAAATGCATCACGTCATCCTGTTGTTCGTAGGAAGGGCCATCGGACCCATCATTCCAGAAATCGTAGTGCCAGACTACCTGCTAATCAGCTTGTTCATGTCAACCAGGTCAACATGGAAGAAGCTCGACAGGACCCCAAAATTGTGATGGGCACCCTTCTAGTGAATTCAATCCCAGCTTCAGTCCTTTTTGATTCTGGAGCATCGCACTCCTTCATGCCCGAAAGTTTTGCGCGAAGCCATGATATACTTTTCGAGGAGATGTCCATCCCGTTAGTAATCCATTCACCTGGGGCTAATTGGCAAACTACCATGGTAAGCCACGGTAACCACATTGTGATCGGAGGATTGATGTTCCCCGTTTCACTCATTGCTCTCAAGACCTCCAACATAGACATTATTCTGGGTATGGACTGGTTGAAGCCTCATAAAGCTTTGATTGACTGTGCCACTGAAACAGTCCGCCTCACACACCCTTCCGGTCAGACTGTCAGATACTCAGCTCGTACACTGCAGGACGCCGAAACTCAAATATATGTTCTGAATGCATTGAATGCCTCACCTCTTGAAGGAATCGAGAACGTTCCAGTTGTTCGTGAATTTCAAGATGTGTTTCCAGAAGAACTTCCAGGAATACCCCCTGCTAGAGCTGTCGAGTTTGTCATCGACTTGAAACCTGGCACAACTCCTATTGTGAAGCGTCCTTATAAGATGCCTCCGCATCATCTTCTCGAGCTTAAGGAAGAAATCGACACGTCACTTAAGAAAGGTTTCATCCACCCCAGTTCCTCTGCTTGGGGAGCACCTTCACTCTTCATTAAGAAGAAGGATGGAACTAACCGATTGGTTTAGGATTACCGACCTATCAACCAAGCAACAATCCAGAACAAATATCCGCTTCCTCGGATCAATGATTTGTATGATCAACTTGCTGGATCATCGGTATTCTCTAAACTTGATTTGAGGTTGGGATACCATCAGATCCGTGTTCGCGAAGAGGATATTCCCAAGACTGCATTTGTTACTCGTTATGGCTCCTACGAGTACACTGTCATGTCATTTGGCTTAACAAATGCTCCAGCCACATTCTCCCGCCTGATGAATTATATTTTCATGGATTACCTCGACAAGTTCATCATGGTTTATCTAGATGATATTCTGGTATATTCAAAGAATAAGGAAGAACATGCTGAACACCTCCGTCTTGTACTGGAAAGGCTCCGAGAACACCAGTTGTATGCCAAATACTCCAAATGCGAGTTCTGGTTATCTGAAGTGACATATCTCGGCCATGTGATTTCGAAAGATGGCATTGCCGTTAACCCAGAATGAGTTCAGGCTATTCTGGACTGGACTCCTCCGAAGAACGTCAAGCAAGTGAGAAGTTTTCTCGGCCTTGCAAGCTATTGCCGTCGATTTGTTGAGAATTTTTCTAAAATTGCTAAGCCTTTGACTGATCTGCTTCACAAGGGCGTTAAGTTCGAATGGACAGAAAAATGTCAGGAAAGTTTTCAAACACTCAAAGACAAGCTGACATCTGCCCCAGTACTATCTCCTCCAGATACCCGCAAAGACTTCGTCATTTATTGTGACGCATCCCGTGAAGGATTAGGCTGTATCCTAATGCAAGAGCATAAAGTGATTGCCTATGGCTCTCGTCAGTTGCGCCCACATGAAGAGAATTATCCGGTACATGATCTAGAACTAGCTGCTGTCATGTATGCACTGCAGTTGTGGCGACATTACCTTATCGGTAATCGTTGCGAGATCTACACGTATCATAAAAGTCTGAAGTACTTGTTTACTCAACCATCTCTAAACCTCCGTCAGCAAAGATGGATGGAGGCCATTGCGGACTATGATTTGGGTATATCCTATACCCCTGGCAAGGCTAACGTGATGGCTGATGCCTTAAGCCGCAAGTCCTATTGCGACAACCTCATGGTTAGGCGAGCTCAACCTCGTCTTTTTGAAGAACTGTGCAAGCTGAATCTGCGTATTGTTCCACAGGGCTCTCTAAATAACCTTGTGATACAACCCGATCTTGAGAAAGCTGTTAAGAATGCGCAAGCTAAAGATGCTGAAATTGATCTGATGAAGAAAGAGCTTCACCTTGTAAAGTACAGGGATTTCTCGCTATCTGAAGATGGAACCTTGTATTTCAGAAACCGCATTGTGGTACCTCGCTTCGAACTCATGACTGATAAAGTCATGAAGGAGGCACATGATACCCCGCTGTCTATTCATCCGGGTAGCACCAAGATGTATCGTGATCTCCGTCAAAGGTACTGGTGGTCTAAAATGAAGCAGGATATTGCTCGATATGTTGCTGAATGTGATGTGTGTCGTCGCGTTAAAGCAGAACATCAGAAACCAGCTGGAATTCTGCAACCACTTCCTATTCCTCTATGGAAATGGGATAAGGTTCAGCTGGATTTCGTTACAGGACTTCCCAGGTCACAGAAGGGTCACGATGCTATTCTTGTCGTCGTCGACCAACTCTCTAAAGTTGCACACTTTCTGCCTGTCAAAGAGACTATCACTGCTAGTCAGTTAGCAGAGTTGTATATCTCCAGAATTGTTTCACTCCACGGTATTCCGAAGGAGATTAGTTCGGACCGTGGCGGTCTTTTCACTTCCAAATTCTGGGAAAGTTTCCAAACAGCTATGGGAACTCATATTACCTGGAGTTCATCTTATCACCCCCAATCCCAAGGCCAAGTGGAACGAGTCAATCAAGTGCTTGAAGACATGCTTCAAGCTTGTGTTATTTCTTTCGGCAAGAAGTGGGAAGAATCTCTTCCGTATGCCGAGTTCTCTTATAACAACAGCTATCAAGCCAGCTTGAAAATGGCCCCCTTCGAAGTTCTATATGGACGTAAGTGTCGAACCCCTCTGAATTGGTTAGAAACTGGGGAACGACCGCTCGTGGGTCCGGATATTATTCAACACACCGAAGAACAAGTTCGTATTGTCCGGGAAAATCTCAAGGCGGCTCAGGACCGCCAGAAGAGCAACTACGATCGCAAACGATGGGGTTTGACTTATCAACCCGGTGATCAAGCTTATCTACGTGTCACCCCTATGAAGGGCACTCACCGTTTTGGAATCAAGGGCAAGCTAGCTCCGCGCTACATTGGTCCTTTCCGCATTATTGCTAGACGTGGTCAGGTGGCGTATAAATTGGAGTTGCCGCCGCAATTCTCTCATATCCACGACGTCTTCCATGTGTCGCAACTTCGTCAATGCTTCAAGGAATCTCCGCACCGAGCTGTGGATCACGAGGTGCTCGAATTGCAAGATGACCTATCTTATAAGGAACATCCGATCCGCATTCTCGATGAAGCTGAACGTCGGACCCGTCAGAAGGTTACCAAGTTCCTCAAAGTGCAGTGGTCGAATCATACTGAAGATGAAGCCACTTGGGAACGCGAGGATAATCTTCGTGCGGAATACCCCGAACTTTTTCCTTCTACATCTTAATTCTCGGGACGAGAATTCTTGTTAGTGGAGGAGACTTGTAACACCCCCGGTGGTTAACTACAGTAATCACCCTTTTGATTATGCCATGTCATCATGTTTAACAGTGCATGATCATCATTAGCATTATATTGCATTTCAACTCCTAAGTCAAAATCCAAATTTAAATGAAAGTGGAAAATAAAAGTTATCCAACATAGAAACTGAAATGTTCAATAAATAGCAAATATTGCAGAGACCATTCTAAAGTTGTAACCAACAATAAATAAATTAATTAGGTGGCTCTAACATTATCAAAACAGCAAAGTTTAATGCATTTTATTTATTATAAAAATTGTGTGAGATCCATTTAACTCCAAACTAATTTTTGGTAGTAGTAGAGGATGCCTAGTATTTATTGGAACAATTGCCATGTTCTACAAAAATCATTTTGAGGCTTAACAATTTACTAGACAGGAGATATGGATTAAATAAAAATGAATAAAGAAAAGAAGAAAACAAACAAAAAAAAATAAAAAGAGAAAAGGCCTTCCCCCCTGGGCCACGGCCCAGCAGGCCAATCGGGCCGCCAGGCCGGCCCACCCGCACCCCCCTCTACTAACCCCCCCCAGCCACACCGAACCCTAACCCCCAGCCCGACCAACAGAACCCCCCCCCCGCGTTTTCTGGATCGGGGGATCGGGTTCGATCCCCGCTCGTCCCCTGCGCCGCCGCCCCGTCGGCCTCCCCCGCCGCCCGGCGCCTCCGCGCCGCACCCCGCCGCCGGCCTCGCCTCGTCGGTCTGCTCCTCGTCTCCACGCTCGCCGGCCTCCTCCTTCCCCGTCGGTCCAACCCCGCCTCTTCAGCCCCATGTGAGCCGCTCGCCGCCCTGCTCTTCCCCCGTTGCCCGCTCGTGCGCGCCTCGGCGCGCTCTGGTCGCCGCCCGGCCGCGGTCACCGCTTGCCTCCTCCGGCCCGCGCACGCGCTCACCCTCGCCTCGCCTGCCCCGCTGGTCCGCACGTCGCCACCAGCCGCCCTGCCACCCTGCGCCTCCCCTGGCCCCGCTCGCGCCGCTGCCCGTCGTCGTCGCCGCGCCGCGCCCCGCTTGGCCTCTCCTCTGTACGCGCGCGCGTGTGCGTTGGCCCGGACGTGTCCGGCCACCCGAACGGGCACAACCTGGACATGTCCGGCTGTGCCGCTGACCACTGGGGCCCACGCCCCTGTTAAATAATAATAATAAAAATAAAATAAATAGTTAATTAAATCTGTTTAATTAAAGTAAATAATTAATTAGTTAATTAACTAATTAGACTAATTAATTAGTTAACTTAACTAACCCTAATGACTGCTGACATCAGCATGATATCATGCTGATGTCATCAGTTACTATTCTGGATAATGTTGATTTAATAAATTAATTAAATTCCAGAAATTAATAAAAGCTTTAGAAAATCATATAAAATAATCCGTAACTCAGATCAAAAAACTTTGTACATGAAAGTTGCTCAGAACGACGAGACGAATCCGAATACGGGGTCCGTTCATCCGTCACATGTCCCTAACTATCCGAACATGCAACCGTTCCCCTCCAGTCATCTGTCTGACAAATGTCCGGAACCGGGAAAACATTCCCGGATGGGTTCCCCCTTCCTCGGTGACGTGCAACCTTACGTTAGACTACACCCGGCACAGCGTATTGTCATGTTATACCTTGTGTAGCACCTGTTTGCTTAGTATTTACTGTTTCCTCCCCCTTTTTCTCTCTCGTTAGACCCCGACGTCGTCCCCGAGGCCGACGCAGCTCCGGAGCCCGAAGACACCATTGACAACCTTGCCCTTGCCGCCGAGCAACCAGGCAAGCCCCCCCTTTGATCATCCCGATATCGCCCATTCTATTTTCTCATGCTTGCATTAGAATTGCTGCTGCTGCTTTACCTATTCTGATGCATAGCCTGTTTACTGTAACCTGCTGTTGATAATTACCTGCATATCCTAAACTGCTTAGTATAGGCTGGGTAGAGACCTATCAGTGACCCCACTTATCCCGACTGCCCCGCTGGATTATCAGAAGACCCGATCAACGGGATTGAAGACCAGGCCCCGACACCGCACATCACCCCCCCTTAGTTGTAACGACACTGTAGCGTTACTATCGAGTGCCGAGGGTGATACCTCGTGTAGCACTTCTGATGTTAACTCTGTAGAGTACCTATTCGGTCGTGGTCATCGAGGGTGATTCCTCCTTCACCACTTCCGATAACGACGCTGTCGTGCAACACATCAAGTGTGAACCCAGTGAGGGTGATTCCTTTGAGTTCACCTTGACGGAGACATCGAGTAGGAATCCAACGAGGGTGATACCTCGGATTCCCCTGATGTTATGGACACACGGATACTTGGACTTTACACTGTTACTTGGATAGGCGGGTCGACCCTGAGGGGTACCCGCGTGCGCCTGAGAGGCGAGTGTTGTGAAGACGGGTGCCTGTATGGTGCCCGAGTGCTGAATACGAGGCGTGGCCGGGCATTCTTAACCCTTGCAGCAAGTCCTCGAGACGGGGCGACGGGGTCACATCTTTCTGAGTCTCAGCTCGTTACCGCAAGCCCAAGGTACTAACGATTTGGATATTTGATCCGAGCAGGCCTCTGGCCTGATAGCACTAACCATCACGTGGGCATAGTATGGGCGTTCTGCATCGTATACATCAGCCGAAAGCTCTGTCAGACGTCTAGTTCAGCATGGCGGCACGGACGGACTGGCGCCTTCCTGTAGTGTTGGTGCTTGGCTTCACCGTGTGGGCAACGACCCGGAGGGTGAGGGGCGATGGCCAAGACCCCCTTGCGCTTAGGATGTAGACCGGCGGGGACCTCTCTGCTGAGCTGTAGGTAGGGTTGCGGTGTGTCGTTTGGCCGAGGCCGGGCATGACCCAGGAAAGTGTGTCCAGCCGGAGTTAATCGAGCGTGTTGGGTAAGTTGGTGCACCCCTGCAGGGAAGAAAACTTCTATCGATAGCCTGTCCTACGGTAAAGGACACTCGGAGTTGTATCCCGATCGATACAGCTAGAAGATGAGATGAGACCTGGATATGAGGCTCTGGGATTGCTTCTCGCAGGGAGTCGAGAAGGGATCTCAGGACGAGGTTGATGACTGTATGGCTCTGGGATTGCTTCTCGCAGGGAGTCGAGAAGGGATCTCATGACGAGGTTGATGACTGTATGGCTCTAGGATTGCTTTCTCGCAGGGAGTCGAGAAATAATCTCTGGGTGAGGTTGAGACTTAATGATACTGCTACATTATATGGTACTGTCTACACTCTTCTAATGCTGCAAGACCTCTGAAGATGCTAGTCTTCGATAGGACTAGGCCTTCTCTCTATTCTTGCATTTCTGCAGCCCAGTCCACATATACAGCCTCCCCTTGAAAATGTTGCATATGTAGTGTAGATCCTTGCTTGCTGAGTACTTCTGAGTACTCACGGTTGCTTTGTTTTCCTTTTCTCCCCATATCAGTTTGTCGTGACCAAGATGACGGAGCCCCTGAGACAGCTGCCCCGTCGATCGACTACTACTACTACCCAGAGGATGGATACTACTACGAGTTGACTGACGACCAGGAGTAGGATCGGAGGGTCCCAGGCAGGAGGCCTACGCCTTTCGATCGTAGTGTTTTATTTTGCCCCGCCTTTCTGAAGGCCTTGCTGTTTCTCTTTTAATATCTGTACTCAGATATCTGATGCTTCCGCTGACGCTTGTACGTAAGTTTATGTATTCGAGCCCTTGAGGCCCCTGGCTTGTAATATATAGCTTGTATGGCTTTATTTATGTTTTAGAGTTGTGTTGTGATATCTTCCCGTGAGTCCTTAGGCTTGATCGTGTGCATTTGCGTGTATGATTAGTGCATGATTGAGCCGGGGGCGTCACATTCTTCTACTGCAATGTTATAACAACTCATCATTATCATAATGAATAACAACTCATCATCATCATCGTAGTAATATAACAACTCATCATCCGTAGTCATATAATAACTCATCATCATTCTAGCACATGACAAAGTACTACGGCCTCCACCTTATCATCATCATAGTCATATAACAACTCATCATCCATAGTCATACAATAAGTCACCATCAATATAGCACATGACAAGTTAACCAACACTAGCTAATTTTTATCATCCTAGGTAAATAACTCATCATCATTCTAGCACATGACAAAGTACTACGACCTCCTCCTCATCATCATCATGGTCATATAACAACTCATCATCCATAGTCATATAATAACTCACCATCAATATAGCACATGACAATTAACCAACACTAGCTAATTATTATCGTCCTAGGTAAATAACTCATCATCATTCTAGCACATGACAAGTAGTAGCTAGGACCTACTCCTATCTCTTAGGTAAAATAGAATAAAACAGGTAAACACCTCCATCTCCAAAATGGCAAATAGAGATCCACCTGTCTCCAATTTGTGGCCTCCGCACATTCATATTGTCTTCAATTTGTGGTCTGCGCACATTCATACTGTCTCCAATTGGTTGCCTGCGCGCATTCATTACTTTTTGCCATCCTTTGATTTTGAGGCTTTCATCTGTTAGAGAAATCGAGTATGCACTTTGGAAAGCCACCGACGGACTTGGCCGTAAGCTAATAATACTCATCTCACCTTCAGCATACATTAGCTGAGGCACAACATCTTTCGGGAGTTTCTGTTGAAGAACATAATGGTAACATAGTTAGCAATGTAGATTATTTAAGAAGAATATATGCAAAAGATGGACTAGTGGCACAACAGTATAAAAATCTTAACATGCTATTTGCACGGATGTTACCATCACTTAACTCGTGGACTAGTGGCATGTATCCACTATAATTTTGGCTAACTTCATAATTGATCTTAAAAATATCAACATCATTAACAAATGAGACAAGAGAATTTTTCTCCTCCCAAGTTAGCTCTGAGCCATAACTGTAGTAGGTCTTGTCTACATCATTTCGTGTATTTCTTGGAGAAAAGAAATAAGCTGTCAATTATAAATAAACAAGTTTAGTATGGATGAATACCAACTATTATAAAATAAACAATATAAATTACTTAACAAATTTGTTTGACAAACTCACATGGAGGTGAATTGGAATCATGTCCACATCTACCCAAATGTCGATACTATCTTCAGGATCACCTTCAGGACCAATATCGAAGGTTATTTTCATATCCTCCTAAGATCCGTAGGCCTTGCATAGTCCTCTCCAATTTGAACAACCAAAATGTGTGTGATTTACTACATTTTAGAGCATAACCTCAAAAACGAAACCATGTTTTGTCTTAAGGTGAGCTTTCTTCGTCTCCATACTCTCCCTATCATCGAAATCGAGCTTCTCTAAGACATAAGGTCTTGCATAGCAGGGGATGCACTAGTCGAATTGTAAAAAACGGGAATTATACGTTAATGAAAAACACATAAGTCATGCTTAATTACGAAAAAAACACTTGTCATCGTTACATACCGTAAAATGTTCGAAGGTCTCCTTCAGCATGAGGGTGAAGCACCTATCATTTTCCAGGCGAGGCCTGTCGCACATACCCCCATTGTCAGTGCAGTAATCACACTCGAGGATCCTATCATCGTCAGTCATTTCCTGTGTTCATAATTCAAAGATTAAAAATCGACAACAAATACCAGGAACTCAACACACATATCACTATTCAACACAGGTTGACTTTTGGTCTGCTGAGTCTTCCTTGAAAAACTCACATCTCTCGTGGTGTATGTGATGGGCACTCCCTCTCTGATTTTTCGACCGTCCGTGATGGTCGCTCCTACCTTTTTTCCCGAGTGCATTACACCAAAATGTCTAGCACACGGGAAATAAGGAGAAGCGACCCCCATGAAAACAATAGGGATTCTTCCTCTCTGATACGACCATCGGTGATGGTCGCATCCCCCTTCCCTCATGCATTACCAAGGTCTATCTGTTGGAGATATGCCCTAGAGGCAATCATGTATGATGATATTTCCTATGTGTTTATGAATAAAGATAGTCCTTGGACATTATCAATGATGTGTATCAGCAAGTACGTGACTTGTTTGTGGGACTATGCATTGTATGATGACTGTCCTAAAAGGTCCCTAGTCGAAAGGGCTGTGTGGACGCGCAACCGACTAGACTAGCATATGACACGGTGGATGGCTCAGTCTCACTAGCCATGGAGCATTGGATGCTAATCGGATAATATGGACTCGGATGGATCTGATCGGATTCGACGTAGTCGGATCCGAGTCGAGATAAGGTCCAAGTCAGGCAGACCCAAGTATGAGACGCAACGATATGTCATCTGTGAGTCTCTAGTACAACATACGTTCTATGTCCTAAGACCTGAGCTGACGCATGTGCTCGGGATGGTTACAGACCTGCTTTGGGCCGACCAAACGCTACTTCGTGACTGGGTAGTTACAAAGGCAGGTTTCGGGCTTGTCCAGACCCATGTTGCGAGACATGGTCGAGCAAGATGGGATTTGCCCCTCCGATCAGGAGAGATATACTCTGGGCCCGTCGTGTGATCCGACGAAGATAAGCATGGCCATGCGACAAGGATTATGAGATAATCCGGTTTGTGGTCGACATCACTGGAACGAGAAAGAGGTCGGGCTAGCACAAGGATGACAGTAATCGCCTTGAGCCCGACAACATATATCGTTTGGCAAAGGGAGCAGAAGTGTGATGTACAGGTTTGCCTAACCAGCTTCATCGGACACTTTGAGTCGGCACGCTTTGCTAGAGGCCGCTACCGACTAGCCGAGTTGGATGTGATCTGACTCGCGACCAAGTGAACGAGAACCTAAGGGGTCGCGCTCTTAAGGGAAGGAACCTGTGAGGTCGGATCTGACTCCACGAGTCAGGTGTGATCCTACTCGGACTCGGATCCAGGCCGAACAGACTTTGGGCTTTAGGATCCGTGTGAGGCCAGAGTGTTGAGCCCACGACGGATGGCTATATAAAGTGGAGGTGCAGCACACTCATTGGGTTGATCGCTTCGGTGCTGTCACTAGGGTTTGCATGTGTTGTGAATAGCCACCTCCACTCTCCGCTGACTGTGTGATCGGACCTACAAGTCTGCCGCACGGTGTTCCTCCTGCACGCGTGGATACCTTTAGAGGCGGTGCACTTGCGCTGCTCCGGCGAACTAGTACGTGGGACACGACGACCGACTGTTCGAGGGAGATCGGACGAGGAGGAGACGATCCACGCGGAGTGCTGCCCAACTCTTCTTCCGCTGCACAACACTATGCGTCTAGTGGTAACGATCCGTGATCCATCTCTCGTAGCATGTTCCTGGTTGTTCTGCGAGTAGGAATTTTTAATTTGCAGTCAACGCACCCTACCGTAGAACCCAACAGTGGTATCAGAGCCTCTGCTATAGGATTTGGATTCAGATCATATGCATATTAGATATGTGGAGGCGGCAGATGAGATCTGTTGTCATTTAAGAAATCAGCTATGTGCACGGTTGAGGAGATCAACTGCACATGGGGATCGATGTGGCTATGTTTTCTGATGATCGGAATAGATGAGGTCGTGACACAACCTACCCCTACCAGTCGGTATCCGCCATCGGGGACCGCCGTGTGCGCAGCACCTTGTATTTCGTACACGATCACTCAAACCGGTAGAATGGGATTCTATGCATAACTTTATTTTGCAGGGTTTGATGTGAATAGTATGGCTCATGTGTATGTGATGCATGTGTGTAAATTATACATGGCCTGCGTGTCATGTTTGTCAGCCGGCAGGAGCCAAAGTGTTGTCATTATAATGTATAACGACCTGCGTGTTGACTTGTGACTCTATGTAAAATTCAATACTAGTTGTAGTAGTTGGATAATAGAGATCAGGTTGGTGGCTTGGCGTCCCGGCGTGACAAACAAGATGGAGTTCCTAGATGGTCATCAGAGTCGGAGCCAACCTGTAAGAACGTCCATGAAGGAGCCATACTATTTCACAATATATGTTTATTTGTGATTGTTATGCTTCTTATTTCTATGCATGTTAAAATGGTAGAAAGATCTCTCGTTAATATCAAGTGAATTGCCATCCCAGATGTTGCACCTTCGCACGTCAAGTACGTCTAGTAGTGGGCTCATAAAATTGGGGTGCTGCTAGGTGTCTTTGAGCTGAAGGGTTCGTGTCGTACACGGACATGCACTGCATCAGGTTGATTTGACAAGGCTATCAAAACGGTTTTGGGCCTTGTGGCAAAGAAGGTTGGGAGCCGAGGTATAAGATACCTACCCGACCGACATGAGTCGTATAGAGATACGATTAGCAAAGAGTTGCTTACCGGATAGTCATGTTGGCTAGCAGTGATGCTAAAGCTCACTAGTCGCATGCGCTAGTCGGATCATGAATCACTGAGAGTTTGCGGAGGGATGCCGACTTCAGTGGGAGTATTTTTGTTTAAGGCTAGAATTACTCTACATAAACACATTTCTTAGTGATTGCATATTTTCTGTTGTAGATCAAAGGCACCACCTGCTCAACCCAACTTTGCATTGAAATCAATTCTGGAAAAGGATAAACTGAATGGAACAAACTTTACCACCTGGTATAGAAATTTGAGAATTGTTCTCAAGCACGATAAAAAGGAACATGTTCTAGAGGATCCACTTCCAGAGGAACCTGCCGATAATGCTAATGCCACAACCAGGAATTCCTACCAGAAACTCGTTGATGAATCAAATGAGATCAGCTGCCTCATGCTGGCTTGTATGGAGCTTGATTTGCAGCACCATTTCGAAGATGTTGGGGCTTTCGATATGATTGAGAGTCTCAAGAGCATGTTTCAGGTGCAGGCTAGGACCGAAAGGTTCAACGTCTGGCGATCCATGATGGATTGTAAGCTGAAGGAAGGTGATCCACTGAGCCCTCATGTGATCAAGATAATCAGATACGTGCAAGCTTTGGATCGGTTGGGCTTCCCGCTCTTGGATGAGCTGGCTACTAATGCGGTTCTGGGTTTTCTTCCGCCTAGCTATGGGACATTCATCTCGAACTATCATATGCACGGCATGGATAAGAATCTCACTGAATTGCATGGGATGCTCAAGGTGGCAGAGCAGGATATAAAGAAAGGCACGCATCAAGTGTTGATGGTGCAGAACTCGGGCAAGTTCAAGAAGAGTTGGTCCAAGAAGAAGGCTAAGGCAAAGGGCTCGGAGATGGTAACCTCCGCCGTTGCGCTGAAGTCAGGACTGGACTCGAAGACCATTTGCTATCATTGTAAGGAAAATGGTCACTGGAAGAGGAAATGTAGCAAGTGGCTTGCTGAGCATGGCAAGAAGGCCGGAAATGCTGCTTCAGGCAAGGTTACACTTGTTACGTATGTTATAGACATTTACCTTGCTGACATACCTAGTAGCTCTTGGGTATTTGATACCGGATCGGTTGTTCACATTTGCAACTCAATGCAGGGGCTGGTAAGAACTAGGCATGTGGCACAAGGGGAGATTGACATCAGGGTCAGCAAAAAGCAAGAGTTGTTGCGTTGGAGGTCGGCACGATGCAGCTCCAGCTTCCTTCTGGATTTATTTTGGAATTGAATAATTTTTATTACATTCCTGCACTTAGTCGGAACATTATTTCTGCCTCATGTTTGATGAGTTAGGGTTATGAATTCAATTTAAAGGACAATGGTTATTCATTTCATTAGAATGGAATGTTCCACGGCTATGCACCCATTGTTGATGGACTTTTTATATTGAATCTGGAACATGAACCGGTCTATAACGTGAATGTCAAGAGGCATAAGTCTAATGAGATAAATCCGACATACTTCTGGCATTGCCGGCTTGGACACAATAATCTGAAACGCATGAAGAAGCTCCATGATGATGGGCTCCCAACTTCGTCCGACTTTGGGTCGTTCGAGACATGTGAATCATGCTTGCTCGACAAGATGGCTAAGTCTCCTTTTGCAAAGAGTTGCGAGAGGGCATCCGAGCTGTTGGAGCTTATACACAGTGAGCACAACTACCAAAGGTGGCTATCAGTACTTCATGACTTTTACCGACGACTTGAGTAGATATGGGTATATCTATTTGATGAGGCACAAGTCGGAAACTTTTGAAAAGTTCAAAGAGTTTGAGAACAAGGTTGGAAATCAGCTCGGCAAGACTATAAAGCTTCTACGATCAGATCGTGGAGGTGAGTACATGAGCCAGGAGTTTGATGATCATCTGAAAAGACGAGGTATAGTACCTCAGCTTACACCTCCGGGTACGCCACAGAGAAACGACATGTCGGAACGAAGGAATAGGACCTTGTTGGACATGGTATGGTTAATGATGAGCAAATCAGATTTACCCTTGTCATTCTGGGGATATGCTCTAGAAACTGCAGCTTTCACACTTAACAGGGTACCATCAAAATCCGTAGACAAGACACCACATGAGATGTGTACTAGGAAGAGTCCCAGTTTGTCTTTTCTAAAGATTTGGGGTTGTGAAGCATTTGTCAAGCGACTTATGTCAGACAAAGCTTACACCCAAGTCGGATAAATGCATATTCGTGGGATATTCGAGGGAAACCTTGGGATATAGCTTCTACAACCGTGAAGAGAACAAAGTGTGTGTTGCTCGGAACGGGGTTTTCCTTGAGAAAGAGTTTCTCAGTCGGGAGGCCAGTGGGAGGACGGTCCGACTCGAAGAAATTCGAGGACCACTCGGGGACGACTCAGCTGGTGATGACATCATACCGGAGTCGGTCAGGGAACCCATAGTGGAAGCAGCACCGGAACCATGGAGGTCGGAAAGATTGCGCAGAGTGTGTGATGTATTGTTGCTAGAAAGCGACGAGCTGGCCACGTATGCAGAAGCGATGGTGAGCCTAGATTCCGAGGCATGGCTGGAGGCCATGAGATCCGAGTTAAAGTCCATGGATGAGAATCAAGTCTGGGACTTGGTTGATCCACCGCCTGGCATGATGGCTATTGGTTGCAAATGGGTCTTTAAGAAGAAAACTGATGTGGATGGAAATGTTCAGATCCACAAAGCTCGGCCTGTCGCTAAAGGTTATGGACAAGTTCAAGGAAATGACTACGACAAGACTTACTCGCCGGTAGTGATGCTGAAGTCGGTGAGGATCATACTAGCTATAGCTACATATTTTGATTATGAGATATGGCAGATGGATGTCAAAACGGGTTTCCTTCACGAAAATTTAACCGAGGACGTGTGTATGGTACAACCCGAGGGTTTTGTCGATCCTACTAGCACTTGTAAGGTATGCAAGCTCAAGAGATCCATTTATGGGTTGAGGCAAGCATCTCGGAGCTGGAATAGTTGTTTTGATGAGGTCGTCACTGGTCTCGGTTTCATCAAAAGTGAAGAGGACGCTTGTTTATACAAGCAGTTAAGTCGGAGCTCGATAGTGTTTTTTATCTTGTATGTGGATGACATATTGTTGATCGAAAACGATGTTTCGATGCTGAACTTGGTCAAGAAATCATCGAATGGCAAGTTTTCAATGAAGGACCTCGGTGAAGCAGTTTACATTTTGGGCATCAAGATCTATAGAGATAGATCGAGGAGGCTCCTCGGCTTAAGCCAGAGCACGTACATAGATAAAGTGTTGAAGCAGTTCAACATGAGTGAGGCGAAGAAAGGGTTCTTGCCACTCTCACATGGTATAAGGCTAAGCGAGACTCAGAGTCCTTCGACATCTGATGAGCGAAGCAGGATGAGTAGGATTTCGTATGCCTCGACAATCGGATCCATCATGTATGCCATGATATGTACTAGGCCTGATGTTGCCTTTGCAATAAGCCTAACAAGCAGATACTAGGCCAACCCAGGTGAGAGTCACTGGGCAGCGGTGCAGAATATTCTGAAGTACATGAAAAGGACTAAGGAAATGTTCCTAGTTTATGGAGGTGAGGAAGAGCTCGTCGTAAAGGGTTACGCCGATGCTAGTTTCCAAACTGACAGAGATGATTGTCGATAACAGTCTGGATTCGTGTACGTCATGAACGAAGGAGCAGTGAGCTGGACGAGTTCCAAGCAAGATACGGCGGCCAATTCTACTACAGAAGCCGAATACATTGCGGCTTGTGAAGCTCCAAAGGAAGGTGTTTGGATCTGGAACTTTTTGGATGATCTTGGTATTTTCCCAGCCTCGGTAAAACCGTTGGACCTTTATTGTGATAGTTCTAGTGCCATTGCACAAGCCAAGGAGCCGAGGAATCACCACAAGACCAGACACATAGATTGGAAATATCACCTTATGCGGAAGATCGTAAAGAGTGATGATATAGAGTTATGCAAAATTCACACGGATGCAAATGTTGCAGATCCACTGACTAAGCCGCTTCCACAACCCAAGCATGAGGGGCACATTAGAGCTATGGGCATTCGATGTCTATTTGATTGAGTCTAGTGCAAGTGGGAGACTGTTGGAGATATGCTCTAGAGGCAATCATGTATGATGATATTTCCTATGTGTTTATGAATAAAGATAGTCCTTGGACATTATCAATGATGTGTATCAGCAAGTACGTGACTTGTTTGTGGGACTATGCATTGTATGATGACTGTCCTAAAAGGTCCCTAGTCGAAAGGATTGTGTGGACGCGCAGCCGACTAGACTAGCATATGACACGGTGGATGGCTCAGTCTCACTAGCCATGGAGCATTGGATGCTAACCAGATAATATGGACTTATAAGGATCTGATCGGATTCAACATAGTCGGATCCGAGTCGAGATAAGGTCCAAGTCAGACAGACCCAAGTATGAGACGCAACAATATGTCATCTGTGAGTCTCTAGTACAACATACGTTCTATGTCCTAACACCTGAGTTGGCGCATGTGCTCGGGATGGTGACAGACCTGCTTTAGGCTGACCAAACGCTACTCCGTGACTGGGTAGTTACAAAGGTAGGTTTCGTGCTTGTCCAGACCCATGCTGCGAGACATGGTCGAGCAAGATGGGATTTGCCCCTCCGATCAGGAGAGATATACTCTGGGCCCCTCGTGTAATCCGACCAAGATAAGCATGGCCATGCGACAAGGATTATGAGATAATCCGGTTTGTGGTCGACATCACTAGAACGAGAAAGAGGTCGGGCTAGCACAAGGATGACAGTAATTGCCTTGAGCCCGACAACATATATCATGTGGCAAAGGGAATAGAAGTGTGATGTACAGGTTCGCCTAACCAGCTTCATCGGACACTTGGAGTCGGTACGCTTTGCTAGAGGCCGCTACCGACTAGCCGAGATGGATGCGATCTGACTCGCGACCAAGTGAACGAGAACCTAAGGGGTCACGCGCTTAAGGGAAGGAACCTGTGAGGTCGGATCCGACTCCACGAGTCAGGTGTGATCCTACTCGGAATCGGATCTAGGCCAAACAGACTTTGGGCTTTAGGATCCGTGTGAGGCCCAAGTGTTGAGCCCACGATGAATGCCTATATAAAGTGGAGGTGTGGCACACTCATTGGGTTGATCGCTTTGGCGCTGTCACTAGGGTTTGCAGGCAGTGCACTTGCGCCGCTCCGGCGAACTTGTACGTGGGACACGACGACTGACTGTTCGAGGGAGATCGGACGAGGAGGAGATGATCCACGTGGATGCGCTGCCCCAACTCTTCTTCCGCTGCACAGCACTGCGCGTCTAGTGGTAACCATCCGTGATCCATCTCTCGTAGCATGTTCTTGGTTGTTCTGCAAGTAGGAATTTTTAATTTGCAGTCGACGCACCCTACTGTAGAACCCAACACTGTCACAAGAAGAAGAGGAGGAAGCGGCCACCACGACAACAGTCGGTATTTTTCCTCTCTGATATTTCGGCCGTATATAGTGGACACTCAATCACTGATATTTCGACCATCGGTGATGGTCGCTTCCCCCCTTCTCTCTTGCATTACCATGGTATATCACGAGAAGAAGAGGAGGAAACGACCCCCACGACAACAGTGGGGATCCTTTCTTCAAGAACAGACTGAAAGTCACACAAAGAGCCCCAATAGACTGAAAGTCAACCCGTTAAATATATTGAGTAATGACATAAAAATGGCCTATGTTTTGCTGAAATGTCGTTTAATTTCCGTTTTGGCAAATCATGGGTACTCGATATGTCCTACTTTCTAGCACAATTCATGCCAAAATTCACGGAAAAATTTCGGCATGATCTTTGTTAAAAACAAGACATATCAAGCGCCTGAAATTTGCCAGAGCGGAAATGAATCAACATTCGGTAGAACATAGGCCACTAGAAGTTTCCCTGCAAACAATAAAAGCCAAGATAACACTTGGGCAAGCACATACACATGTAGTAGACATATCCATCATATCATATTTCCAAATATCAATGTGTAACAACACTAGTACTATGCAACACTACTCCACGTATGACATGAACAAATAGACCATCTTTACTCACTAGATGGTTGTCGAGGATGCAGGTGCCGTCAGTGATCTTCTGGGCGACGCCGAGCGGCTCGTCGGTGATCTACGCTGCACCACATGAGCAGTCACACATGAGCATGTAAACACTATTCAGCAGGTTACTAGCATATGAGTAAATAATTTCAGGATCACTTTAAGCATGAACAGAGTCAAGTTCTTTTTATATAAAAACATTCAAACTTGAAATGCTATTGAAATATATTACCATTTAAAAAATTTATAGCTTCACATTTTCATTTAAAAAAAACTAGCTTCACATTTTCATTACAAAAAAAACTTGCTTCACATTTTCATTTCAAAAAAAAATACTAGCTTCACTTTTTCATTTCAAAAAAAATACTTGCTTCACATTTTCATTTCAAAAATATACTAGCTTCACTTTTTCATTTAAAAAAAACTTGCTTCACATTTCCATTTAAAAAAATACTAGCTTCACATTTTCATTTCAAAAAAATAATAGCTTCACTTTTTCATTTCAAAAATAAATAGTTGCTGCACATTTTCATTTTAAAAATACTAGCTTTGCATTTTCATTTCAAAAAAAAAATACTAGCTTCACATTTTCATTTAAAAAAAATACTAGCTTCACTTTAAAAAAAATACTAGCTTCACTTTTCATTTCAAAAAAAATACTAGCTTCACATTTTCATTAAAAAATACTAACTTCACATTTTCGTTTCAAAAAATTACTAGCTTCACATTTTCATTTCTAAAAAAAAACTAGCTTCACATTGTCTGAGCATCATCTCCATCTAGACCTAGAACTTGAAGGAATTCAAAAACTTGAAGAAAATCCCCAAAACCTAGCTAGGGAAGAGAGAGGAGGGGCGGCGGCTGGAGGAGGGGCGGCAGTTGGAGGAGGGAGGAGGGCCGGCGGCTGGAGGAGGGAGGAGGAGGAAGGAGGAGGGCGAGGACGGAGGAGGCTTACCGAGTGCGGTGCGAGACGGCGGTGATGACACGGGAGAACGAGGGCACATGGTGAGGGAGGGAGACAGATTGAGGAGGGAGAGTGAGCAATGCGGGTGAGGTAGAGGATCAGGCTAGCATAGCAGTAGCACGGGGCAAGGACCAACACTACTGCTAAGCTCCTTGCCTGTAGCTCAATGACCAGGCTCAGTGCTACTACTAGTCGGGGCCCACAAGCTGGCCGTGTATACATACTAGCAGCGTTGGGTCCAAGCCTCACGCTACTGCTATGATGTTAGTAGCAGCGCGGGTTCCAGGCCCAACACTACTACTGTTGCCTCCTCTGGGGTGGCCGGCGGGACCACTTAGTAGTAGCGCCGGGTGGCCAAGCCCGCACTACTACTAAGAAGGACCTGCAGCACCGGTTCCAGGCACGCGCTACTGCTATTTAACAGTACCGCTGGCTCCGAGTCCAACGCTATTGATAAGCATCTACCTATAAGGTATTTCCTAGTAGTGCCCTCAGCTGCCAGATCCGACGCCCCGAAAGGATCCACGACCAAATCATTGAGGGAGGACCACGATGAGAGGGAGGAGTTTGGGAAGCAGACTCGAAGAAGCCATCGAAGCCACCCATAGCTGCGACGAGTCCCCTCTACCCTAACGCCGCCCATGCGGCTGGTAGGGACTGCCAACACCTGGGAGCTCCATCTACGGGAGAGATCGATGACACCGTCTCCATCCAGGGCCGCCGCCCTGGCTTCCAAAGCCCCTTACAACAACGCAAGGCAAACAGATCCTCGGTGCCACCTTCCTCGGCAGACACGCAACAATGTCGACAAACTCCTCATGTGGTGGCGGGGAAGGGAGGGAGGGGTGGCGGCGGGGCTAGGGTTAGGCCGGTCTCATGTCGCCTAAGATGGGCGATGAGCTTATGAATAATTGACTAGCCAAGATGTTGGTTAGAGATTCCTTGGCCCTTTGCTGGCCCAAAAATTGGCAAAAGTTGTGAAGGGAATGTGCAACTTCCCGTAGGCAACCAAAATTTTGGCTAGCAAGCAATGCAAGGACCAAAATAGAGTTGCCTAAATTTTGGCAGGGCACTTTAGGCACCAATCAAACATATAGTATATTATAGGTGTGAGAATTGACAAGTGATAGGCGGAAGAAAAATAAAATGCTTCGCGACATGTTCCAAGAGGGCACAACAAGGTTTTTTTTAGAGAGAGAGGATGCACAACAAGGTTTGAACATTAACATTGATCACTCCACAGTTGCCGCCGATATTATACAAGTCTTCTTTTTTCCCGTTGCAATGAATACGGATGAGGATCTCACTGAGGGTCTCACAAACTTGGTCACAGTCTGGACAGATGGCTCGACAACTGCCTCCTCAAGATCTTCCCGGCCGGCGATCTGGGTATGGAGTCGATGAAGAGCACCTTGCGGACCTTCTTGTACGGTGCCACCTGCTTCGCCACATGCTCCATGACTTGTGCCTCAGTGATCTTGCTCCCGGGTTGCCTCACCACGAGCGCCATGGGTATCTATCCCGCCTCTTCATGAGGATATCTGCAAATTCATTGGAACCGTCAATACTGCAGGAGCGGGGGTGGTCTCCTTGTTTCAATTTGCATACAAGCAAGCATAAACATTTTTTTTCCTTTTAAAGTGTCTTCTGTTTGTAAGCTGCCATGTTCCATTGTAAAATTGAGAATGCGGTAAACTGTCACGATAATTCATTAGACTTACGGCATAACTGCAGCATCAACAATTTCTGGCAACGATTTTAGGACAAGCTCCAGCTCTACAGGGGCGACCTGATAGGCCTTGTACTTGATGAGCTCCTTGAGCCTATCAACCATGAACAGAAACCCATCTTGATCAATGTAACAGAGGTCGCCGGTCTTGAGCCAGCCTTCCGAATCGAAAGCTGCTGCGTTCGCCTTCTTGTCGCTTACGTAACCTGCACAGACAAAAAAACCGTAATCTGAAATAACCAAAACTAAGGGCAATGTGCGTTGCAGGACGATGCTCGTGGGTTTACCTATCATGATGGAAGGACCTCTCAAACACAGCTCCCCTTTCTGCCCGACTGACAATGGCTCGCCGGTGACGATGTGTTAGGTACCAGCTCGATCTATTCGCTATGCTTCAGGTACAAATCTCCAATTCGAATTACAACCAGCCTCTCGCTATTCTTGTGGGAGAAGAAGAAGGAAGGTAGGTGGGGAAAAGGGAAGAGGAGAGAGCCGACGTTCATTCTGATTCTTCTAGATGCCGTCTCCCTCGTCTCTCAAGAGAATAAGTAATCGGTTAGAGGCAACATGGGCTCAGCAGCCCCACTCCGGCCCGACGAATCTCCTGTTGGGCTGCACAATCCTCTTGGGCTTGCTGTCGTCCCGCCTTGCCACTAGGCCGTCGTTGGTAGTGTGACTCGCTGCCGCAGCAGCCCCCTTGGCCGCGACTGTCAAGGCAGGTCGTGCGCTGACATCCCCTCCTCCTTGAGAGCTGGCTTGTCCCCAAGCCAGGAGAGTGGGGTAGCGGTCTTGCATCGTCTTGGCGTCTTCCCAGGTGGCGTCGAGGACGGAGGGATCAGACCAGCGCACGAGCACCTGTTCATGTCGTCCTTGCGGGGTGTGGCACCATCTTGTACTGATGATCTCGACCGGCATCAGAGGGTCATCCATTGGGGTTGGCAGCATCGTCTCGACCGGTGTAGCAGCGGATAAGGCTCGGCGTAGCTGCGACACATGGAAGACGGGTTGCACCTTGGCGCCGGCAGGCAGCTCGAGCTCATAGGCGACGGGGTTGACGACGCGGATGATCTTGTAGGGCCCGAAGTAGCGGAAGGAGAGCTTGTGGTTGGAACGACGGGCCACCGTTGTCTGCACATACGGCAACAGCTTGACGAAGACGGAGTCCCCGACGACGAAAGAACGATCAGAGCATTTCTTGTCAGCTTAACTCTTCATAATGTTGCGTGCTCGATGTAGGTGCTCCGAAAGAACTTGCTGCATCTGCTTGCGCTCTTCGAGCCAGTCTTTGAGCTATGGAAATTTGCATGTGGAAGCGGCTTCTATTCCCCAATGGCGTGGCTGATGGCCGTAGAGAGCTGCAAAAGGGGAGGTATTGAGAGCAGATTGAAAGCTGGAGTTATACCAAAATTCTGCCAGGCCCAAGTATTGGTGCCACTTGTTCTGGTTGGCGTGGGTGAAGCATCTGAGGTAAATCTCCAGGCACTGATTGACATGCTCCGTTTGCCCGTCTGTTTGCGGGTGGTATGGTGTGCTCATATTGAGCTCGGTGCCGTTAGTCTTGAAGAGCTCGCGCCAAAAACTGCTCGTGAACACGGGATCTCTGTCAGAGACTATTGCTTCAGGGAGGCCGTGTAGTTTGTAGATGTTCTCCAGGTAAGAATGAGCCACTTTGGTTGCCGTGAAAGGGTGGCTGAGAGCGAGGAAGTGGGCGTAGCGAGTAAACTTATCAACCACAACTAGGATGTAGTTGAACTTGCCGGAAGAAGGAAAGTCATCAATGAAGTCCATGGTGACTACCTTCCACGCACCATCTGGAACTGGGAGAGGTTTAAAGCAGGCCGGGGTATCGAACGCGCTCCAGCTTGGCTTGCTAGCATACGGAGCACGACTGCACATATTGCTTGATATGCTCTTTCATTTTTGGCCAGGCGAGTAGACGGTGGAGACGCCTGTAGGTCACTGGCACTCCAGAATGGCCGCCCATTGTGCTGTCATGGAAGGCGCGGAGCATGCGTTGTTGTAGAGAGGGAGAGCCTCCAAGACATATTCTGTCTCTGAAGTATAACAATCCATCGTGCATCTGGAAACGCTTCTTGGGATCCGGTCGTCTGTCAAGGTCACGGAAGATATGCTTCACTTGTGTGTTGGTCTCGTAGCTAGCCACAATATCGTCCAGCCAGGCAGGTTTGCAAACTGAAATAGCTGTGATGGAGGCATCCGGTGTACGGCGGGACAAAGCATCAGCCACTGAATTGGTTGGTCCCAGTCGGTAGCAGATTTTGTATCTGAGCCCGAGCAGTTTGGTGAAGGCCTTTTGTTGCCACGGGGTGGACAAGTGTTGATCATCCAGGTGCACTAGGCTGCGTTGATCCGTGCGGATAATGAACTCTTCATTCTACAGGTAAGGGCGCCACTGTTCAATTGCCATCAGAATTGCCATGCATTCTTTCTCGTATGTGGATAGGCCTCTCTTCTTGGGACCCAAGGGCTTGCTCATGTAAGCGATGGGGTGCCCTTCTTGTTGGAGTACTGCTCCTACTCCATAGGCACACGCGTCCATGTCAATGGTGAATTTCTTGGTGAAATCAGGTAATTGTAAGACTGGTGTTGTGACTAGTTTATGTTTCAGAGTATCAAAGGCTTGTTGTGTGTCACTTGTCCATACAAACTGCTGGTGTTTCTTGAGGAGGTTGAACAGTGGTCGGGCAATAATTCCAAAATGTTGGACGAACTTGTGATAATAGCCAGCGAGGCTGAGGAAGCCGCGCACCTCTTTAACGCAAGTGGGGGTCGGCCACTTCTGAACTGTCAGAACTTTGCTGGGATCAGTAGAGACGCCGTGCTCGTTGATGACATGGCCGAGGTAGGCGACCTGTTTCTGGGCAAATGAACACTTGGACTGCTTAACTTGCCAATGATCTTCTCGAAGCAGTTGCAGAACTTGTCTGAGGTGTTGTATGTGATCAGTCAGAGTGTTGCTGACTATGAGGATATCATCCAAGAATGAGATGACGCAGACATGGTTCACTGGACGAAGGGTGGTGTTCATGGCACCATTGAAAGTTGCTGGTCCTCCGGCGACACCGAACGGCATGACACGGAATTCCCAATGCCCTGAATGAGTTTGAAAGGCCTTCTTGTATTCTTCCCCCTCTGCCATGCGTATCTGGTGGAATCCAGCACGCAAATCAAGTTTAGAGAACCACTTGGCGCCTGCAAGCTCGTCCAAGAGTTCATCAATGATAGGCATTGGGTACTTGCTGACCACTGTCATGGAGTTGAGAAGTCTATAATCCATGCAAAGGCGCCAGGAGCCATCTTTCTTCTTGACGAGCAGGGCTGGAGAGGAGAATGGGCTTGAACTTTTTTGAATCACACCGGCGTCGAGCAGTTCCTGAACTTGTCGCTCGATCTCAATTTTGAGCTCCGGTTTGTATCTGTACGGGCGCAAATTGACTGGTTGGGCGCCTGCCATCAGAGGAATTCTGTGGTCGCACTTGCGACGTGGTGGAAGGCCGCGCGGATCTTCAAAAACATCTGTGAACTGTTCTAGCAGACGCAGGACTTCCGTTGGAATTGGTGTGTCTGTTGTGCTGTTCCCATCCAGAGAATTGAGGTGAATAACATGAGTGATTGAGCCTTGCTTGCAAGCTTTGAGCAGTTTAGGGGCATAGATCAATGAACATTGTGTCTGGTCAGATGACACCGCTGACATTTTTAGTTGTCCGCTTGGTGTTGTGACTGTCAGATGCTGCTCTATCCAATCAATGTTCATAGGGCTGTGCTTGCGTAACCAATCCATTCCCAGTAAAGCATTGTATGATCCTGAAAGTGCAACTGATCCCCGGGTGGTTTTGGTAATTCATAACAACATATAGCTCATTGAACTAATATCCACTCAAGTTTAATATTTCAGGAAGTTCAACGATTGGCATGGCATGGACTAGAGATGTGGACCCCTCAAAATGCTAAGGACACATATTGGCAAAAGCTCAAGACTCTTCATTTATATTTTAGTGATCCAAGATCACATTGAGTCCATAGGAAAGCCAGTACTATTAAAAGGGGATGAGGTGTTGCTTAATGGTCTACTTGCTCAAAGTGCTTAGTGATATTGCTCCAAAACCCTCAACCACTTTCTCTTCCAAATATGTCCAAAACTCAAAGTCAAACTTGGCCCCACCGAAATGATCCATCCGGCGCCACCGAGTTCAGTTGACATAGCCACTGCCAGAAACCCTAACACTTCGGTCACATCGATACAGATCTCGGTCTCACCGAGATGGCCTTGCAAACTCTCTGTTTCCCTTTGTAACATTTCGGTCTTACCAAAATGAGCAATCGGTCACACCGAGTTTGCTTGACCAACTGTCTGTTTGCTCTTTGCTGAAATCGGTCTCACCGAGTTCAAGCAATCGGTGTCACTGAGATGAGGTTTTGCCCTAGCCCTAGCACATCAGTCCCACCGAGTTGTTCCAGTCGGTCCCACCGAGATTCCTAACATTCACATTTTGAACTGAATCGGTCTCACCGAGTTCGTCTATTCGGTCTGACCGAGTTGGGTCAAATGTGTGTAACGGTTGGATTTTGTGTGGAGGCTATATATACCCCTCCACCCCCTTCTCCATATGTGAGAGAGCCATCAGAATGTGCCTACACTTCCACTACTCATTTTCTGAGAGAGAACCACCTACTCATGTGTTGAGACCAAGATATTCCAATCCTATCACAAGATTCTTGATCTCTAGCCTTCCCCAAGTTGCTTTCCACTCAAATCATCTTTCCACCATAGCCAAATCTGTGAGAGAGAGTTGAGTGTTGGGGAGACTATCATTTGAAGCACAAGAGGAAGGAGTTCATCATCAACACACCATCTATTACCTTTTGGTGAGTGGTGTCTCCTAGATTGGTTAGGTGTCACTTGGGAGTCTCCGACAAGATTGTGGAGTTGAACCAAGAAGTTTGTAAGGGCAAGGAGATCGCCTACTTCATGAAGATCTATCCAAGTGAGGCAAGTCCTTCATGGGCGATGGACATGGTGGGATAGACAAGGTTGCTTCTTCGTGGACCCTTCGTAGGTGGAGCCCTCCGTGGACTCGCGCAACCGTTACCCTTCGTGGGTTGAAGTCTCCATCAACGTGGATGTACGATAGCACCACCTATCGGAACCACGCCAAAAATCTCCGTGTCTACATTGCATTTGCCTTCTCCAAACCCTTCCCTTTACCTTCATATGCAATGTTTTACTTTCCGCTGCTACACTCTTAGAATTGCATGTGTAGGTTGATTGCTTGACTTGTACTGGTTGCTAAAATCTGCCAACAACTAAAATTGAGAAAAGGTTAGATTTTTATTTGGTCAAGTAGTCTAATCACCCCCCTTCTAGACCTACTTTCGATCCTACAAGTGGTATCAGAGCTTTGGTCTCCATTTGCCTTGATTTCCATAGCCTTGGTTTCACAACCTAGGAGAGTATGACGTCTAGCGAGGGAAATTACCACCATAGAGGTCCTTACTTTGATGGTACTAATTTTGCTAGTTGGAAGCATAAGATGAAAATGCACATTCTTGGTCATAACCCCGCCGTTTGGGCTATTGTGCGCATTGGCTTGCAAGGTGATTTCTTCGAGAATGGAAAAGAACCGGATCGTGAAGCATCCACGGAAGAAATGAAGATGTTGCAATACAATGCTCTAGCTTGCGATATTCTCTTCAACAGATTGTGCCCCAAAGAATTCAACAAAATCAGCTGCCTTGAGAATGCAAAGGAAATTTGGGATACTTTGGTTGATATGCACGAAGGTACCGAGTCCGTCAAGGAATCCAAATTGGATGTGCTTAAAAGTCAACTTGACAAGTTCAAAATGAAGGATGGTGAAGGAGTCGCTGAGATGTACTCTAGGCTTGCTCTCATCACAAATGAGATTGCCAACTTAGGAAGCGAAGAGATGACTGACAAATTCATCATCAAGAAGATCCTAAGAGCCTTGGATGGAAAATATGATACCGTGTGCACCTTGATCCAAATGATCCCCAATTACAAAGATCACAAGCCAACGGAAGTCATTGATAGAATTGTTGCTCATGAGATGTCACTCAAGGATAAGGAAGAGCTCCACAACAAGTCTATTGGTGCTTATAAAGCTTCATGTGATGCTCCTACAACATCAAGTGAGAAACAAGTCTTCAATGAAGAATTGAGCTTAATGGTGAAGAACTTCAACAAATTCTACAAGAATAGAAGCAAAGAAAGAAGTTCCAAGTCAAGATCGTACAATGACAAAAGATCTTCTAGTCGTGATCGCAATTGCTACAATTGTGGGAGACCCGGACACTACTCCAATGAGTGTACGGCTCCCTACAAGAAAAGAGAAGATTCACCTAAGAGGAGAAGTAAACAAGATGAATCACCACCAAGAGAGAGAAGGAGTAGAGATGATCGTTATGAACAAAGACCCTCTCATAGAAGCAAGGATCCAGAAAGGAAGGACAAATCATCAAAGAGCTACACAAGACGAAGACATCAAGCTCACCTTGGTGAATGGGTATCCGGTTCCGACTCCAACAACTACTCCGAGAGAAGTTATCACTCCGACTCTGAATATACTCAAGATGAAGGTGTTGCCAGTCTTGCACTTGTGTCATCCAACTCCTATGACATATTTGACTCACCAAATGAAGGAATTGGAAGATGCTTCATGGCTAAAGGCCCTAAGGTATCACACCCCGAATATGTTGATTTCAATAGTGATGAAGATGATTTGCTAGGTGATGATGATTTACTTGTTGACAACACTAATGATGAAAACTATGATGAAATTGCTATTAATCATGCTAATCAAGATGAAACGAATGACAATGATAAGAAGGAGATTGAGCGTCTAACTAAAGAACTAAACACTCTTAAGTTTGATCATGAAACAACTCTGGAGGATCACAGAGAGCTCCTAAGAACTCATGAGAAGCTACGCTTCGAGAAGCTAAATTTAGAGCAAGAGCATGGGTTCCTAAAAGCAATCAATGATGATCTTCTAAAGAAGAGTTCTTCTTACATTGACAAGCGTTTACTCTTGTCTACTTACATGCCACAAGTAAAATCTAGCAACAAGAGCAAGAGAGATTCTTCTTCTAGTAGTAACAATAACAATGTTAAATCCAATATTGTTGCTTCTGGTAGTTCTCTTGATTCCACTAATGATTCTCTTAGCCAAGTCACACTTGAGCAATAAAATAGCTTATTGAAGGGAATTATAGAGAAAGATGTTTACAAGAGCCTTGCCGAAAGTAAGCAATTTGAGGAAATTGTACGCAAGCAATGAAGGCATCGGAAGAATCAAGGTGTTGGTTTTGAACGAAAGTTCAATGCCAATGGAGTTGAGTGGGAACAAGATCAATATCCCAAGACGAAGTTTGTTCCTCACTTCTTTCAAAGGAACACAAGCTCAAGATGATCTTCCACCACAAGACCACAAGCTAAAAGGCAAGGACAAGCTTCAAGAAGAAATTGATTCATTTGAAGAAGCTCCTTAGGCCATGGTCAAGTGGGTTCCCAAGACTACATCAAGTACGACTACAACTTCGAGGATTCCCATCAAGTTGATGTGGATCCCAAAGAAGAAGAACTAGAGAGTTCTTGAGGGTGACTCCGCCAACATACTTCACTCACATTCCTTTGGAAAGGACAAGTGCAATCAATTTCCATATCTTGCACTAGTTCATGGAGTCACAAACCCTCTTGTTGGTAAGACAAGGGACAAGGTAATCTAATGCTTTCATGGACATCATCATATGTGTGTTTCACTCTATGTCTATGGATATTCTTGTATGTTCCTTGTGGGACTAACCCATGTAGGTATTGAAAGTGCAACTCACTCCAATGGATAGCTCCAAATGATCTACATCAACATTGAGCATCCTCATCTTCAACACCTACATGAAGTCATCATCGACAAAACCCAAGGTTAGTTCATCCCTCTAAGGGGGGATATCACATCTAGGTGGAGCTTTGCTATAAGAAAATTGAGCTAAAGCAACTCAAATGATGTGAACACAACGATGCTTTATGTAAAAGTGGTAACCCCACTTGTGCTTAAACGATGAGTATGACCTATGATCAAATGTTCGCATTTGACTCCTAAGTCAATATACTCATATATAGATGACCTAGTCATCGCCAATTGCTTGATAGATGCTAGAGTGTATGTGCATGCTTTGCCACATGTTTTATTTTGCCATCTTATTGTGTGAGCATGTTGGTTGCATAATTTTCTTAATTCAAGGACATCCATTTGTTGCTTTGATTGTTTGGTTTTTATTTTTGCCAAATGGATGGACAAGAATGCCTAAGTACTCCCTCTAGCTATCTATGCTTTTTCTCATCTCAAACTCTATTCATGCTACATCACAAAGTTTGAACAAGTCACTTTTGGACCCTCCGGGTGAGGAGCACTCAGAGCCACCGATCCGTCAAGGGCTTAACTTCCAAAACCTCTTAATGCCTTCCGATCAGACCAATTCATTCCTACTCGGTCTCACCAAAATCATTAAGTTGATCTAGGTTTTATCTCGGTGCAACCGATTAGAACTATTCGGTCACACCGAGTTGCAACAACTGCAAGCAGTTTTGCATCTCGGTGCCACCGAGTCGTTCCACTCGGTCACACCGACATCGCCTGGGTATATATTCCCTGCGTACCCGTACGGTTGAAAATCACTTCAAGCCACACAAGCCCGCGCCCCAGCGCTGCCGCCCTTGGTCTTCGGATCATCGCTGTTGTCGCCAGTGACCTTCTGCCTCTGGTCTCCGCCGTCGTCAATGGAATCCTCACCTCCGTTGCTGCTGTAGCAAATCCGCCGCCAAGTTAGGGTACGGATTTGACCCTTTGTGCTTTCCATTACTCCGATTCTTGCACAAAGTATAATGCCTATGTTCTTCCCATGTATGAGATCAATCTATCCACAAAACATATTCCGTAGAATAGATTTGATGCAAAAACTTAGGGTTAGGTTTCCGCCGAACCCATCTCGGACCGACCGATATGAGGATCTCGGTCACATCGATTGGCCCTGGCCATTGCACAAGTACAACTCGGTCTGACCGAAGTGTACTGATCGGTGAGACCGAAATCACTTTCTCTGTGAAACCCTAGCATCTTGGAGTCACCGAACTGCATTTCGGTCTAACCGAAACTGTGTGTTTAGACTCTGTTAGTGCTTCGTTGTCACCGAGATTGTCAAATCGGTAGCTCCGAAATGCTTTCTGCAGAAAACTAAAGTTAAGTTTTTGTCTCAATATTTTGCAAAATAAGCTGCACTTTGTGATGCTCATCTACTCTATCTACACACTAGTAGAAAACAGGGCTTTGGTCCAGGCCAGATAAGGGCATTAATCCCGGTTCTCTTATGAACCGGGACCAAAGGGTGCATCAGTCCCGGTTCGTGAGGCCAGGACGCCGGCCGGGTCTCGGTGGCCATTAGTCCCGGTTCATCTGACCCCTTTGGTCCCGGTTCCAGACACGAACCGGGACCAATGGGCCTCGCTCCTGGCGCAACACCTTTAGTCCTGATTGGTGGCTGGAACCGGGACTAAAGGTCAGTCTTCTGTCTCGGTTCTAGCCACCAACCGGGACTAAAGAGATGGCTATATATACCCTCTCCCCTGCCCACCCTCTCCTCTGTTTTTTGGCCGTGTGGGAGGTGTGCATGTGCTACTCTGTTCTCCCTTCTATGCATGCACATGACGTGTTCGATGAAATGCCCGAGCCACACTTAAGCTTTCTCCTCTCCAAGCTCGACCTCCAAGCTCCATTTTCCTCAAGATTTGTCTAGGTTTGGCGGTCTGTCCCGTCCCGTCCCCGTCCTCACCGCCGTCGATCGCCCGCGCCGATCTCGTCGCCGGCACCACCGTGGTGAGCCTCTTGTTCTTATCTTCTTTCTAAAATAAAAAAATTCTTACTTGTATGATTTAGATAGATATATACTTGTATAATTTTCTTACTTTTATTATTGTTTGTTATTATATAGTGCCATGGTTTTGGTATCCGCCCCCGTCGGCCCTCGTCCTGTCTATGATTCGGATGTGGTATATTATCTTTTATAACTATTTGTTTCATTTAGTGTTTTTGACAATTATGCTGACCAACGTGACATAGATGTTTTTATCTAGGAGGTATGTGAACCGGAAATTCCAACTGACCCTCTTGTCGAGAGGTTAAATTTAGTTGAAAAAGAAAACAATTACTTGAAGAAAAAATTGAAAAGAATTGAGGAGGAGAAGATGGAATTGGAGTTGCATGTTTCGGATGTCGTCGATGATCAAAAGATCAAGATGGATGCAATGCGCTTGAAAATTAGAAAGATTAGAAAATATGCCATTGATATTGAGGCTTGGTATCATTATGCCATTGGATCAATTGTTACCTTAGTTGTGATTATGATCGCATTTGTTGTTGCATTGAAATGTTTTACATAGTTTCAATGTATGTTTTAATTAGATGCTCTAGAGAGCTATATGTTGTTCAACGAGAACTATGTATGAACTTTATGTATTTATTTTTTGAGTAATAACATTTGATCACTACTATACTTTGGTTTTAATGTGATGATGAACTTTTATTAATTTGGTCACTTCTCTATTCATGATGTTCTGTAATGGTTTTTGATACACTTAATTATATAATGCACGCAGATGAACCGGCAATGGATGTACGGTGACAGACGCACCTCCGAGTACATTGAGGGCCTACATAATTTTCTCGAAGTGGCTGAGGCAAACAAGCAGAATGGTTTTATGTATTGTCCATGCCCTGTCTGTGGGAATACGAAGGATTACTCTAACTCGAAAACCCTTCATGTCCACCTTCTTGAGATGGGTTTCATGCCACACTATAATGTTTGGACCAAGCACGGAGAAAGAGGGGTTATGATGGAAGGCAACGAAGAAGAAGAGGTTGATGACAACTATCCCCCTGAATATGGTGATACTGCAACGGGGGAAGCTGAAGATCAAGAGGAACCAAACGATGTGCCCGATGATGATCTTCGCCGGGTCATTATTGATGCAAAGAGACAATGCCAAAGTGAAAGGGAGAAGTTGAAGTTCGATCGCATGTTAGAGGATCACAAGAAAGGGCTGTACCCAAATTGCGAAGATGACAACACAAAGCTCGGTACCACACTGGAATTGCTACAATGGAAGGCAGACAATGGTGTATCTGACAACGGATTTGGGAAGCTACTAAAAATAATGAAGAATAAGCTTCCAAAGGATAACGAATTGCCCGACAGTACATACGAAGCAAAGAAGGTTCTATCCCCTCTAGGATTGGAGGTGCAGAAGATACATGCATGCCCTAATGACTGCATCCTCTACCGCGGTGAGTACGAGGATTTGAACGCATGCCCGGTATGCGGAGCATTGCAGTATAAGATCAGACGAGATGACCCTGGTGATGTTGAGGGCGAGCGCCCCAGGAAGAGGGTTCTTGCCAAGGTGATGTGGTATGCTCCTATAATACCACGGTTGAAACGTCTATTCAGAAACAAAGAGCATGCCAAGTTGATGCGATGGCACAAAGAGGACCGTAAGAAAGACGGGAAGTTGAGAGCACCCGCTGACGGGTCGCAGTGGAGAAAATCGAGAGAAGGTGGGGGGACTTTGCAGGTGACGCAAGGAATGTATGGTTTGGTTTAAGCGCAGATGGCATTAATCCTTTTGGGGAGCAGAGCAGCAATCATAGCACCTGGCCCGTTACTCTATGTATCTATAACCTTCCTCCTTGGTTGTGCATGAAGCGGAAGTTCATTATGATGCCAGTGCTCAGCCAAGGCCCTAAGCAACCCGACAACGACATTGATGTGTACCTAAGGCCATTAGTTGCAGAACTTTTACAGCTGTGGAATGGAAAAGGTGTATGTGTGTGGGATGAGCAAAAACAGTAGGAATTTGACCTACATGTGTTGCTGTTTGTAACCATCAATGATTGGCCTGCTCTTAGTAACATTTTAGGACAGACAAACAAGGGATACCACGCATGCACGCACTGTTTAGATGACACCGAAAGTATATATTTGGACAAATGCAGGAAGAATGTGTACCTGGGACATCGTCGATTTCTTCCAACCAACCATCAATGTCGAAAGAAAGGCAAGCATTTCAAAGGTGGGGCAGATCACCGGAAGAAGCCCGCCCTCCGTACTGGTGATCACATACTTTATATGGTAAATGATTTACATGTAATCTTTGGAAAGGGTCCTGCGGACTATCTATTCTGAATGATGCTGAGGGACGCGCACCCATGTGGAAGAAGAAATCTATATTTTGGGACCTACCCTATTGGAAAGACCTAGAGGTCCGCTCTGCAATCGACGTGATGCACGTGACGAAGAATCTTTGTGTGAACCTGCTAGGCTTCTTGGGCGTGTATGGAAGACAAAAGATACACCGGAGACACGGGAGGCCAGCAACGTGTGCAAGAAAAAGACGACATGCATCCAAAGCAGTATGAAGGTCCTACCAGCTATGCTCTTACCAAAGAAGAGAAGGAAACCTTCTTTGAATGCTTGCTCAGTATGAAGGTCCCGCCTGGCTTCTCGTCCAATATAAAGGGAATAATAAATATGGCAGAGAAAAAGTTCCAGTACCTAAAGTCTCATGACTGCCACGTGATTATGACACAACTGCTTCCGGTTGCATTGAGGGGGCTTCTACCGGAAAATATTCGATTAGCCATTGTGAAGCTATGTGCATTCCGCAATGCAATCTCTCAGAAGGTAATCAATCCAGAAATCCTACCAAGGTTAAAGAATGATTTGTTGCAATGTCTTGTCAGTTTCGAGCTGGTGTTCCCACCATCCTTCTTCAATATCATGACGCACGTCCTAGTTCATCTAGTCGACAAGATTGTCATTCTGGGCCATGTATTTCTACACAATATGTTCCCCTTTGAGAGGTTCATGGGAGTCTTAAAGAAATATGTTCATAACCGTGCTAGGCCAGAAGGAAGCATCTCCACGGGCCACCAAACAGAGGAGGTCATTGGGTTTTGTGTTGACTTCATTCCTGACCTTAAGCCGATTGGTCTCCCTCAATCGTGGTATGAGGGGAGACTGACTGGAAAAGGCATGCTAGGAGTGGACTCAATAATATGTAGGGACGGGCATTCTTGGGCTCAAGCACACTACACAGTTCTACAGAATTCTACCTTGGTGACCCCATATGTCAATGAACACAAGAATATTCTGCGCTCCAAACACCCGGAGCAGTGTGACGACTGGATTACATGTGAACACATCAGGACTTTTGGCAGTTGGTTGCAAACACATCTCATGGGTAACACCATTGTTGCAGATGAGTTGTACTCGTTGGCCAGGACACCATCTTAGACTGTATTGACTTACAAAGGGTACGAGATAAATGGGAATACATTTTACACGATCGCCCAAGATCAAAAGAGCACCAACCAAAACAGTGGTGTCCGCTTTGATGCAGCAACCAAGAGGGGAAATGACACATATTATGGTTACATAGTGGACATATGGGAACTTGACTATGGACATGATTTTAAGGTCCCTTTGTTTCGGTGCAAATGGGTCAATCTGTCAGGAGGCGGGGTATAGGTAGACCCACAGTACGGAATGACAACAGTGGATCTGAACAATCTTGGGTACACAGATGAACCATTCGTCCTAGCCAATGATGTGGCGCAGGTTTTCTATGTGAAGCACATGTCTACCAAACCGAGAAAAAGAAAAGATAAGGAAGCGAATACATCATACAATGAGCCAAAGCGCCACATAGTTCTTTCGGGGAAAAGAGACATCGTGGGAGTGGAGGGCAAGACAGACATGTCTGAAGATTATGAAAAGTTTCATGAAATTCCTCCCTTCAAAGTGAAGGCTGACCCAAGCACCCTGTTAAACGATGAAGATTATCCATGGTTACGACGCAATAAGCAAGGGACACACGCAAAGAAAAAGTGAAGGAGGATACGATGATGGCTCTGATTACGCGAAGAAAAATGAAATGCCTTTTGTAACAGATGAGTTTTCGTCCGAAACCCTGATACTTCGAAAGAGATTGTCCATTTTGTACACAAAGTGCATCCAGCTTTTGTCGTAACCCTCTCAACTTTTTAGCACATGCTATGTGGTGAAATGATGATACCATGCCAACTTTCAACCTTTCAGAGTTCATTTGTAGTGCTTTTCAATTTCAGGGTCATTTAGCTAAAAAATCAGTTAATGCATGAAAAATACCAAATGAAGTCAGAAAGGGTTGAAAATTGATGATGTGGCTTTGAATGGTGCATGTTGAACGCACAAAAAGTCTGGAGTTGAAATAAGTTCAAAAAAATGAAATCCCTTTCTAACAGATGAGTTTTCATCCGAAACCGTGATACTTCGAAAGAGATTATCCATTTTGTACACGAAGTGCATCCAGCTTTTGCCGTAACCCTCTCAACTTTTTAGCACATGCTATGTGGGTGAAATGATGATACCATGCCAACTTTCAACCTTTTCAGAGTTCATTTGTAGTGCTTTTCAATCTCAGGGTCATTTAGCAAAAAAAAATAGTAAATGCATGAAAAATATCAAATGAAGTCAGAAAAGGTTGAAAATTGATTATATGGATTTGAATGGTGCATGTTGAACGCACAAAAAGTCTGGAGTTGAAATAAGTTCAAAAAAATGAAATCCCTTTGTAACAGATGAGTTTTTGTCCGAAACCGTGATACTTCGAAAGAGATTGTCCATTTTGTACACAAAGTGCATCCAATTTTTGCCGTAACCCTCTCAACTTTTTAGCACATGCTATGTGGGTGAAATGATGATACCATGCCAACTTTCAACCTTTTCAGAGTTCATTTGTAGTGCTTTTCAAAAGAATGAACTAAAAAGCTTTTATAAAACTCTAATAGCAAAAAGAATGAACTAAAAAGCTTTTATAAAACTCTAATAGCAAAAAGAATGAACTAAAAAGAATCAATTAAAATATTTTGTTATGATCAACTAAAACAAAACTATAATATTCTTCAATAGCAAAAAGAATCAACTAAAAAGCTTATATAAACCTCTAGTTATTATCAAAATAATATTAACTTAAAATTATATAAAATTTATGCAACTAAAATTATCAAAGTATTTTTTGTAAAAAACTTTAATAGCAAAAAGAATTTTCATAAAGTATTTTATGTTAAAAACTTTAATAGCAAACTAAAATGTCATAAAAAATAAAAAAATGCCGCCTACTGGGCCACCACGACCTGCATACTACTAGAAACCCATCTGTACATGGGCCAAGATGCAGGCCTGCGTGCCCAACAGGCCCAACATGGCAGTGGCAAAGGTTAGGCAAGTACTGCCTGCATTAGAGAGGAGCTCGAAAGCTCAGCTGCAGCGCGCCTTATAAACCGGGAAAACTTTGTTTTTGCCACTCTAGCTTTTGCCCACTTTGCTTATGCCACTCTAGAATTTGACATTTCACATTTGCCATTCTTAGATTTTGCCAATATGTCACAATTGCCATTCCGTGGCAAAAGCAAAATTTTCAGAGTGGCAATTGTGATACATTGTCAAAGCTAAGAGTGGCAAAAGTGAAATAAAAAATTATTGCTTTTGCCACGGAATGGCATTTGTGATGTATTGTCAAAAGCCAAGAGTGGCAAAAGTGAAACGTCGAATTCTAGAGTGGCATAAGCAAACTGGGCAAAATCTAGAGTGGCAAAAACAAAGCTTTCCCTTATAAACCAGTGTTGCCCTCTCCCAACTAGCGAGTTGGGACTAAACTCCCACCACCCCGCGCCAGTGCCAGGACCAGGCCTTTGGTCCCAGTTGATGGCACCAACCGGGACTAAAGGGGGCCTTTAGTCCCTGTTCGAGCCACCAACCGGGACCAAAGGCCTGTGCTTCCCGCCCTTTGGGCTGCTGAAATACACCTTTAGTCCTGGTTGCTGGCTCCAACCAGGACGAAAGGGGCCCTTTAGTCCCAGTTGGTGCCACCAACCGGGACTAAAGGGTGGGGTATATAAGCCCACACTTAGGAAATTTTCATAGTTCATCCGCAGTTTCCCCCGACGACGCAGAGCACCTCGACGCTGCCAGGCTGCCCCGACGCCGTCCGCCACCCCCGCCGTCGCCGCTCCACTGCCCCGTCGTCGCCGTCGCCGTCATCGCCCCCGAGCCCACGCCCCTGCCCTGGCCCGCCCCCGCCGTCGTCGTCGCCGTCGCCACCGCCGAGCCCGCGCCCCTGCCCCAGCCCGCCCCCGCCGTCGTCGTTGCCGTCACCGCCCCCGAGCCCGCGCGCTCTCCCTCACCGCCCCCGCTGTGAGCCGCCGCCGCCCCGGCCCGCTGTGCATTTTTTTAATCATGTTTATGTATGTATGTATATGTAGATGCTTAGTGTATTTTTTTTATATGATGAATTTTTTAATCATGTTTATGTATATGTAGATGTATATGTATATGTAGATGCTTAGTGTTTATTAATCATGTGTATGTATGTATGTGTATGTATATGTAAATATTGATATGATGAATTTTTTTATTCATAGAATTTTTTTGTTCAAGTAGATGTATATGTATGTGTATCATAGAATTAACATTTTTTGTTTATTAATTTTTTTGTTCATATATAATGTAGATGTATATGTATGTATGGATGGATATATATGGATGTATGTATATAGAAAATTCGTAGAAAATTAACCGTAACTCCGATGAAAATAATTTATATATGAAAATCGATCAGAAAAATATGACGAATCTGAATATGCCCTCCGTTCGTCTGTCACAAGCAGCTAGCATAGCAAACCTGGAACCGTCCCCCTCTGGTTCATCTGTCCGAAATTAATGCAGACTTCGGGAAAACATTCCCGGATGTTATCCCCCTTCACCTATATCGTGTAGTGCCGCGTTAGAACACCCTTAACTCTTTCGGGAACTCAACATATCCATGATAACTTCGACATAGGGGGGTTCCGGAAGTATCCTCGACGACCATGAGAGAGGCGGTCCGCAAAGTATCCTCTCTCGAAAGATAGGACGACTCATCAGACATGAGGGGGGAGTAGTCCTCGACGATCGTCTGAAACAGACTGTTATAAAACTTGTCAACTTTGCATGATGTTTGCCACTAATCCATTGCTCATATGCATATGATTCCTTGTTGTGATATTAAGTCCATGTTTGCCACTAATCCATCTCTCATGTTTGTATATTGCCATGTTGTAATATTTGCAGAAACTATGGACATAGACTTAGAAAAAGAAGAGTTGTTGGGGGATATAATCCGCGATGGAGGTGATATCACCTTGTCGTTTCTCAACGACACCAATGGTCAGGAAGGAGAGGATGGCGGCTCCGGTGATCCAATGGAGGAGGAAGGAGATCATGACGGCTCCGGTGACCGAATGGCGGAGGAAGGAGATCATGACGGCTCCGGTGAATGAACGGAGGAGGGAGCCTTAACTGTTGCAAAGTCCGGCGGGGTATATATATATATTAATTAAGCCTGTGCTGACTTGATGCATTAATTGTTTTGTATGTACATATATTAACGCTTCTTTCTTCTTTTAGCCCTCCGGATCGAGCCAAACTTCCGTAAGGAGACGAGGCCCGAAGAAAAGGTTGCGCCAGGATGAAAGGTTCACGATCACAGAAGTCGCGAAAGATGGCCAACCGATTGCTCCCAAGCGGACCAAAGACACATTTGTACATCAGTGCGGAGTTGTTGTTAAGGACAGCGTCCCGATCAGCATCCAAGAATGGAATAAGAAGAAGGACCCTGAAGTTTCTTATGTCCAGGATAGACTGAAAGATGATCTTTGGACCTCACTGATGATAAATTTCAGCCTACCGCCAGAGGAGGATCCGAATAACCCAGTTATAGAGCGAAAGGTCAAGACGTTTGCTCTTAAGAAGATGGCAGAACTATTCAACAACTAGAATAAAGAGTTGAACAAAAAGTTTGCCGAGAAAGATGAGACTCCAGAATTCATCGGTCGATATGAGAAGATAAGAGATCACTGGCACGCATTTGTGGCCTACAAGAAATCGGAAAAGGGTAAGCAAATGTCACTGACAAACAAGCAAAATGCTGCAAATAAGAAGTATCACCATACCACGGGGTCAAGTGGCTACAACAAAGCTGAGCAAGACCTGCTTGCTAAAGGGGTCCAACCAGCGACATTGCACTGGCCAGATCGGGCAAGGACTTGGTTCTTCGGGGTTGGGGGAACTTTGGACCTAGAATCAGGGAAGTGTGTTAGGACGAACGATCAACTTGCAATACCCATCAAGAAGCTTGAGAAAGCAATCAAGGCAGCCCAGGAAGGGACATTCATTCCCAACAGAGAGAAGGACGAGCTGACAAAGGCCCTCGGGAATCCTGAACACCCTGGACGAACACGAGGCACATCAGGCTCCGTTCCGTGGGTGAATGGGTTTCCCGACAGCGGTGGTTATAGAAGCCGAGAGAGAAAGAAGAAAGAGGAAGCAAGCGAAATGCAGAAGCTTAGTGCAACATTAGCGAAACTAGAGGAACTTCAGAGGAGGAGGAGGCAAGCTAAATGCCGCATGCGGTGCTTGTTTGTTTGGGCCTCAAATTGTTCAGCCCAGCCATAAGTCTACTTGGGCCTCAAATTTGTTGGCCCAGGCAGTGGTGCATGATGGAATTTAGTACTGTTGTACGTATATATGGCACGTGATTTGCTACATCCTTGTCTCTAACAAAATGATGCTCACGCCAGCCACCAGCGCTCATCCTTGTCTCAAAAAAAATGAGATTTGTTTGTTTGGGATGTGATGACTCATCCTAAATCTCCACATGACATGAGAGCTCATCCTTCTCTCTCTCAAAAAAAAAGCTCATCTGGGATTTGCTACTAACGTACTAGGATTGGCATGTCTCTGGCATAGCACTATGATGCTCGCGCGCGTCTACACTCAAAAGAAAACAGATCAATCGATCCTCGACAGGAAAAACAAAGCAACAAGCTCCTTGCTTTTTATTCCTTCAGACATCAACACTTGACCAGGGGCAAATCGATTGTTTTTGAGTTTTATAAGTGGACAAGCATAAGTCGCACGTATATATAACTAGGACCAAATCATGTCTGCCATCTAATGATCTAATCTTCGTATGCAGTTCTCGTAAGAACAATCTAACCTACATACCCGGACCGAATCATGTGACCAGAAAATTATTTGTTGTTCAAAAATTCGCGTCAACTTTGGTTATTTTGGTTATTACCGAAACCAAACCGAAATTAAATGGTTATTACCGAAACTGAACCATATCTATGTATAAAACCGTATAAACTGAAGTATAAAAACTGTATAAACCAAAAACAATATAAACCGAATCAAATCAAACCGAAAAAACCGAATGCACACCCTAACCTCCGCCTCCTCCGGCGCGTCAGCTGGCTCCGCCGCCTCAGCAACGGCGAAAGTGAGCCGTCGCCGCTCCAGCGGCTAGCAGTACAAAAGTCGGGAAGAAATTCAAATTTGGTCCCAGCCTCAAGCCTCTTCCAAAGTTACCATATGAGAGGACTGACGAGGAAAACGCGGACATCATGGAAGCCGAAGTGCAGGCCCATTTTGAACGGAAACGTCCACCTCTGAAGGAAACAATAGATCTGGTGAAAGCGAAGCGCACTATGGATGCCCTTAAGCGACCACCACCGCCTCCGCCGCAATCCAACTATGACCGCTGTATTGAAAGGACATATGATGAAGCGCGGCGGTCGGGAAGTACTACCAGTGCTGCAAGACAAAGATGTGGGAAAACAATTCCCCAGCTCGGCGAAGAGGAGAAGCAATCGTGCCCCTCGCTCAAGGTGTCTAGTGATATCACTAATCATCCGGGGCTACTGCCCGGTACAACTCTTGCTGATTACGTGGGCGATGATGTATAGTTTGAAATGGCTGAGGTAGTAGAGATCTTTAGATACGAGCACGGGAAGCCTCTCGTCAAACCTGATCATCCTCCTCTAACAACGATGATGCGAAGATTGCATGACTAGTACTTGGAAAGCTGCAGGAAGAATGGGACCAATTGTTTGATGGTGAAAATTAAAGATGAGCACGACCTCATTGGAGTCTACCTGATGCCTGTTGAATTTATGGAATTATTTCAGTTATTCAATCAAGACGCCCTCGAAAAACAACTCATGACTTGCTACTGTCTGTAAGTATTACTTCTGTAATTTAGTCTCTAGCTTAGCTCGTTCATTGCATGTATATATAATTATCCTCACTATATTATGAAGATTGAAGATCGTCGAATGCAAAAGAGGACAAATCTATGATATTGGGTTCATTAGCCCAAATACCGTAAATGAATGGACGGTAGAAAATAGAGTTGAAGATACTGAGGAAAACTTGCTAAAAGCGTTCCTTCGACACCAAAACAAAAGGGAAATACTCTTTCCTTACAACTTCAAGTGAGTGTTACTGTCTTGTGCATATTCGGTTTCGCTTACTCGAGGTTAAGTAAACTAATTGATGAGTTATGCGTGCGCAGGTTCCACTTTATTCTGCTATACATTAAGCTTGACGGGGGAGTAGTAATTGTCTTAGACTCGAGACGTAAAGATCCCAAGGATTATGCGAACATGACTGCAATACTCCAGAAGTAAGTTCAATCATTATCGCACCATATCGGCAACTTTCGTTCATTTCCTGATATCAAGTAATCATTTTCTTTGCCTGGCAAGGTTTGGAAAAAGTTCACCGGAATGGTTCTGGGTATGAAGAACGAGCTGCGATTTACACACCCCAAAGTAAGTAGTACTAGCTAGTTCCGCGCATCTCTCATTGATTCTAGTTTCATCAATACCATTATCATGCTTGATTATCAGTTTGATTGAACTCTATTCTCGTAAAGTGCTTGTGGCAGGCAGGCGGGAATAATTTATGTGGATACTATGTTTGCGAGTTCATTCGCCACTCGACCTCTGAGCGGGGATTGTCTGACAAACAATATGAAGTACGTAAACAATATTCACAATTTTATTTTATTACCATTAATTGTGTTGAGTTTCATTCATATATATATGTATTGACCCCCTTCTTTAAATTAGATGTGGCAGATGCGGGATGAACTCCTACCACATGATCGCATACGAGCAATTCAAGAGGAATTTGCGGGATTCTTTCTTGATCACGTCATACATGTAAAGGAAGAATACCATACGGAAATTCAATGGGAGTTTGGCGCTTGATGATGTCAGGGATGTTATATTGTATATATGTAGTAGCGTCGGATAGATGTACGAAAACTTGTTGTTCGACCAAGCACGGAGAAAGAGAGGTCACTTCTCTCTATATATGTTCATGACGATGTTGTGTAATTAATGGTTCCTTCATTTGCTTACTAGCTAGCATCGAGTTCTCTCTATATGTAGTAGCTACCGTCGACCAAGCACGGAGAAAGAGAGGTCACTTCTCTTTATATGTAGTAGCTAGCTAACACAATATGAAACCCCTAAACCCTCCAAACCCTTAAACCCCCCCTTTCAAAAAAAACCGCAGCACCTGGGAGCTGCTGACGCGTGGCTGCCTTTTAGTCCCAGTTGGTGTTACCAACCGGGACTAAAGGTCCTCCTGCCTAGGCGCCCCACAGCGGCACATGGATCTCCTTTAGTCCCGGTTCATAAGCCAACCGGAACTAAAAGGTTGTGGGCATTAGTCCAGACCATTTTGTCCCGGTTCCAGAACCGGGACTAAAGGCCCTCTGGAACCAGGACTAGTGCCCTGTTTTCTACTAGTGACACCCAACTATTCACAGGGTCATCAGTTGCAACTATGTCAGAGGGCAGTGATAGTCAAAACAAGTCTGAAGAGTAGCTCAACCTCAGTGAGAGCACTAGTCCCTCTAGCAGCTATGATGAGGGGAGTCGGAGCACTCCCAGCAATTTACCTAAGGCAGCTACTAGGCAAAGGAAGAAAATAACATCTAAATCTGAGGATGAAGATTTTGTAGTTGAGGAGGAAGTGACCTCCAAGAAGAAAGTACTCAAGAAGGAGTATGCTGCTGCTGCTACCAAGCCTGGACTGTAGAAGAAAGCTCCTGCAAAAAGAGCTCCAATGTCAAAAGCCAGAGCCTTAACTCAAGAAACCATGGAGTTTACACTTGAACCAAGAGAGGAAGAGGCTGCTGGAGGAAAGAAGAGGAAGGAAAGGGTCAGAAAGACCACTGCCAGAGTGCTTGGACACCCTTCCATGAGGAGGAGTGATGAGGAGGAGGAGGAAGAGCCTGCTGCACCTCCTGCAAAGACTCAGAAGCTGATGGGGGGTGCCATCAGGACTGGGGCTGCTCCATCTAAGCCCAAGTATGACCCCAAGCCTTCAGCTCAAGCTCAAGCTCCCAAGCCATCTGCACCAAAGAGATCAACCAGGAACATCTCTGTTGCTGAAAAGAATAAGGCCCCAGTGCCTGAAGTTCAAGAAGAGGAAGAGCCACTAGTGCTCAGAAAGCTCAAGCCCAAGATTCCAGACCATAATGATGCTCATCCTGTGGCAGAGAACATGAAGTTGAGAAAGGATCATGGTCTGAGACTATGAAGAGAACAGCTGCAGATCAGAAAAGATCTTGTGGATATGCCCCTCACATTCAGACTTTGATCAACTCTAAGATGGGAACTGGGACATATCTACTAGACAGTGAGCATCTACCCTTGAGGCCAGACTTTGAGGATGACGAGGTTGTCATGGATGCTTCCCATCCTACTTGTGCTGAAGCCCAGGAGAAGATAGAGAGAGCAAAGGCTGCCAAAGCAGCAAAGACAGCAAGTGCACCAGATGCTTCCGCAGTGCTACTCAAGACCAAGCAAGATCAACTCAGTTATCTACTTGAGGCTACCATGAGAATTGAGAAGAGCTTGGCCACCTTGACTCAAAATCAGGAAAGTCTTGAGAGGATCATTGAGACTAAATTCCATGCCCTAGATGTGAAGGTCACTGAGATACAGACCATTGTGGAGAAGCTCCAAGAGGATGCTGAGGACAGGGATGATAGACCAACTACAGATACTTTCCTAACAGTGCCAAGGGCACAAAGGTCATCAGCTCTGCCAGTTGTCAGATACTCCAGGACTACCACTTCAGCACCTGCAGCAACTACCACGGTTGTACCTCTAGTGTCAACACCTCCAGCTCCACAGACTTCTGCCGAAGCATTTGCAGATGCCCTCCTCTCCACGCCATCTACGCACACCGGAGCAACAAGCCAGAAGACCCCTTCAGGAGCTCCCGGAGATCGTGCCTAGAGTGCCGTATAGCACTATACATTTTCAAACTTTTTGGTAACTTGTTGCCAAAGGGGGAGAAAGTGTATAGATCATAGGCTTAGAGAGAGAGAGTGTGTCCTGTTTTTTGTTGGTTTCATTTGCTTCTCTTGCTACTTTGATTGTTTGGTTGTTTGATTCCTATGCTACAATTTGTGTTATGCTCGTGAGATACTTATGTGATCATGTGTTTGCTCATATGATGCTTAATGTGTGCCTGCATGATTATATCCATGAATGTTTATGTATGATCAATCACTTGTATCCTTGGTGATGAGTGCATGTTATTCAACTCTTATCATTTTGAGCGCTCCACCAAGATGTATGTGACATGGAAGAGTGACCCATGATCCTAATCGATTGTGCATTTGCATTCAAAAGCAAATTTCAAATAATGCACAAATTTAGGGGGAGCTTTTGCTTATCACATACTTCTCAAAGCGATGATGTATTTCATTCATATTATCATTTCCGCAGCTTTGATCTATATGTTGTCATCAATTACCAAAAAGGGGGAGATTGAAAGTGCAACTAATCCCCGGGTGGTTTTGGTAAGTCATAACAACATATAGCTCATTGAACTAATATCCATTCAAGTTTAATATTTCAAAAAGTTTAATGATTGGCATGGCATGGACTAGCGATGTGGACCCCTCAAAATGCTAAGGACACATATTGGCAAAAGCTCAAGACTCTTCATTTATATTTTAGTGATCCAAGATCACATTGAGTCCATAGGAAAGCCAATACTATTAAAAGGGGATGAGGTGTTGCTTAATAGTCTACTTGCTCAAAGTGCTTAGTGATATTGCTCCAAAACCCTAAACCACTTTCTCTTCCAAATATGCCCAAAACTCAAAGTCAAACTCGGCCCCACCGAAATGATCCATCCGGTGCCACCGAGTTCAGTTGACATAGCCACTGCCAGAAACCCTAACACTTCGGTCACACCGATACGGATCTCGGTCTCACCGAGATGGCCTTGCAAACTCTCTGTTTCCCTTTGTAACATTTCGGTCTTACCGAAATGAGCGATCGGTCACACCGAGTTTGCTTGACCAACTCTCTGTTTGCTCTTTGCTGAAATCGGTCTCACCGAGTTCAAGCAATCGGCATCACCGATATGAGGTTTTTCCCTAACCCTAGCACATCGGTCCCACCGAGTTGTTCCAGTCGGTCCCACCGAGATTCCTAATGTTCACATTTTGAACTAAATTGGTCTCACCGAGTTCTTCTATTCGGTCTGACCGAGTTGGGTCAAATGTGTGTAACGGTTGGATTTTGTGTGGAGGCTATATATACCCCTCCACTCCCTTCTCCATATGTGAGAGAGCCATCAGAACGTGCCTACACTTCCACTACTCATTTTCTGAGAGAGAACCACCTACTCATGTGTTGAGACCAAGGTATTGCAATCCTATCACAAGATTCTTGATCTCTAGCCTTCCCCAAGTTGCTTTCCACTCAAATCATCTTTCCACCATAGCCAAATCTGTGAGAGAGAGTTGAGTGTTGGGGAGACTATCATTTGAAGCAAAAGAGCAAGGAGTTCATCATCAACACACCATCTATTACCTTTTGGAGAGTGGTGTCTCCTAGATTGGTTAGGTGTCACTTGGGAGCCTCCGACAAGATTGTGGAGTTGAACCAAGAAGTTTGTAAGGGCAAGGAGATCGCCTACTTCGTGAAGATCTACCCGAGTGAGGCAAGTCTTCGTGGGCGATGGCCATGGTGGGATAGACAAGGTTGCTTCTTCGTGGACCCTTCGTGGGTGGAGCCCTCCGTGGACTCGCGCAACCGTTACCCTTCGTGGGTTGAAGTCTCCATCAACGTGGATGTACGATAGCACCACCTATTGGAACCATGCCAAAAATCTCCGTGTCTACATTGCGTTTGCCTTCTGCAAACCCTTCCCTTTACCTTCATATGCAATGTTTTACTTTCCACTGCTACACTCTTAGAATTGCATGTGTAGGTTGATTGCTTGACTTGTACTGGTTGCTAAAATCTGCCAACAAGTAAAATTGGGAAAAGGTTAGATTTTTATTTGGTCAAGTAGTCTAATCACCCCCCTCTAGACCTACTTTTGATCCTACAGATCCGAGCTTGAGAACCTTAAAATCGGTCTTGAACTCGTGCTCTTGTGCAATCCAGGGGCAGCCAGGGATATAGAGAGTGCAGGGAATGGTGGCGCCGTGTGCAACGCGCACACGGCATGGTCGTGGCAACAGAGTGATCCCCGAGAGCTTGGAAGCGAATGAACTGTCCACAAAGGAGGTGGAGCTACCCGAGTCAACCAGAAGCAGAACTTCATGCCCTTGCACCCTGGCTTGGAGTTGCAAAACACCAGGAGCGGATGAACCATCTTCAGCCTGACGAGAAATGGTGCACAAGTTTTCTTCGTCAGAGATCAGCGAATCTGGTGGCGATTCTGACGCAGCATCGTCCATTCTGAACCTGGCGAGTAATGCATCCATGATGTGCATCTGAACTGTAGGTGGACACACATGGTCCTTGCCCCATTTCTCGCCGCACTTGAAGCAGAGTCCCTTTGCGCGTCGGAAGGCGCGGATGGAGGCCACCTTACTGGCTTCTGGTGTAGCGCGGGCATGTAAGTGCAACTAGTGCCCCTTAGTGATTTTGGTGTATTGAAGACTTATAGGTTAAGGGACTAATGTGTTTGTGAGTGCACACAGGTTCTATAAGTCTATGAGGAGTTTGATATTTACGAAGAAAGTCGACCCCTAAAAATGAATGTCTTCAGTTGAAGACTTTGGTTTTCTTGAAGACTTTGAAAATGAGGAAATTGGTGTGACCTTGAAGACTTGATATTGATGCGAGGATTATGAAGCGTGAAGACTTTTGTTTTCGTAGTTTTGTTTTCCCTTTCTTGAGTCATAGAAACACCGTACTGTTAAAGGGGGTCGAGGTAAAACTAAGGAAAAGTTTCCAAGTGATGCTCAACTCAAATCCTACACCTACCAATCCTTTCGAGTGAAGCCATTGGAAATCTCATACAGTTCAGTCAAGTTCTTCAGTGACAGAGATGAAGTTCTTCTGTTCTCTGAGGAATTTGTTCTGACTGAGGAGTTAGGAATTCGCCAGTGTGGATTGCCTACAAGTGAGGAACATGATAGCCCTGAGGAATTTGAGAGCTCAAATTTTCGACCGTTGCTGTGCTATGCACGAGCTGTCCAAAATATCCAACCCACCTAACGGTCATATCATTGAAGGGCATTTATGTATTATCATGTCGGGCTGCTCCCCGGCTATAAATAGCCGCCCCCTAAAACCACTAGCTGGTTGGCTGCTTCGAGAGAAACTCACACTTGTCATTTAGAGCATCCCATCCTTCGAGGACTTTGAGCGAAAATAATCAAGTGAGGAAAAACCCAAACCCAACACCTAAAACCCAAAGTGATTGAGCATCACTGAAGAAATTGTTCCTATATGGAACCGACGCTTGTTACCTTTGAGGACTGTGCATCCTCCAGATGGTTAGGCATCATGGTCTAGAGCATCCAAGAGGAATTGTGGATCGCTGAGTGACCAAGTCTGTGAAGGTTTGGAAATCACCTATGAAGACTTACCACGAGTGATTGGGCGAGGTCTGTGTGACCTTAGCTCAAGGAGAATATGGTGAGGACTGTGTGTCCTCAGGTTTAAATACCTAGCCGCTCCAACCAGATGTACAACTGTCACATCAGTTGGAACTGGTCTACCAAATCACTATCTTCACCAAGCTACTGGTTCTATTTCCTCAACCCTTTCATTTCCTCGCATACTTGCTGTGTACTTGATCATTACTGTTTGACGACTTTGACTGAAGACTTTCTCAATTTCCTCATTCCTCTTTCTTCAGTCACTTTGTCTTCAGCCTGCTTATCCTGTTTGCACGCTACCTGTGCTCTGTTTTGTTTCATTTCATCATGATGACTATGCTACTGCTTTGTTATCCATGTACCTGAGTACTTATTCCGCTGCTTGTAGTTCGTTGCTTAGGAAATTCCTGAAGTAGTATTTCCTCAGCGACGAATTCATAAAAATCGCCTATTCACCCCCCTCTAGTCGATATAATGCACTTTCAATTGGTATCAGAGAAAGGTACTCCCTTGTTCTGTGTGATTTTGGTTTAACCGCCTGGAGTTTTAGTTATGTCGACTGCAGGCATGATCAAGGTCTCGGCTGGGTGTCCTACCTTTGATGGGACAGACTACCCCTACTAGAAGAATAAGATGCGCATGCATCTTGAGGCAATTGACAACGATCTCTAGTACGTTGTGGAAAATGGCGTTCCCTCTGTCACTCTTTTCGTGAACGCTGCTGATGTGAAGAGATTCAAGCAACTCGACTCTCAAGCGAAGAATATCATATGTGGCCATCTGAGCAAAGGACAGTATGGCAGAGTGAGTGCTTTGGAATCTACAAAGCTTATCTGGGACAGGCTGTCCAAGGTCAATGAAGGAATCTCAACTCAACGTGATTCTCGAGTTGACGTTCTTCTCAATCTCTTCAACCGCTTCAAAAGACTCGACAATGAGAATGTCCAGCAAACCTTTGATCGCCTCACTGACATTTCAAATGATCTTCAAGCACTGGGTGCCACTGACATCATCGACCATGAGGTGGTGAAGAAATTGCTGAGGTCACTCGATTCTTCATTCGATACACTGGCACTGATGATTCAAGAACGTGGAGACTACAAGTCACTAGATCCTGCTGATATTCTTGAGAGGCTGAACACTCATGAATTCCAACAAGCTGAAAAGAGAGATCTCTACGGGCCAAGCTATGGAAGATCACGCGCACTGAAGGCCAAGGCAGTTTCCTCATCTGAAGGAGAAGATTCTGATAGCAGCCTTGGTGACCCTGAAGAACTAAGCCAGGAGCTAGCAATGCTCGTGAAGAAATTCCAGAAGTTCTCAAGGCGTGGTCGCTTTGTAAAATCTTCAAAAGGTGATGACACAAGATCAGATTCCTCATCCTGTGATTACAAGAAGAGGACTTGCCACAAATGCAAGAAACCTAGTCACTACATAACTGATTGTCCTCAGTGGGCAAAGGAATCAAAGAAGAAGAAATACAAGGATGACAGTTCAGATGACTCAAAGAAGAAGAAGAAATCTTCAAAGTCCTCATCATCAAAATCTTCAAAGTCTTCATCTCACAAGAAGAGCAGTTCCAAGAAGGCTCGGGCATTCATTGGCAAGGAAATGGACTCTGAAGCTGAATCTGAGGAACATGAGGAAGAGGAGGCATCTGAGGAGTCAGACTCTGGTGTGGCGAGCCTAGCCCTCGCTACTGCTTACGTCAGCAAGTCCATCTTCAACACTGAGGAAAATGTCTTCCCCAACACTGCTGATGACGACAACGATGACTATGCTCCCACCTATTGCTTCATGGCAAAAGGTGCTAAGGTATTCAAATATCCCTCCTCTGAATCAAGTGAGGATGAATCTGATGATAACCTCAAACCCAGCTATTCCAAACTTGCTAATATTGCTGTTAAACAACAAAAGGCTTTGGAAAGGGTTCAAAATATGCTAGACAAAAGTGATGACCTGTTAGGTGAGGAAATGGATCGAACTCAAACACTGACTGATAATCTTCATCAACTATAGTCTAAGTTTGACAACCTGCAAAGTCGTCATGAAACTCTCTTAGCCGATCATGAGAAGCTTTCTTATGAATTTCTTCAAAGAAAGCAAGATCTTGAGAAGCTAAGGGTGAGTCATGAAGATCTTCAGAAGGAAAATGATTCATTACTTGCTCAACAGATCAGTTCCGCTCAGGAAGAATTTATTCCACCATGCTTGAAATGCATTGAACGTGAAACTGCTAATTCTTCACCTGAAAGTTCAAATGCTTCTATTGCTGCAAATTCTTCAACTATCTCTGTGGTCACAAATTCCTCATCTGAGGATACCACTAGTATCACTGACGAAAATGCAGGGTTGAAGGAATTGTATGTGACAGGCATGTACAAAAGCCTCAAAGGGTATTAGACTCTTTGTGATGTGCTCAAAAAGCAGATCTTGAATAGGAACCCTAGGAAAGAGGGTATTGCCTTTGAGAGGAAACTCAATGCTGATGGAACCTACTGGAAACCTGAGTAGTATCCCAAAACCTCATGGGTTGCTGCGAAGGGACCTCCTGTAGATCCATCCACTTTATCTGGCTTTACTTGTGAATCCTCATATTCATCTGATGAGTCATTTGACTCCAACTATAAACTGTTCAAAAATCAGAATGGTGAAGTATTTGCTAGATATGTTGGAACTAACTGCAGGAATGGTCCCCCTATGAAGAAAATCTGGGTTCCCAAAAGGTGCCTTGAAAGTCTTCAGGTGAATGTCCTCATGACACCACCTGTGAAGAATAGGAACCCCAGATCAAATTCTTCATATGGACTGAAGTCTTCATATGGATTCAAGTCCTCTTATGGATCAAATTCCTCATGTGGATCCAAGTCCTCATATGATCATCATCATGCTAATGCTTCTGTTTCACAGGGAAAATATAAGAGTTCTGATTATGTGCATTATTCTTCAAATCATTATGTTCATAAGTCCTCGAAGAATTTCTCTGCTTACTCATATGCCTATACTAATCCCTCTCCTGTGAAACGAAGCGCTTTGGCTTCAATGCCACCTTTCTCTTATGGAGCTCGCAGAATGATGAACTCTTTGCCACCCCTCCAGATGTGGGTGGTGAAGAAAAAGAACTAACCTCTTATGCAGGGTCAGGTCTCCAGACGAACTAAATTGTCTGAAGAATTTTCTGGAGACCTAAAATGCTTGAAAGGACGCAAGCTAATCATGAAGAAATGATTCATTTATTTCTCACGTCCTCATACTGCTATATATACATATGTTGCATTAATTGATGAATTTCTGTCTGATGAAATTGATGTCATATTCTTCACTCTGAAGATATGTGTTCGTAAGATGCACTAATTCATCTACAGGATAATTTACCCAAAGCTATTGAGTGGGTCCTCGACAGTGGACGTACTAATCACATGACCGGTGACAAGAGCTTACTGATGAACACTCCTTTATCTCCATCACATTTGAAGCATATCACCTACGCAGACAAAGGCAAAAGCAAGGTATTGGGTCTAGGTAGGGTTGTAATCTCAAAGGATCGACACATGGACAAAGTCATGCTTGTCGAGTCCCTCGGATTCAACCTCATGTCTATCTCAATGCTTTGTGATCTTGATATGGTTGTTGTCTTTGGAAAATATCGTTGCTTAGTGCTCATGGAATTTGACAATTCCAAAGTCTTCGAAGGCTTTAGGAGAGGAGACTTGTATATTGTTGATTTTTCTGCAGGACCACAGCCTACCACTTGTCTACTTGCAAAAGCTTCAGAAGGCTGGCTATGGCATCGACGACTGGGTCATGCTGGCATGAGGAACTTACACACGCTCGTGAAGAAAAAGCACGTCATTGGCATTGAGGGTGTCAAATTCCTCAAAGATCATCTTTGTGGGACTTGTGAGGCTGGAAAGATGACCAGAGCCAAGCACCCCTCGAAGACTATCATGACTACCTCTCGTCCTTTTGAATTGCTTCATATGGATCTCTTTGGCCCTACTCATTATGCCACACTAACAAATGCAGCATCTCTATATGGCTTTGTCATTGTTGATGATTATTCTCGTTACACATGGGTGCATGTCATTACTTACAAAACTGAAGTGCAGGAAGTCTTCAGACGATTTTCTTCAAGGGCTTCGACGAATTTCAGTGTGAAGATCAAGCATATTCGGAGTGACAATGGGACCGAGTTCAAGAATACTGGTCTTGATGACTATCTTGATGAACTTGGTATTACTCATGAGTTATCTGCCCCATACACTCCTCAGCAGAATGGCGTTCTGGAGCGCAAGAACAGGACTCTTGTTGAGATGGCTCGCACCATGCTTGATGAATACAAGACACCTCGTCGCTTCTGGCCTGAGGCAATTGATACTGCATGCCACATTATCAACAGGGTATATCTTCACAAATTCTTCAAGAAGACCTCATATGAACTCCTCACTGACAAGAAACCCAATGTGAGTTATTTCAAAGTCTTCGGTGCTAAATGTTGGATTAGAGATCCCCATCACAATTCTAAATTTGCACCGAAAGCACATGAAGGTTTTATGCTTGGTTACGGAAAGGACTCGCACACCTACAGAGTCTTCAACACCTATCACAACAAGGTTGTTGAAACTGTAGATGTGCGGTTCGATGAAACTAATGGCTCGCAAAGAGAGCACCTACCTCCTATGCTAGATGAAATGTCTCCTGAGGAATCCATCAAGCTAAAGGCTACTGAGGATGTCATACCTACTGAAGAATCTGCTGAAGAAGTCATTCCAGATCGTGAAGAAAATCATGCTAGTGCATCTGAAGAAAATGGCCCTGAAGAAAATGTTGAGCCAAGTCAAAGTCGTCAACTGCTCATCCTCGCGTTGCAAATGAAGTACAGATTGAGAGAATCATCAACGCACCAGGTCCTCTCACTCGCTCAAAAGCTTCATATTTGTCTAACTTTTGTGGGCATTTTGCTTTCGTCTCTATCACAGAGCCCACCAAAGTAGATGAGGCATTTCTGGAGCCTGAATGGATTCAAGCGATGCAAGAGGAATTACACCAATTCGAGCTGAACAAGGTATGGGAGCTTGTCAAGCGACCAGACCCACGCAAGCACAATATCATCGACACCAAATGGATCTACCGCAACAAACAAGATGAAAATGGCCTAGTGGTGAGGAACAAGGCTCGTCTTGTAGCCCAAGGCTACACACAGGTTAAAGGAACTGATTTCGATGAAACTTTTGCACCTGTTGCTAGACTTGAGGCTATTTGCATATTGCTTGCCTATGCTAACCATCATAATATCATCTTATATCAAATGGATGTGAAAAGTGCTTTCCTCAATGGTAAGCTTGAGGAAGAAGTATATGTTGCTCAACCCCCAGGTTTTGAAGATCCTAAGCATCCTGATCAAGTCTTCAGACTCAATAAGGCCCTCTATGGCCTCAAGCAGGCCCCTCGGGCGTGGTATGATACTCTGAAGGAATTCCTCATGAAGAAAGGCTTCAAACCCAGTTCACTATACCCAACTCTTTTCACCAAAACATATGATGATAAATTATTCGTGTGCCAAATATATGTTGATGATATTATTTTTGGCTGTACTAACCAACGTTACAGTGACGAATTTGCTTATATGATGAGTGAGGAATATCAAATGTCCATGATGGGAGAATTGAAATTCTTCTTAGGCCTTCAAATTCGTCAACAACGCAATGGCATCTTCATTTCTCAAGAGAAATACCTCAAGGACGTTCTGAGGAAATTCGGTATGCAAGATTGCAAAGGCGTCAAAATCCCTATGCCCACAAATGGCCATCTATGCACTGATGAAAATGGTATAGACTTCGATCAAAAGGTATACCACTCCATGATTGGCTCTTTACTGTATCTATGTGCATCTAGGCCAGATATTATGCTTAGTGTTTGCATGTGTGCCCGTTTTCAAGCTACACCGAAGGAATCACACCATAAGGCTGTGAAACATATTCTTCGATATCTAGCTCACACTCCAACACTTGGATTATGGTATCCCAAGGGCTCGGCTTTTGATCTCATTGGATATTCTGACTCTGACTATGCTGGTGATCGTGTGGATAGCAAGTCAACATCAGGCACATGCCATTTCCTCGGACGATCTTTAGTATGTTGGTCCTCGAAGAAGCAGAACTGTGTATCACTCTCTACTACTGAAGCTGAGTACATTGCTGCTGGTTCTTGCTGTGCTCAATTGCTGTGGATGAAGCAAACCCTTAAGGACTATGGCATCAATGTGAAGAATGGGCCACTCTACTGTGACAATGAGAGTGCCATCAAGATTGCTCATAACCCAGTTCAGCACTCAAAGACAAAGCACATCCAGATTCATCAACATTTTCTTCGAGATCATGTGTTGAAGGGCGACATCTCTATTGATCACGTGAAGACTGAAGAACAGCTAGCGGATATCTTCACCAAGTCCTTGGATGAGAAGATATTTAGCAAGTTACGGTGTGAGCTAATATCCTAGAATCTTCGAATGTTCTTTGAAAAGGACACACATCCTAACACTTATGCAAAATTGATGACTTAGATGTGCAACACACGAAGAACGATTTTCTTCAATCAATGAAGACTAACCCTCTAAGTGTGAAGAAATTAACAAAGAATTTGATTCTCAGAGCCCTACGACAATTGTACGCAGCGTCTGAAATCATCATTCTTATACGGTGGGTCACGCCACCACAAAAGTTGAAAATCTTCAAAATTGAGTTTTTCTTCATTTTGCAAATTCTTCAATTTTCAAATTCTTCAACTTTCAAATTCTTCAACTTGCAAAGTCTTCAAAAAAATTGACTGATGTTCTTCATTGACTATATATATATAATTGAGTTTTTCATGTCCTCAACAGCATTCACTTATTGCTAATTCTTCAAGTTGATTTTCTTCTAAGTGAATGTGATCGGACCCGTTCCCCCTCTATGCTAAACTCAACCCAGTCTGTTCACAAATTCTTCATGTGTGTTCTATTTGAAACCCGTTCAAAGTCTTCACAGTGTCCTTGACAGCTGAAGAATTTGCGAACGAAACGTTAAAATTTTCATATCTGAATTTTCGGCTTTTGCCGCTCAAACCGTTCCGCATCCCGCGATAGGATTAAACTACTCACCAATGATCTACCACGATCTCCATCTCTCTGTACGTGGGTGATAAATTTCGTTAGAAGAGCAAGGGTCAGGGGCATGTTCGTCCAAAAAGTTCGGATAGGCAGTTTTTCACCGTGGCTATAAATACCCCCCTCCCTTCCTCTGTCTTCATTTACTCCGCTCGACCACCAACTCGCTCGAGCTCTCAGACCTAGCGCCGCCGCTACTCTCCATCGTCGCCGGTGAGGAAGAGCTTCACTGCCTCGACCTCGTCGCCGTCGTACTCGCGCCGGCCGCGGAAATCTTCACTCCGCCGCCGCCATAGCTGTCTCTCACCGCCAAGTTAGGGCGTGGGAGATCTGAACGGACGAACTTCTCCACTTCCACTTCTAGTTCGTCGTGTTCTTTGTCCAGGGTAAATAAAATCTGATTTTACTGCGCTACTTTGATTCTGATGATTTCACAAAATCTTCAAAAGGCGTTTATTCTTCAACTTCCCATTCCATAAACTCCCGAATGCTTCTGTATCTTGATTTGTTTCTCTAAGCTATGTTTTTCTTCAAGATTCCTCAATTGTGTGGATTTTCTAATCTATACAACTCTGGAACCTAAGTCAAGAATGCTTAGTGAAATTCCTCAAGACTCCCCTGGTCAAATTCCTCAAACTTGATTTCTTTTGAAAAATTTCTGAGAACGCATATGACCTCTCCAAATTCTTCGCACCTATACTCTGTTCACAGGTACAGAATGTCTGCTGCTGAATCACTAGGTTCTCATCAACTTAACTCATTTGCAGCGTTCCTCGAAGATAAGTTGCACACTTCCTCAGAAACATCAATTGTTCAAAATCCCCAAGTGAAGAAAATGGCTGATGGTAAGAGACCTCAGAAGGGAGGAAAGAGGCCTGAAACAAACACTGCTTTTGAGATCCCTGAAGACATATATGATGAATATTGCACTCCTGATGAAGCAACTCATGGCAAAGAGACCAAGACTCAGCGCAAAGTGCGCATACAGAGAATTGAGAGAAGATGGGCTAAGGAATGGAGGGAATATCGTTATGTTACTCCCAAGTACATGAAGAAATTCACCGTTAACCCTCCATGTCCAAGACCTCCATTAGCTCCAGGCCAAGAAGCTGATCCCTCAAGTATCAGGCGCGGTGAGGAATTTGCCAAGGAATGGGCTAAGCGCCAAGCCAAATTGGCTAAAGTAGCAAAGGAAGCAGTGAAGAAATTCAATGAAGACTCTGCTTCTGCTGCTGAGGCCTCTGCTAGCAAGCCCAAGAAGGCTTTGCCGAAGAAATCTGCTGTGAAGCTGAGTTCCTCAACTGCTATGCCCTCATGGCCAATTGCAAAGCCCTCACGGCCAATTCCTCAGTCAACCACATCAAGGGCAGCTCCAATTCCCTCAGCTGCCACAAAGTCTTCAACTTCAGCTGCAAAGTCCTCAACACCTGTGCATCTTGCCACGTGCCAACGGACTACAGGAATCTCTATTGCCTCAGGAGCATCTGCAAGTTCCTCAGCTCCGCCACAGTCTTCAACTGGTCCAATCTTGCTGAAGAAAAAGGCCACTGCTGGATGAGGCCCAAGGCCAAGTCCTCACAAGAAGCATGTTGCCTTCCAAGTTTCATCTGATGACGATGATGCTGATGATGAAGAACTTGCTGAGATCATCAAAGACAGGCAAGAAAAGGCCGCTAGAGCCAAAGGCAGTGCTGTGCCACTCATGCTGGATCCTAAAAGGATCCTTGATTTCATCGATCTATGGCACAAGGATCCAAAATACTCCTTTGCCTGAATTGAACCTCACTCCTGGCCAGAGCCACATGTTGACGGCCTTCATAGCCGAAGAAAAATGGAAATTTGAGAAGGCCAGGCAAGTCAAGAAAGCTCAATACAAGAAGGAGAGCTTTCTGAAGAAGAATGCTGTGAAGATGACTCCTAAAGAACTTGTGAATCTGCAAAAGGAGATCAAAGCTCTCAGCGATGAATTTGACGCATATCATGCAGATTGGTTAGGTGCCAAAGTCAGATTTGTCAGAATGGCCAAGGGGTTCAACCCGAATATTGCAGCTCCATCGCGACAACAAATTCCTTAGGCTGATGCATCTGCTCAGCCTACTGAAGAGAATGCTAGCACAGCTGATGAAAATCAGTCTATTGAAGAAACTGAAAGTACCAGGGCTGCTGAAGAAATTCCAGTTCCTTAATAAAATGCCAGGGCAACCACCAATGTTGCGCCTGAAGAATCTGATCAAGCCAGGGCAACTGCATCAGTTGTGCCTGAAGAAACTGCACCACTTTCATCTGCTCCTCCTGCAAAGTCATCACAGATGAAAGATATCCACCTTCCTTCTGCATCAGAAGTGAAGAAGACCAAAGCTGCTGAAAAGGTAGCTGTGAAGAAAAGGAAAGAATCAGAAACTGCAGAGTCTTCAGCTCCCAAGAAAGTGAAGACTTTGCAAAGCTCGTACACCAACCCCATTGATGTTGTTCCTATCTCAAGCATGCCATCAAAGGAAATTGTTCCCTTTGGTGAGGAATATGTCATTCTAGATGACAGTGATGAAGCGAATCCTTCTGCTGCTACTTCAGAGCAGTTGGATAAGAAATTGAAGTGAATGGTATCCCTTCAACCCCACTGGTATCATTGCCCATGCCTCAGTTCACAGCTGAAGAGGCAGGCATTGAAGAAATTGATGAAGAAGATGAGGATGTGGAAATTGGGTCTACTACACCAGTTCTCAATGATGATTATTGGGAAAAACATCATCCAAATTCTCCATTGACCACTCCTCTGCAACAAATTCCTCAGTCCCCTGTGCAGACTGAAGAAATTCATACGGGCTCTGAAGGACATAAATCTTCACTTCATTCTATTCCAGAAGAAGTTCCAGCTACTAATGCTGAAGAAATGGAGACCAAGACTGCTGCTGATGAAATTGCTATGGAAATTCCTCAGTCTGTGGCTCCAGACATTGTGCGCCAAGCGGCTGTGAAGACTTCAACTGTTAATCTTCAGCCCAAGCCACAAAATCCTCATACCAAGAAGCAGAAATTCAACACTGATGATTTCTTTGCTGAGCATCATTTCTTCACGGATTACAATTCCTATGACTCTGCAAGACTGCGATGCAAGCGCTTCTGGACAGCAAGTCAAATGAACTATTACTCTTCCCTCCTGTTTGGTAAGAACAAGGTATTTGACCATGAGCAAATTCCTCATGTGGATATGGAGTCGCTTCCTTGCTTCCATCCAGTCCTCAGTGTTCTTCATGACGCTGGGCTACTTAACTTCTTCACTGACATCTACGACTGGAATGAAGAACTCATTCTTCAATTCTACGCCACACTGCATATCACTGGAAATGTTGAAGATGTGAATTCATGGGTGCTAGACTGGATGCCCGAAAATACACATTACAAAGCACCGGCCTCTGAATTGCTTCACGCCGTCCCAGTCAGTCCTCCCACTGAAGGATGCTAGGCTCATCTATGAGGAACCTGAACTCTCAAATCATCTGATGCAAGTGCTGATGAAGCCTTTGAAGGCTGGCCAAGCTCCAAGGACCACCTTCCTTGTGAAGGAATTGCTCTATGTGCCAAGGACGATATATCGCATATTGACCAAAACCCTTAGTCCAATCAAAGGCCACAACTCTAATGAAGAAGAGGTTGTTGGCATCATGAAGAATCTGCTGTTCAACATGATACATGGCATTCCCATTAACTACCATGATTTCTTCATGAGGACTTTGGCCAATGCTGCTCTGTCACCTTTTGAGTTGAAGCCTTACGCTCCCTGGATCATAAAAATTCATCAGATCAAGGTCTACAATTCATTATCAGGCTGACTTTCAGAATCATCTCAGCTATTTGCCACCTATTGAAGTCCTCAAGCGGACTATTTCCTCAGCTGATGAGAAGGGCAAGGCTGCTATTATAGATGAAGGCACTCATCCATTGGATGGATAGTTTCGCAAAGCTGCATCCTATTCCACCAATGATGACTCTGCAACACAAGATTCTGCCGCCAAAGCTTCAAAGCAAAATCCTCAAGAAACAGCTCCGCGTATGATGACTAATCGTGAACTTCTCCTCAGTCTTCATCAGAAAGTTGATCGAAATCACAAGTGGGTCAAGCGTCAGTTTGGTGCAATTCTTCAGAACATGACAGTCACTCAAAACACTGTGAAGAAGAATCACTACTACTTGCATGAAGTCTTTGACCGCACTTGGGCCATGCTGTCGAATCTTTATAGTGCTGAAGATCTCAAGGAGATGGGCTTCCAACATGACTTTGACTGGTCTTAGCCACCTTCGAAGAAATTCAAGAAGGTCAAAGTTCCTCAGCTTGTTGCCAGTTCATATTCTTCATCGCGCGAGACATATGAAGCTGAATATTTGAACGACACTGCGGTAGGCCCTACCTCAACGGACGACCCCAACAATGATGGCGCTCCTCCATCGACATCATGATGATATTCTTCAGGGGCGTTAGTCGTCATTTTTCGTCCCTTTTGGTCATTCGATGACAAAGGGAGAGAAATTTCAGTTAGTCTTCAAGCGGGTCTTATATATGGGCTATTTTTTTCTGTTAAGTTACAACTCTTGCTCTTCTGAGGTGTTTGATCTGATGAGTTGTAAACTTAAGTCCTATGGTGGGCTGATACTTTTGAACTGCTTTTTGCATGCTTATTTCCTCAAGTACCTTAATGCACGCATGCTGAATTTTGTCAGACACCATATTTCATCATGCATTTCAAATTCTTCACATCATATGTTAAATGCGTGTATGAATTACAAGATATAGGGGGAGATCTCCATGATATTACTCTACAATGTGCTTTTGCAATCCGAAGCAAAATCCTCAATATGCACATCTTCAGGGGGAGTTCCTCTATATCTTGCAATCAAATTCCTCAATATCAGTATTTACACTTCATATGTTTTATCCCCGTTGAAAACTTAACCTATTTGTCATCAATCACCAAAAAGGGGGAGATTGTAAGTGCATCTAGTGCCCCTTAGTGATTTTGGTGCATTGAAGACTTATAGGTTAAGGGACTAATGTGTTTGTGAGTGTACACAGGTTCTATAAGTCTATGAGGAGTTTGATATTTACGAAGAAAGTCGACCCCTAAAAATGAATGTCTTCAGTTGAAGACTTTGGTTTTCTTGAAGACTTTGAAAATGAGGAAATTGGTGTGACCTTGAAGACTTGATAGTGATGCGAGGATTTTGAAGCGTGAAGACTTTTGTATTCATAGTTTTGTTTTCCCTTTCTTGAGTCATAGGAAACACCGTACTGTTAAAGGGGGTCGAGGTAAAACTAAGGAAAAGTTTCCAAGTGATGCTCAACTCAAATCCTACACCTACCAATCCTTTCGAGTGAAGCCATTGGAAATCTCATACAATTCAGTCAAGTTCTTCAGTGACAGAGACGAAGTTCTTCTGTTCTCTGAGGAATTTGTTCTGACTGAGGAGTTAGGAATTTGCCAGTGCAGATTGCCTACAAGTGAGGAACATGATAGCCCTGAGGAATTTGAGAGCTCAAATTTCTGACCATTGCTGTGCTATGCGCCAGCTGTCCAAAATATCCTACCCACCTAATGGTCATATCATTGAAGGGCATTTATGTCTTATCATGTCGGGCTGCTCCCCGGCTATAAATAGCCGCCCCCTACAACCACTAGCTGGTTGGCTGCTCCGAGAGAAACTGACACTTGTCATTTAGAGCATCCCATCCTCCGAGGACTTTGAGCGAAAATCATCAAGTGAGAAAAAACCCAAACCCAACACCTAATGTAACATCCCAAAATTCTAAATTTTGGAATGTTATATTAAATACATAGTTTTGTTTGTTTGTTGGATTGTTGAGTGATTGATTGTGTGAAATTGAGTGAAACTTGAAACTTTTGAAAGTTGAATGAGAGGGAATAAAAGGACTTTCCCAAAAGTATTTCCATTTGAAATGATATAAAACCCATTTGAAAGTAATTCAAACTTCATGCCACTCAAGGACTTTCAAGAGGGGAGATGAAATGACTTCTCCAAATTTTAAATGAAAGAGAGTGGGAAGTTAAACCACTTTTGAATTTCAATTGGAATCCTTCCCATTTGAATAATTTCAAATTCCTCGAACGGATTTCAAAAAAATAAAGAGAGGAGAAATATGACACTCCAAACCAGGGGCAATTTGAAATATATTTGAATGAGGGAAAACAGAAAAGATTTGAAATGGGCTTGAAATTCAACTTCAAATCCAATTTGGAGTTATTTGGTTTTATTAAAATTATTTTTTCCAAAAATAAAATATATTTCAAATATGTTAAAATTATTCCCTACAATAGAAAATTTGGAGAAAATAAATTTGAAATAATTTTGGTATTTAAAAAATGATTTTCAATAGGTTTTATTGCATCAGTAGCACTGTTTGAATTTTTTGTTTTTGTGTATATTTTATATTAGCTTGAGAAATAGTTCATGTTTTAGGAAATCTTTTTCTGAATTTTTTTATATATAATATGCCTATGTAAATTTTTATTTATCTTCGTCTATTTTTGGTTTTCCTTCCTGCTTTAATTGAAAAAAAACGCCCAAGGCCTCTGCCCCACTAGCAGGCCGCCCCACTAGGCCCAGCCGCGCCCCTCCCCTTCCACTTTCCTTTCCTGGACAGCCCAGCCCCCTCGTGAAAAGAAACAGAACAGGAGATAGCATGCCGCCCGCGTCCGCGATCTCCGGAATCCAATCCCCGAAGCTGCCCCCTTCCGCACGAAGATACCCTATAAGTACTCAGTGAACCCCTCGACCGATTCCCCCATACACCTTCGCCCAAACCCTCCCGTATCAACCGCGAGAACGAGTTGGATCTCGTCGAAAACTGCGAAGTTCACCGGCCGTTTGCATGTCCGGTAGGCCACCTGAGGCCTTATCCATTTGCCTATTGAGATCTTTCAGCGCAGAGCACTTGTCTGACACCTTTTCTTCTCATGTCGTCCACCACAGCGAGCCACTCGAGCTCGAACACCGACCCGGAGCTCGCGTAGTTCGCCGGAGAAACGAGCTCGCCCCGCTCTACACCGCGTCCCCGAGGACCAACTCCACCACCACATGAACTCCCTCGACGCGCCTTCCCCAACCCCCACCTTGCCGGCCGTCGTTGCTCGCCGGAGCCGCCGCCACGCCTCCCGCCCCTCTGTAAGCACGAGCGAGCGCTCCCCTTTGCCTTTTTTTTAGATCAAACCGTTATGTAGATTAGATCGGTTTAGTAAGCGTATTTTTTTAGATTGGTTTTAGTGTACGGTTTTTTTTAGGTTTAGATCTAAACCGCTTCACCGGTTTCTTTTAGTTATACACTGTACGCGGATGATAGTTAACGACCGAGCGTTGTTTAGTTTCAGATTGCACCCTCAGGCCCAATAGCGCCGTTGTTTTTTTTTAAATTTATTTTCGTGTCTGTTTTTAAAACAGAAAAGTTCCGATTTTGTAAATTCGATTTCTCCTAGAATAATTAATATTTTTAGTTGATTGATTTTTTCCTAGTTTGCAAATTTCCTCTAGTTTCTGTATAAAATAATTTCGGCCATGTTTGTAGTTTTAAAAATTGTGTTATTTAAGTTTTAGTCAGATTAGTATTTCTGCTATAAAGTGAGATAGGATTAATTTTTTTTAGTGATTCTTTTTGCTACTATTTTTTTTTACCTTGCCTATCAGTAGGATTAGTTTGGGTAATTTTTTAGAATTTATTAAAATTAGTTTACCTTGAAAATAGCGTTGTTTTGCTTTTATTACTTTGTTGCTGTTTTCTTTTATTTCAAATTGTTTTAAAATTATTTTCTTTTGCTGTTTTTGTTTTGTTCAGATTAGTTTCTGTAGAGCTAGAAGATGAACTTTTATTTACAGAAAAAAGAAATTTTTATTTTATTTTCTTACTAGTTTTGTTTTAGGCATAAGTAGAGTTTTATAGTAGCTTTTTATTTGTTTCTTTTTGCTACTAAAAGTTTATGAAAATAATTTCTATTAAAATTAGTTGTTTTATATTTTCTTTTCTGTTTATTATTAGTTTAGATTTCGTTGTTGTTAAATTTTACTTAGGACAAAGCTATTTGGTGTTATGTCTTAGAGTTTTCTTTAGTAGTTTCGTTGTGTAGTTCTCCTGGGTTTTTATTTGGTGTCCCTTGTTGATTTGCATTTTATTTGTTGATTGTTATTTTGATTGATAGAATTGATTGCTAGAGTTGTTGCTTATGTGAATATAATGTTTGACTATATAGATTTTCAACGGAGTGACGAATAGTTCTACCAAGTCTTTATTCTGAGAGCGTTATAATCTTCATCAAGTAATACCAGGCAAGTTCACTTTGACCATGCTTTTCATACCTATGTTTTTATTGCATTTAGTGTCATCTTTGCAACAATCCCTCCAGTAGTGTTATTGACTTCTTGTAGTTGAGTAGAATGCATGAGGTAGGAACCCATCACCCCTGTTACCAAGCCCGGGACATTATTTATTTTAATGCTACGCTATAGTAGACGGGGTTGGTATGAGTGCTCGGGAGTGGTGTGAGAATGAAGGACCCTACATCAATGGCGACAACTTCATGATGGCATCGGCAAGGACTGCATCTTCAGGACTTCAAGACCTCAAGATTTCAAGACTCGAGACAAGAATTCAATACACACTACTGGGTGAAGGACGGATTTGATGGGCACCCTGGAGCAACCAGTGGATGGCCGGGATGCATGGAGAAGCGCCATGACATCTTGCGGAAAGCTTCACCCAGACTTAAAGAGACGGAAGAATATTTCATGCCCGGAAGCTTACCTGTGCAACCGCAAGTCATTATGGGCTCTGGCTTGGTTGACCTTAGTGGTGACTCTGGCTGGGACGGTGCTAGCAGATGTAGAACTACGGTAGGATTGGATGAGCACCGGACAGTGGTCAGAGGAACTCTTCAGAAGACCATGTTTCGATCGTCCTGTTCTCAAACATCATGATGTGCGAGGACGAAACGGGAGGGATCGAATCTTGCGGGAAAAGTGTACAAACCTCTGCAGAGGGTTAAAACCTAATCCATTAGCCGTGTCCCCGGTTACGCACAATTTGAGCATCTGGACTTGGATTTATCTCGGAACTCTCAACACCAGATCGAAAACTTAATTGTGGGCAACTTATGATGATTTTGGGCTATGAGACATCGGTTGGCGGAACCATGTCATGATAGAAAACTCCATAGTACAGACTCCGGTTATTTCCTTTGATGTAGGGAATAATAAAACCAGCTTTTACGCAAAACAAAACTCAGACACAGAGCCACAAAGCCATACTGCATATAGTATAGTTTTCATCATCTGTTTCTCTTATTGGTGATCTTGCCGGTACATTCAATGTACTGACCTACACGGCTGCAACGTATCATGTTGCAGGATTATTTCTACGACGAGTGAGTTTCGTTGTTGGGTTACGGTCTACACTCAACCAGCCGATGGCGTTGATGGGACTCCACACCTGTTTGTTTGTTTCCGCTGAGATATATTAGGTATATATCAATTTTACGTTATTTATACATGTGATTGCACTTTGATATATACATTGACGTACTGTGTGTGCCAGCATACTGATCCAGGGATGGCACGGATACACAGAGGCTTGACCGTTTGAGGTCGGGTCGCTACACCTAAAACCCAAAGTGATTGAGCATCACTGAAGAAATTGTTCCTGTGTGGAACCGACGCTTGTTACCTTTGAGGACTGTGCATCCTCTAGACGGTTAGGCGTCATGGTCTAGAGCATCCAAGAGGAATTGTGGATCACCGAGTGACCAAGTCTGTGAAGGTTTGGAAGTCACCTGTGAAGACTTACCACGAGTGATTGGGCGAGGTCTGTGTGACCTTAGCTCAAGGAGAATACGGTGAGGACTGTGTGTCCTCAGATTTAAATACCTAGCCGCTCCAACCAGATGTACAACTGTCACAGCAGTTGGAACTGGTCTACCAAATCACTGTCTTCACCAAGCTACTGGTTCTATTTCCTCAACCCTTTCATTTCCTCGCATACTTGATGTGTACTTGATCGTTACTGTTTGACGACTTTGACTGAAGACTTTCTCAATTTCCTCATTCGTATTTCTTCAGTCACTTTTTCTTCAGCCTGCTTATCTTGTTTACACGCTACTTGTGCTTTGTTTTGTTTCATTTCATCATGATGACTATGCTACTGCTTTGTTATCCATGTACCTGAGTACTTATTCCGCTGCTTGTAGTTCGTTGCTTAGGAAATTCCTCAAGTAGTATTTCCTCAGCTACGAATTCATAAAAATCGCCTATTCACCCCCCCTCTAGTCGATATAACGCACTTTCTGGGCGGCGTCAGTGTCGCGCCTATCTTCAGAGTTTGCCGTAGGCGTCACAGGTCGCCCAAACAAGAATGGTGACGCCGTCCTAGAAGCTTGGCCTTGGCCGCGGTTGGCATCTGGAAAGCGCCCGTATGATAACTCGTCGTTGGCCACTTCTGAAGTAGGGCCAGTGAACACGCCTTGTCCAGGTCTGGTGGACGCTGCACGAGCACCACCGCTCGGATGTCCGGTCGCAGCCCCTCAACAAAACGCGTTAGGAAAAAATACGGGTGAGTAGATTCTGAGTATGAAATCAGGTGATTCATCAGAGATTCAAATTGCTCAATAAAATTAGCAACCGAGGTGGTTTGTTTGATGGCATAGAACTGGCGGATAAGCATCTGATGCTTATCGCACCCGAAACGAGTGCAGAGAAGAGAGGCAAAGGCCTCCCAGTCCAATCCAACTAATTTTTCCTACACGGACTACAGCCAGATTCCTACTGGACCTGAGAAATTCAGAGTCGCCATTAGTACACGATAGGAGTCGTGAATCGAAAACATCTGGAAATACTGCTCACAGAGAGTTTTCCAGAGTTGTGGGTTCTCGCCGGTGAATAAGGGAAAATTCACGGGCGGTGGTGGCTGGCCCATAGTGGTGAGCACGGAGGATGACAAGGGAGGTGGATGAGAGGGAACGAGCCGAAAGGGGAAGCGTACCCGTGACCGGGAGTACCCCCGGTGACTCTGAGGTCACCGGTGGTGGCCCCCCGGTAAGATCGACATCGCCGTGGCCACTTGGTCCGTGGAGGCTTCCTCGCGGACAGAAGCGGCGACGGAGATGGAAGCAGGGGCGCCGCTCCACTCGACGAGTGCAGCCTGGCCGCTTGTAGCGAGGCGACCGTGGTCTCCAGCTTGGTGAAGCGGGCTTCCAGATCCGGCTTCTAGCAAAGCAGATCGTCGATCTGGGACGTTTGCGCTTGCAGTTGCTTGAGGATGGTGGCGGAGTCGTTCTTCGCATCTTGGTGGAGCTTGTCAAGATATTCCTTGAGCGCAGGATCCATGGTGGCAAGGAGAACTTGCCGCGCGTGGACGCGGTGACGGGTTTCCAGGGGGGACGCGGCGGATTTGGTTGGTGTGAGGTCTCTGATACGAGGATGTTAGGTACCAGCTCGATCTATTCGCTATGCTTCAGGTACAAATCTCCAATTCGAATTACAACCAGCCTCTCGATGTTCTTGTGGGAGAAGAAGAAGGAAGGTAGGTGGGGAAAAGGGAAGAGGAGAGAGCCGCCGTTCGTTCTGATCCTTCTAGATGCCATCTCCCTCGTCGCTCGAGAGAATAAGTAATCGGTCAGAGGCAACGTGGGCTCAGCGGCCCCACTCCGGCCCGACGAATCTCCTGTTGGGCTGCACAATCCTCTTGGGCTTGCTGTCGACCCGCCTTGCCACCAGGCCGTCGTTGGTAGTGTGACTCGCTGTCGCGGCAGCCCCCTTGGCCGTGGCTGTCAAGGCAGGTCGTGCGCTGACACGATGTCGATGATCTTCGCCACGACGCTATGGTTGATGCGGCCGGCGAAGCCTACGTGGGAGCACTCGTCCCGGTCGACCATCATGGATACGTCCCCAGCCTCTGTTGCGCCATAACCCTGAAGCAGATTTAAGCCACATGATATTAGAAATTGTACTGAAAATCTCCTAGACATGCACAAATTTGACACGGTGAGCAGATCTTAGGGCTGCAAATCACAGTCGTTATCTTCACACCGTACTAGGGTACAGTAAAAACACTCTAGCAGAAAATGACTCTTTTAACTACGAACAACTTGAAATGCATAATTTAATCATTATCCCGAAGAGACTTAATTTGTGTTCGTAAGGGGCAGAAGAACGTGTGGTTCTTTAGGTAGGTGTTTCATGTTCACACATTTATGTTTTTTTACGAGGGGTTCACACATTGAAGTTACCAGCTGGATCAATCCTTGGATTGCGCTACACTCTTTGTGCGATCCCAATGCCATCATTGCCTCCGGCGATGGCTGAAGTAAACCTCGCTACTCCTTGCTCCCGGGAAGCATGAATAAAGTTGCAGGCCCGGCAAAAAGAAAAAGGAATAAAGTAGCAGGCGTGCATAGGAACCAGCATAGCACCTCAAGAACAAGGATGGGATCATGTGTTTGTTGCAGTTCAGTACTGTGTTGTTACCCAGTACAGTACAAGCCAGTCAGGCGAAGGATCATAGTTAGGGCTTCTGAAATCTTTCGGGCGACACTGGAACACAGAAATGTCGGTTATTGAAGGGCCAACCCAGAATAATTTGCATTTAAATGGTGCCCAATATCTGCTAACACACGCTGCAACTGGGAATCTAACGACACCTTGACAACAATGATATGTTGACAGATCTGGCAATGTACTCTCCCGACGGTGACCATCTCCAAGTGAAGGCGTCAGGAATTGTGGGATCCAGTGTGATCGGGATAACACTTGCCAGATCCGAGTGAACTGAGCTAGGCCTTGCGTGATAATCCAGCCCCTACATTCGTTATCCATATCAGGCTAGCGATGGTGTGTCCTCGCATGGAGGACGGCCTCGGATGCCCTGGTGGTGGGAGCCGGGGTGCTCATGGGCAGAGTACTCGGCTCGGACGTTGTCCGATGACCATGGTCATGTGGGCGGTGGTACGTCTGATTTGTCTCCAACATATCTATAATTTATGAGGTATTCATGCCATGTTTACAACAATTTTATATGATTTTGGTATGATTTGCATGGAACTAACCCGGACTGACGCTGTTTTCAGCAGAACTACCGTGGTGTTGTTTTTCGTGCAGAAATGAAAGTTCTCCAAATGAGCTGAAACTTTTTGATGATTTTTTTTGGAACAAAAGAGACCCCCGAAGCTTCGTGGAAGGGCCAGAAGGTGAAGGAGTAGGGAACAAGACACCGGGGCGCGCCTGGGCCCTTGCCCGTGCCCCGGTGGGTTGTGCTCACCTCGAAGCCCATCTTAGCGTGAAACCAACGCCAAAAATTCCTATAAATAGAGAAACCATCAGGGGTAACCCTAGATCAGAAGTTCCGCCGCCGCAAGCCTCTGTAGCCACGAAAAACCAATCTAGACCCCGTTCCGGCACCCTGCCGGAGGGGGAAATCATCATCGGTGGCCATCTTCATCATCCCAGCGGCCACCATTATGAGGAGGGAGTAGTCCACCCTCGGGGCTGAGGGTTTGTACCAGTAGCTATGTGTTTAATCTCTCTCTCTCTCTCTCGTGTTCTTGAGATATCATGATCTTGATGTATCGCGGGCTTTGTTAATATAGTTGGATCATATGGTGTTTTCCCCTCTCTATCTTGTTGTGATGAATTGAGTTTTCCCTTTGAGATTTCGTTTTATCGAATTGAATACTTTTATGGATTTGAGAGCACTTGATCTATGTCTTGGCACTCAACTCGCGGATTCCCGAGGTGACATTGGGGTAATCTATGCATAGGGGTTGATGCACATTTTCGTCCTTGTTCCTCCGGTAGAATTCTTGGGGCACTCTTTGAGGTTCTTTGTGTTGGATTGAGTATTATGAATCTGAAATTGTTTGATTCAAATTGTATAATCAACTCACAGATACTCGCGGTGACATTGGAGTATCTAGGTGACATTAGAGTTGGTTGATGTGTATCATATGGTGTTATTTTAGTACGAACTCTTGGTTAGATCGATCGGAAAGAATAGCTTGGTGTTATTTTAGTACGAACTCTAGGATAGATTGATAGGAAAGAATAGCTTTGAGGTGGTTTTGTACCCTACAAACAATTTCTTCTTATGTTCTCCGCTAGATAGGAACTTTGGAGTGATTCTTCATCGCACGTTGAGGGATGGTTATATGATCCAATTAGATTAGCATTGTTGAGAGATTGCACTAGCAAAAGTACGGACCCTAGGCCTTGTTTTCAAGCATTGCAATACAGTTTGTGATCCATTTTACCAATTGCTACCTTGCTGTTTTTTTATTTTCAGATTACAAAAATATATTTCTACCATCCATATTACACTTTTATCACCATCTCTTCGCCGAACTAGTGCACCTATACAATTTGCCATTGTATTGGGTGTGTTGGGGACACAAGAGACTTTTTATTATTTGGTTGCAGGGTTGTTTGAGAGAGACCATCTTCATCCTACACCTCCCATGGATTGATAAACCTTAGGTCATCCACTTGAGGGAAATTTGCTACTGTCCTACAAAACTCTGCGCTTGGAGGCCCAACACGAGTATACAAGAACAAGGTTGCGTAGTAGACATCAAGCTCTTTTCTGGCGCCGTTGCCGGGGAGGTGAGTGCTTGAAGGTATATCTTTAGATCTTGCAATCGAATCCTTTAGTTTCTTGTTTTATCACTAGTTTGGTTTATAAAAAGAAAACTACAAAAAAAATGGAATTGAGGTTGCATCATATTATTCATCTTTATAATGTCTTTCGCGAAAATGATGGAAAGGAAAATTGTGCTCAATTGATAGAAGAAGAATTCTATAAAATGTTTGACAAAAAATCTTTGAATGATGAGCATGATTGCAATGTTGTTAGTATGAATTCTTTGAATATCCATGATGCTTATGATATGCCAAGCCACTAGCTTGGGGATGCTATGTTTGATGAGAATGACATGTTTGAGAATTTATTTTCTGCAATTAATGTTTGTCCCAAGCTTGGGGATGATATGCTTAATGAAGATGATCTTTTTAGTCCCCCTACTTTGAATGATCAAATTTGCTATGATGATTGCATGCCTCCTATCTATGATGAGAACAAAGTTGCTACTTATGATGATTATTGTGATGATACTTATGTTATAAAAAGTAGTGATAATTATTGTCATAATTTTGAATATCCTTTTACTGAACATCACTCTTTTAATGTGGAAGCAATTTTTAGTATTCGAGTTTCATATGATACTCCCACTATTGTGAATGAGAATAAAATTGCTTATATGGAGAGTAATAAATTTTCTATGCTTTTGGATCATGAAAAGAATGCTTTATGTGATGGTTATATTGATGAATCTATTCATGATGCTACTGAAAATTATTATGAGAGAGGAACTTATGATTCATGATGCTCTCTTTATGTTTCAATCCTTATCTTTTATGCGAGCATCATTGAACTCATCATGCCTAGCTAAAAGGCATTAAAGAAAAACGCTTGTTGGGAGACAACCCAACACTTTTACCTACTGTTTTTCTGTGTTCACATGATTAGGCTACTGTAGTAATCTTGTTTTATAGCTTTTGTTTCAATAAAGTGCCAAGTAAAGCCTTTGGGATAGTGTGGATGATAGTTGACTTGATTCTGTGCAAAAACAGAAACTTTTGCGTCCAGTGCAGAAATTCCTGTCTTTTACTGGAACGTGGAAAAATTATGAATTTTTTACAGTTGATGGGTATACAAATTTCCTACGTTTTCCTAATTTTTCAGAATTTCTGGAGTTAAATAATGATGACCTTAATTCAGATCTTTACGTACAGTTCTGTTTTTGATAGATTCTGTTTTCAATGCATAATTTGCTTGTTTTCTAGTTTCTATGGCTTATATTGCTTAATATAAATTGTGGAAATGATGAGGTACAGTAGGAATTATGTGATAACAATTATGAATCTTATCTTGACAGTACCAAAGTGAATGATTTGTCTTTATCATACTAACTCATCTCACGAAGTTCCGTTAAGTTTTGTGTGATTGAAGTTTTCAAGTTTTGGGTGAGATATCGATATGAGGAGAATAAGGAGTGACAAGACCCTAAGCTTGGGTATTTCCAAGGCACCCCAAGTCAATATTCAAGGAAGATCCAAACAACTAAGCTTGGGGATGCCCCGGAAGGCATCCCCTCTTTCGTCTCCGACATTATCGGTAACCTCACTTGGAGCTATATTTTCATTCGTCACATGATATGAGTCTTGCTTGGAGAGTCATTTTATTTTATTAGGATTTTCTTTATGTTATTTATAATAATATTTTGCATCTTTTATTTCAATAAAAGTGGCAAGGATAGCCTTCGCCATGCTTATTTTGCAAATATATGAGTTGCTGTTTCAAAATAGAAAGTTTATCGCTGTTGCAAAAATTCTCCAGAAAATTCAGAATGTGATAAAATGTTGAAACTTTTTGCATAATAAGATCTGTTAAACTTTATACAGTATGGTAAATTTTCAGAATTTTTGTAGTTAGGTAAGTATGAAGAATATTGCACTCTTTACAGACTGTACTGTTTAGGCAGATTGCTGTTATGTTTGCATTGTGTGCATATGTTTGCTTGTTTAATGATTCTATTTGAGGATGGAAGTATTAAATATGTAGAGGAATTTAGTATGCAATGTTGAATAATAATTTTAGTGATTTTCTACAGTAGAGAATGATAAGGTTATTGCATTGATTTATACTAACTTATCTCACGAGTTTTGTTGAGTTTTGTGTGGATGAAGTTTTTAAGATTTAGGGAAACCGTGATATAAAAGGAATAAAGGAGACACAAAAGCTCAAGATTGGGGATGCCCAAGGCATCCCAAGATAATATTTCAACAAGTATCAAGCATCTAAGCTTGGGGATGCCCCGATAGGCATCCCACCTTTCTTCATCAACAATTATCGGTTAGCCTCGGTTGAGCCTAAGTTTTTGCTTCTTCACATGAGTTGTGCTATCCTTAGAATTTCATTTTATTTTGTTTTGCTTGCTGTTTTAATAAAGTACTTAGATCTTAAAGTTTTTAAATAAAAGAGAGTCCTCAAATAACTACCCATTTACATAACTACTCGCACGATCTTCACTTATATCTTTGGAGTAGTTTTTCATTTACTCTCGTGCTTCACTTATATCCTATGAGTAAATTGTTGAATGAATTGAATATCATGAAGTTGAAATTATATGTTCATATTATGCCTAGTAGTAACTTCACATTGTGTTTAGAAAGTGAAATCTTTTGAAGCTTGACAATCACAATATTGGTCATACAAGCAATTCATGAATGATTAGTAGAAGGAAGAGAACTTTCACATGCAAATATATTATCTTGGACATCTTCTATGATTGTGAATACCCATTAATTATTTTCAAACTTGAGCAAATTAGATGAAGTTGGACAAGGAAGACAACGTAATGAGTTATGGTTGTGTATATTTGCATAGAAGTTATATTGCCATGGATCCTCCAACTTGTGGTGTTTGCCTAGGATCTTTTGCTAGCCAAAAATTCGTACTAAGTAGAGATACTACTTGTGCATCCAAAAACCCTTAAACCCAGTTTCATGCCATGAGTGTCCACCATACCTACCTATGGATTGAATAAGATCCTTCAAGTAAGTTGTCATCGGTGCATAAAGCAATAAAAATTGCTCCTAAATATGTTTGATCTTTTATTGTAAGGGAAAATTGAGCGTTGTACGAACTTTATCATAATAAAAGCGACGGACTGCATAATAAAGGTTGCTATCATAAGGGGCAATATAACGTGATGTTCCTTTGCATTAAGAGTTTGGGCATCCAAAAATAAAAAGCGCATGACAACCTCTGCTTCCCTCTGCGAAGGGCATATCTTTTACTTTTCAGTATTTACTTTTATGCAAAGGGTCAATAGTATGAATTCTCATTTCAACCTTAATTATTCTCTAGTTTGCAAGCATCATGTGGTGGGGAAAGATCTAGGCACATATGACCAGTCAAATATATTTGATCATGATTTATTATTGTTGACAATTATCTCTATGATAAATGAGTTGGGAGGCGAAACATTAAGCCCCTATCTTTCTCTGAGTTCGATGGATGCCATTTGTTCTAAGAATATGCTTTGAGTAGTAGCAATCATGGAAGACTATATGATGATTGAGTATGTGGATCTCTTACTTAGACTATGTTGAATAAGTTGAATTGCAATTGTTTGGTGACTAAGAATATAGGTTGTTGAGTTTCAAGAGAATTCATTATTTGAACCTTAACATGTGAATTGGTTGCTACTTTAACATGAGAAGTTTTATGAGAAATAATTGATGTTATGATGCTAGGAAAAGTGATTGAAATTATCATTGATCAAACTTGTGCACTTTGCTAGCATTCACACTTCATAAATTATTTCTTTTATCATTTACCTACTCGAGGACGAGTAGGAATTAAGCTTGGGGATGCTGATACGTCTCCAACGTATCTATAATTTATGAGGTATTCATGCCATGTTTACAACAATTTTATATGATTTTGGTATGATTTGCATGGAACTAACCCGGACTGACGTTGTTTTCAGCAGAACTACCGTGGTGTTGTTTTTTGGGAAGAAATGAAAGTTCTCCAAATGAGCTGAAACTTTTTGACGGTTTTTTTCGGAACAAAAGAGCCCCCGAAGCTTCGTGCAAGGGCCAGAAGGTGAAGGAGTAGGGCACAAGACACCGGGGCGCACCTGGGCCCTTGCCCGTGCCCCGGTGGGTTGTGCTCACCTCGAGGCCCATCTTAGCGTGAAACCAACGCCAAAAATTCCTATAAATAGAGAAACCATCAGGGGTAACCCTAGATCAGAAGTTCCGCCGCCACAAGCCTTTGTAGCCACGAAAAACCAATCTAGACCCCGTTCCGGCACCCTGCCGGAGGGGGAAATCATCACCGGTGGCCATCTTCATCATCCCGGCGGCCACCATGATGAGGAGGGAGTAGTCCACCCTCGGGGCTGAGGATTTGTACCAGTAGCTATGTGTTTAATCTCTCTCTCTCTCTCGTGTTCTTGAGATGTCATGATCTTGATATATCGCGGGCTTTGTTAATATAGTTGGATCATATGGTGTTTTCCCCTCTCTATCTTGTTGTGATGAATTGAGTTTTCCCTTTGAGATTTCGTTTTATCGGATTGAATACTTTTATGGATTTGAGAGCACTTGATCTATGTCTTGGCACTCAACTCGCGGATTCCCGAGGTGACATTGGGGTAATCTATGCATAGGGGTTGATGCACGTTTTCGTCCTTGTTTCTCCGGTAGAAATCTTGGGGCACTCTTTGAGGTTCTTTGTGTTGGATTGAGTATTATGAATCTGAAATTGTTTGATTCAAATTGTATAATCAACTCACGGATACTCGCGGTGACATTGGAGTATCTAGGTGACATTAGAGTTGGTTGATGTGTATCATATGGTGTTATTTTAGTACGAACTCTTGGTTAGATCGATCGGAAAGAATAGCTTGGTGTTATTTTAGTACGAACTCTAGGATAGATTGATCGGAAAGAATAGCTTTGAGGTGGTTTCGTACCCTACAAATAATTTCTTCTTATGTTCTCCGCTAGATAGGAACTTTGGAGTGATTCTTCATCGCACGTTGAGGGATGGTTATATGATCCAATTAGATTAGCATTGTTGAGAGATTGCACTAGCGAAAGTACGGACCCTAGGCCTTGTTTTCAAGCATTGCAATACAGTTTGTGATCCATTTTACCAATTGCTACCTTGCTGTTTTATTATTTTCAGATTACAAAAATATATTTCTACCATCCATATTACACTTTTATCACCATCTCTTCGCCGAACTAGTGCACCTATACAATTTGCCATTGTATTGGGTGTGTTGGGGACACAAGAGACTTTTTATTATTTGGTTGCAGGGTTGTTTGAGAGAGACCATCTTCATCCTACGCCTCCCATGGATTGATAAACCTTAGGTCATCCACTTGAGGGAAAATTGCTACTGTTGGGCTGTTGCGTATGGGATAAAGAGGACTTGATACTTAATGCTATGGTTGGGTTTCATGACCTTAATGATCTTTAGTAGATGCGGATGCTTGCTAGGGGTCCAATCATAAGTGCATATGATCCAAGTAGAGAAAGTATGTTAGCTCATGCCTCTCCCTCATGTAAAATTGCAAGAATGATTACCGGTACTTGTTATCGATTGCCTAGGGACAAATGACTTTCTTGTTGACAAAAGCTATCCACTTTTATTACCTTGCAATTTATTCGTAGTTTTATTCTCGCAAAGTACTCGTAGTTTTATTCTCGCAAAATAGTTTCATACTTGTTCTAGGTAAAGCAAACATCAAGTGTGCGTAGAGTTGTATCGGTGGTCGATAGAACTTGAGGGAATATTTGTTCTACCTTTAGCTCCTCGTTGGGTTCGACACTCTTATTTATCGAAGAAGGCTACAAACAATCCCCTATACTTGTGGGTTATCAAGACCTTTTTCTGGCGCCGTTGCCGGGGAGCAATAGCGTGGGGTTAATATTCTCGTGTGTGCTTGTTTGCTTTATCACTAAGTAGTTTTTATTTCCTATTCTAACTTGTTCTCTATCTTTAGTTATGGATACGGAACACGAAACACTAAAAAAAATAGTTGTACTTGCTACTCATGGAGATGGGGAACCTCCTAAAACCCTCGATGCTCATTTTGTGAAAGATATTATGCACCACTTTGATAATCCTGAGAAAACCCCGTTCAACTTGATAATGGGAGACACGTTGGATCAACGTGAATACTTTAGGGCTTATCGCTTGACACAAAAAGGGAAACTGCTATGGGATCAAATTCATATGTTGAAATGGTATGCTTGGAATCTATGCTCTAGATATGATTATACTTGTTGCTCTAGGATGAATGCTCCACACCTTCCCTTTTCATGCAAATTTAATGACAATGAAACCTTATCTTCTTATGCTAATGGTAGATATGATTACTATGATGTGGAACGAATAGAAGAATTTGTTGCTTTTAAGGGTGCTTATGAAATTGAATCTTTGTTTGAAAAGTTTGAAGATTTTGATGATTCAGTTTATAGACCTGAAAATTTTGCTATCCTTAAATATTTCTATGACAATTATAAATTTAATTACGATATTGATGTATTTATTGAGAAAGTCTCCGCTGTCCAAGAAGAGACTAATATTTTGCAGGAGTCTATGGAAGAAGAAATTGATGAAACTGTGAGCTCATTGGATGAAAAAGATGATGAGGAGAGCGAAGAACAAGCGGAGGAAGAGCGGATTGATCACCCGTGCCCACCTTCTAATGAGAGTAACTCTTCAACTCATACATTATTTAATTTCCCTTCATGCTTACCGAAGGATGAATGTTATGATAATTGCTATGATCCCGTTGATTCTTTTGAAATATCCCTTTTTAATGAACTTAATGCTTGCTATGCTTGTGGCCAAGATGCCAAAATGAATTATGCTTATGGAGATGAACTTTCTATAGTTCCTTATGTTAAGAATGAAATTATTTCTATTGCACCCACACATGATAGTCCTATTATCTTTTTGAATTCTCCAAACTACACTATATCGGAGAAGTTTGCTTTTATTAAGGATTACATTGATGGGTTGCCTTTTACCGTTGCACATGATAATTTTGATGAATATAATATGCATGTGCTTGCTGCTCCTACTTGCAATTATTATGAGAGAGGAACTACATCTCCGCCTCTCTATGTTTCCAACACGAAAAAATTGCAAGAAACTGCTTATGCTATGTATTGGCCTTTACTTGATGTGCATGAATTATTCTTGTATGACATGCCGATGCATAGGAAGAGAGTTAGACTTCGTCATTGCATGATATATGTTGCTTTGTGCTCACTACTAAATTCCAAATCATTGTTAATTAAAATTGGCTTTGATATACCTTGGGATCCGGGTGGATCCATTACTCGAGCACTTTATGCCTAGCTTAATGGCTTTAAAGAAAGCGCTGCCAGGGAGACAACCCGGAAGTTTTAGAGAGTCATTTATTTCTGTTGAGTGCTTTTATGAAGTTTAAAAACAAAAAAATATAGAGGGGAACTTAAAACTTCACAAAAAGAGAAGCGATTGAAAGGTGATGCATTGGAGAAGTGAGGGTCGACCTTGAACACTTGTGTTCATGCTCATGAAAACAATGTAAATTTTTCATGGAAGTTTCTCACAAAAATAATTATCCCCTTGTACAAATCCATTGTATTATAAAAATAATGTGCCAAGATTTGCCTTTAGGATGATTAGATTGTTTGTTGGTATGTGCGGTGCAAAACAGAAACTTTGGCTGTAGTACGTGATTTTACATTTTTTACTGGAATGTCGAAAGGTTCTTAAACTTTTTGCACAGTCTTTCTATACAAATTTTTTTATTTTTCCTAATTTTTCAGAATTTTTGGAGTACCAGAAGTATGGTAGGTGTTCAGATTGCTACAGACTATCCTGTTTAAGACAGATTCTGTTTTTGATGCATTGTTTTGCTAGTTTTGATGAAACTATCGATTTTTATCGGTGGTATAAGCCATGGAAAAGTTATAATACAGTAGCTACAATGCAAAAATAAAATATGAATTAGTTTGCAACAGTACTTAGAGTAGTGATTTGCTTTATTATACTAACGGATCTTACCGAGCTTTCTGTTGAGTTTTGTGTGGATGAAGTGATCAAAGATCGAGGAGGTCTCAATATGAGGAGAAGGAGGAGAGGCAAGAGCTCAACCTTGGGGATGCCCAAGGCACCCCAAGTAAATATTCAAGGAGACTCAAGCGTCTAAGCTTTGGGATGCCCCGGAAGGCATCCCATCTTTCTTCAACAAGTATCGGTATGTTTTCGTCTTCGTTTCGTTCATGTGATATGTGCAAATCTTGGAGCGTCTTTTCAATTTAGTTTTCATTTTTCTTTTATGCACCATGCTGGTATGAGATAGTCCATGGTTGATTTATAGAATGCTCAGTGCACTTCACTTATATCTTTTGAGTATGACTTTATAGAATGCTTCATGTGCTTCACTTATATCATTTGAAGTTTGGATTGCCCGTTTCTCTTCACATAGAAAACCGTTATTTAAGGAATGCTCTTTTGCTTCACTTATATTTATTAGAGCATGATATTTTGTAGAAAGAATTAAACTCTCATGCTTCACTTATATCTATTTAGGGAGTCAACAGGAATTGGTCATTTGCATGGTTAGTCATAAAATCCTACATAAAACTTATGGATCACTGAATATGATATGTTTGATTCCTTGCAATAGTTTTGCGATATAGAGATGGTAATATGTGGGAGGTACTAGTAAATGGTTGTGCTTAGTAAGAATATTGGTGTTAAGGTTTGTGATTCCCGAAGCATGCACATGTAGTCTCTCGTTATGCTATGAAGTTGGAGCATGCTTTATTATTGATTGTTTTCCTTATGAGTGGCGGTCGGGGATGAGCGATGGTCTTTTCCTACCAATCTATCCCCCTAGGGGCATGCGTAGTAGTACTTTGCTTCGAGGGCTAATAAACTTTTGCAATAAGTATATGAGTTCTTTATGACTAATGTGAGTCCATGGATTATACGCACTCTTACCTTTCCGCAATTTGCTAGCCTCTACGGTACCGTGCATTGCCCTTTCTCACCTTGAGAGTCGGTGCAAACTTCGCCGGTGCATCCAAACCCCGTGATATGATACGCTTTATCACACATAAGCCTTATTATATCTTCCTCAAAATAGCCACCATACCTACTTATTATGGCCTTTCCATAGCCATTCCGAGATATATTTCCATGCAACTTCCACCGCTTCCGTTTTGATGACTTGAGCATTCATTGTCATATTGCTTTGCATGATCATATAGCTGACATAGTAGTTGTGGCTCAGCCACCATTCATCATTTTTATACATGTTACGCTAGATCATTGCACATCCTGGTACACTGCCAGAGGCATTCATATAGAGTCATATTTTGTTCTAGGTATCGAGTTGTAATTTTTATCTTTTTTGAGTTATAAGTAAATAGAAGTGTGATGATCATCATTATTCATTTTTAGAGCATTGCCCCAGTGAGGAAAGGATGATGGAGACTATGATTCCCCCACAAGTCGGGATGAGACTCCGGACAATGAGAGAGAAAAAAATAGAAAAAAAAAGAAAAAAAGGAAAAAAGAAAAAGAAAAAGAAAAAGAAAAGACAAAGAGAGAAGGGGCATGCTAGTTCCACATTTGTGCTTCAAAGTAGCACCATGTTTTTCATATAGAGAGTCTCCTATGTTGTCACTTTCATATACTAGTGGGAATTTTTCATTATAGGATTAGATGCACACCCACTTAGTTTTCATATTGAGCTTTCATACACTTATAGCTCTTAGTGCATTCGTTGCATGGCAATCCCTACTCCTCGCATTGATATCGATTGATGGGCATCTCCATAGCCCGTTGGTTAGCCGCGTCGATGTGAGACTTTCTTACTTTTTTGTCTTCTCTATATTTACCCCTATCATCATACTCTATTCCACCCGTAGTGCTATATCCATGGCTTGCGCTCATGTATTGCGTGAGGGTTGAAAAAGCTGAAGTGCGTTAAAAAGTATGAACCAATTGCTCGGCTTGTCATCGGGGTTGTGCATGATAAATACTTTGTGTCAAGAAGACAGAGCATGACAATACTATATGATTTTGTAGGGATAGCTTTCTTTAGCGTTCATATTTTGAAAGACATGATTGTTTGTTGGGATGCCTCAGTATTGATGTCTTTATGTCAAATTATAGACTATTGCTTTGAATCACTTATGTCTTAATATTCATGCCATGACTAGACATATGATCAAGTTTATGTTAGGTAGCATTCCACATCAAAAATTATCTTTTTTTTTATCATTTACCTACTCGAGGACGAGCAGGAATTAAGCTTGGGGATGCTGATACGTCTCCATCGTATCTATAATTTTTGATTGTTTCATGCCAATATTACACAACTTTTACATACTTTTGGCAACAATTTATATGATTTATTGGACTAACCTATTGATCCAATGCCCAGTGCCAGTTCCTGTTTGTTGCATGTTTTTTGTTTTGCAGAAAATCCATATCAAATGAAGTCCAAATGCAATAAAATTTTACAGATAATTATTTTGGAATATTTGTGATTTTTGGGAGTTGGAATCATCGCAAACGGAGGCCCACACACACCACAAGACACCTGGGCGCGACCCAGGCCCCAGGCGCGTGGTGATGTCTTGTGCTCACCTCGTACGTCGGTTGGGGCTCTACTTCGGGCGCAAGGAAGCTTATATCCTGAAAAAATCATGTTAAAATCTCAGCGCAATCGGAGTTACGGATCTCCGGGAATATAAGAAACGGTTTTCGGCCAGATCTGGGGAACGCGAAACAGAAGAGAACAAAGAGGGAGATCCAATCTCGGAGGGGCTCCGGCCCCTCGGCCGCCATGGAGGCCATGGACCAGAGGGGGAACTCTCCTCCAATCTAGGGGGGAGGCCAAGGAAGAATAAGGAGGGGGGCTCTCTCCCCCTCTCTCCCGGTGGAGCCGGAGTGCCGCCGGGGCTAGGATCGTGACGGCGATCTACATCAACAATCTTGCTACCGTCAACACCAACTCTCTCCCCCTCTATGTAGCGGTGTAACACCCCTTCTCCCCACTGTAATCTCTACTTAAACATGGTGCTCAACTCCATATATTATTTCCCAATGATATTTGGCTATCCTATGATGTTTGAGTAGATTCGTTTTGTCCTGTGGGTTAATCATGATCTTGCTTGGTATGATTGTATATTTTATTTTTGGTGCTGTCCTACGGTGCCCTTCGTCTCACGCAAACGAAGGGATCCTTGCTGTAGGGTGTTGCAATACGTTCATGATTCGCTTATGGTGGGTTGCGAGAGTGACAGAAGCTTAAACCCGAGTAGGTGGGTTGTTGCGTATGGGATAAAGAGGACTTGATACTTAATGCTATGGTTGGGTTTCATGACCTTAATGATCTTTAGTAGTTGCGGATGCTTGCTAGGGGTCCAATCATAAGTGCATATGATCCAAGTAGAGAAAGTATGTTAGCTCATGCCTCTCCCTCATATAAAATTGCAAGAATGATTACCGGTACTTGTTATCGATTGCCTAGGGACAAATGACTTTCTTGTTGACAAAAGCTATCCACTTTTATTACCTTGCAATTTATTCGTAGTTTTATTCTCGCAAAGTACTCATAGTTTTATTCTCGCAAAATAGTTTCATACTTGTTCTAGGTAAAGCAAACGTCAAGTGTGCGTAGAGTTGTATCGGTGGTCGATAGAACTTGAGGGAATATTTGCTCTACCTTTAGCTCCTCTTGGGTTCGACACTCTTATTTATGGAAGAAGGCTACAAACGATCCCCTATACTTGTGGGTTATCAGGCGGCGTGGTACCTGGGGGTGTCGTTCGGTGGTGATGTGGTGGTGAGTGCTGACCGGGGTGAAAACCCGCTCTGATTTGTCAGGCCGACGACGATGGCGTGTTGGCGTCGTCCCCTTCTTGAAGGTGTCATTGCGGTGCTCATTGGTCGTCATGTCGCTCCGAGGAAACCCTGATCCTCGTATCAGGCGGTGGTGACGCTTCGGTGTCATTCCCTTCTTGAAAGTTCACGACTTAGTCTCATTACGGTGGCGAGTCCACGGGTGAGAGCCCCGGTGGAATTGTAGTGTTGTTGCTTACAGCTGTTTGGGGTAGTGTTGCTGTTTCAATGTCTGTGTATCTAACCTTGAGTGTGTGTGGTGGTGGTGTGCGTTTGTATCGGCTTGTTGTTGGTGGTGGTTGCTTTATATATAAAGTGAGGAAACCCTTTTTTGTCAAAAAAAACTCATAAATTGTGCGCTTGTTGATTTGGCTCTTGTTCACTTTCTCGATGACGATTGGCTTAGCAATGTTAACAATCTTGATCAACACTATTTTTTTAGCTACTCTTGATCAACACTAAGCGAGCCGATCTTGGAATGAGGCCTCTCTGCCAAGCTGGGAGGAATTCCTGAACTTGATCAAGCATGGGCTGCCATTGGGCCTTGGTTAGCTGGTTTATACTTAGTTGAAGGCCTAAGTATTTTTAAGGGAACGACTCAATGCGATAGCCCAGAAGGTCCACCACACAATTTTCAAAAAACCAAAACATAAGGTCCATGCATTGTCTGTTTTCCTCCATGCCTATTTTTTCCGATAATAAACACTACTAGAATCAGGGAATTTGCCATCAGCCAGTTCTTTTGCCATCTGCTAGCGGACGGCACAGAGGGTCTTTGAAGTTTGCTTCCAAAACGTGGACGGCAAAGAACTGGCTGATGGCAAATTTATAGCTTGCCATCAGCCAGTTCTTTGCCGTCTGCCAGCGGACGGCAAAGGCAGACGGCAAAGAGACCAGCTGGGCCCCACTGGACCCAGGAGCTGGTTAGGTTAGACGGACGGGCTGGATGCTGTCCGCCTGATCTTTGCCGTTAGCTTGGTTCCTCTTTGCCGTCCTCCAGCTGACGGCAAAGAAGGAGACCTAACTAACGGTCGTCCCCCCCGGCCCCACCCCTCTTTGCCATCTGCTAGCCAACCTCTTTGTCGTCTGCTAGCCAA